>CM066732.1:55547500-55617500 GCA_033961575.1 Aselliscus stoliczkanus
CTCAAATCACCACCAGGCAGAGAACTTGGGGTTGCGGGGGCAGCTACCACAGCAGCAATAACTGCAAAACACTTCTCCTCTCCCCAAAAACACAACATCCTGACACAAGGGGCTGAGAAGGACTGAGTCCAGGTCGGGGTGGGAGGACGAATGTGGGCTCAGAGGCAGCCCCTGAGAGCAGAGATGGGCCCTCTGATTCAAAATTCTTTCCAAAATCAATGGCCGACAGCAGCGATAGGGAGCCTGTCACGAAACCTCCCTAAACTAAAGCATAATTGTGACAGTGTGGCTCAAAACCACAGCTTAGAGCTGGAAGGGTCAGCAAGGCCACACCTGGAACCATGGTCTCGGGGAAGGTTTGCTATGGACGAAAATTCGCGTAACACATTTGTCTGTTTTTAAGAAAACACATACCTACGATGTAGGACCAAGCCTGAGAATCAAACACGCTTTGGGGCGCCTCCCACCAGCAGGTCTCCTGGGCACGAAGGCAGGGGCCCCGGCCAACCCCAGCCCACGCAGGCTAGCGCTCGCTGGCTTCCCCCGGCCTGGCGGCCCCCACTCACGCAGGCCTCGGAGACCCGGCCTGCGGGTGCACGTGCCAGGGTCCTTTCCTTGCTGCTCTCGAATGCCCCGTCGTGTAAATAGCATCCCCCCTCAAAGAAACAGGAGGGGCCGCGCGAGAGCCGTTCTCAGAGCCCACGGCTGGTCTGACAGGCCTGTGCTGTGCCCCGCCCGCCCCACCACCGTCCCTGCAGTTCTCGTGTAGGCGAATACGTGACCCCTCCACTGCCCTTTTGGGGAGGGGACCTTCTCAGGCTGACCTGAGTGGCTGACCGCTCCCCCGGCCTGAGCCTTTGCAGGCTGATGGACTAAAGACACGGGCAGATGGAGTGCAAGAGACGGTGAGGGCCGCCTGGCAGCAGGGGAGTGCATCGGGCACATGGGGGTACCGGGCACGGCACCAGGATGACGGGTCCCTGACTGTCCGTGCACTGGAAAGAAGGAATGAGTCAGCTGCAGGCCTGGGACCCCTAGCGCTCTGGGGACTGTGTGGACCCTGAATGCTGGGTGTCACCGGGTCGTGGCGCCGAGCTCTGGGCCGTGTGGAGCAGGACAAGGCTAGGCTCACTCCCCAAGGGCTCTGCTGAGATGCTTAGCAGCCCAATGCTGCCTCCAAAGACGTGAGTGTCTGCCTCAAAGTTTCAAAGTCATAGCTTAGCAAGTGTCACCGTATCGTCTTATACATTTCAATACACACAGGACGTAAAATGGTGTTGGTGTTGAAGGGTGACAGCAAAAACTACAAGCAAAAGGCAGTATTTTATCATTTTCCTTTAGAGTCCTCCCAATGCCTCCCCGCTCCCGATAATCTAAGGAAGCCTAGGGCCCCATTCATCATTCCCAGGTAACAATGGCGCTGAAAGGTGAAGGGTCTGCTAGGGCTCACCTGGACAGGCAGGGCCGGACTCTTCACTGCTCCACGCCCCACGCGCCCCCTCGGACACGCCCCTGGCATCACCAAAGGGTCGGCACCAAGGTAACCTGAAGGAGCCTTTCTGGGTCCTTTATGTTCAAACTGCCCAGCTAGTGGGGCACTCCTGGCTGCCCGGAGCCGCAGGCCCTGCTGGGAGGCGCACAGAAACCCACTAGCCCCAGGACACGGCATGAAACAGACTCCAGCCCAGTAAAACCACGGCCCTGAGCACAGGCGGAAAGCCAGGGGCCGGTGCAGACACGCGTCCTCTATCTCCCTGCTGCCTGCCACAGCCAGCCCGTGTGGAAAGTGCTGGCTGACTCTAGGGTGAGTGTGCGTGTGTGTGCGCGTGTGTGTGCGTGTGTGCGCGCGTGTGCATGCATGCGTGTGTGCATGAGTGTATGTGTGTGAGAAAGAGAGAGAGACGGAGAGAGGAGAGAGAGAGAGATGAGGCCAGGAGAAAAGAAGTTAGCAGAACTTAATTTTGAATGAATAAGTGATTGAATGTATGAATGAGTGACTAAATGAATCAATGAGTGAACGAATGAAGCTAGTTACCTTCTGCCTGGTCACAAAGTTCTCTGATACAAAACAGTATCAACATTAGGTCCAAGGATTAGTGATATTGTGATCGTTGAAAATTTGGAAAGTAAGGAAAGGCAAACAGAAGACAGAATGGAAGAGAAAGGCGACTTGGGTTTTGAGGCGGAAAATCCCTTTTTCCCACCACAGCACGTGCCTGTGTGCCCGTGGGGTCTCCTTTTGTCACGCAGCATTGCGTAAACACCGCCTGTGTGTGGACACTGTTGCAAACAAGCCTGACAATGCCGAGATGGTCCCAAAGGTGTGACCATCACAGTCCCGGACGCCACAGGCCAGCTGTCCTCTGCCCACAGGGGCTGTGCCGCCCACCTCAGCCCAGGGCCACACGGACCCTGCTGTCACTTACCCCACGGAGGAGGGCGGGGCTGAGAGCCTGTCGCAGGCATCTGGCAACCTTTGCTAGTCAGTGAGTGGAGTGTTTTACAAATTAGAAAAAGCTACTATGATTCAATGATGAGCTCCTGTAAATAAGTTTAATTACAAAATATTGCATTTATTTCCGACATCAGGACACATGAGTTTGGCATTTAAGTAAAAAGAGAAAGCATAATTCTGGCAATGCTCATTTTTCTTTTGTATAGTTTCCTCTAGACTTTTGCTGTGGTTTTGATCTTCACCTCTACAAGGATTGAATGTCAAAGAAGTGTACAAAGTGGGAGATCAGATTTACCTCGGCTCTCACGAGACACAGCTGGCTCCTGGATGCCAGGTGACAGCCCGTCAACTCACCCACGACGAGCACTAAGAAAGGTCCATTGAGGTCATGGGGGAGACTGGCTTCTGCCCCCCCACATATATGCACACATATGCATACAGACATGCACACACATGCACACACATGCACACATACACACACATGCACACATACAAACACATGCACACATGTACAATACACACATACACATATATACATACATGCACATATGTGCACACACAGAGAAACACATATACACAGGCACAGGCATACACATGTGCATGCACACAGACACACATGCACACAAACTAATGTGGACAATACAGATACATGCATACACATGCATGGATGTATACATACATGTGTACACAGCTACACATATACCCACATATAAACATACATATACCCACATATAAACATATATACACACATACACAGATACATACATACACACATGCATGTACACAGACACACACACACACAGGTGCCTGCAGGAGCTCAGCCTTCCCTGTGACCCCAGGGGCTGCAGGCGGCCCTCACTTTGGGGACCCGTGAGGCCTGGACAACCAAGGCAGGAGGAGGGAAGCCGTGGGAGGCGCACGGGGAGGCGGGCCCTCTGCCCGGCCCCCAGAAGCCCCACCTCTCAGGGCGCCCCACCTAGGCCAGCAGCCAAAGGCCCTTTGAAAGCATCGCCATTATTTTTTAATTTAGTAGACCCGTGAGTTTTCCACAATGAGAAAGCAACTGTCTGAATTTTTTTTTTTCAAGGTTTACAATTTGACTCTTCAGAATGAAGTTTCAAGTAGCAAGAGTTTGGACCAAAATTAAATCTTACTGAAAACTTAAATTGCACCCCCTTCCCATACAAACAACGGTGCCAAGACTAGGAAAGCTAATACAATTTATTTAAAAGCCCTGATTTCTCTGATGCCAACATAAAATTACGGCCGCCTCCAGTTCAGACACAACTCTGGGAACGGAAGCTGTCCCTGTGCAGCAGCTGGCACTCTGTCCTTCCCGCGCCTTCCAAGCCAGTGCAGCAGCACACGCCTGCGACCGGCCCAGCGGGCTCCAGGTGACAGCCCAGGGCCTCATCTGGCCCCTGCGTCCCGGCCGTGGGCACATGGGGCTCCATGAAATCTGCCCGGACAGCATTCCACACCAACTCAGGGACACCAGCAGCCCCCCCGCCCGGCACCGCCTCCTGAACACAGACCAGCCACCTTAGAAAGGCGAAGCAGCCAGGAGGCACTCGGGCCACATCCGGAGGGGATGCACTTAAAGCCAGCACGTCCCTGGGCACAGCAGTTCCGAGGAAGCACAATGAATTTTTTTTCAATTCCATGAGTGCAAAGTGAAGAAACCATTTTCATATGAGCATATTTTTCTCCAAGGAACAGTTAGAAAAATGCTGATGTGGTGTCTCAACACATTTTATTCCAACGCCATCAATTACATAAAAACACAATTAAGTCACTGCTTCAAAATCCTTAAATATTATTCAGCCAAAACCCAAAAGGACATTTTCAGTGTTCCACAGTCATTATCTAAGGGGCTGCCGCCAGCCACCTCTGCCGTTCTCCGCCAGGTGCCCTCTGGTGCCCGAGCTCCTGCCCGGCCGCCCGGCTCCGAGTTCCGCAGGCACAGGGGGCCGACGCGCTGCCTTCCGCAGCCCGGACAGACGCAGGGCAGTGTCCAGACAGCCAGCGCCTCCAGCAGCTGGGCTCCGCCAGGAAGTGGCCGTGTGAACTCGGCTGGTCTCGTGCCAACTCTGGGCCTCCGTTTTTGCGTCACCAAACAAGGGTGTTGGTGACCGTCAGGCCTCTGATCCTGGGAACCCAAGGCCGGTTTCTGTCATCCACACACATAAATACGGAAGGGCCAGGTGTGGGGTCCTCGTGGGGCTTCCTGTCCTGCACGTCACAGCCTCCTTCAGATGCCGGGGACGGGAGCCCGGCCCAGCGCAGGCGGCTGCGGGCCTGAGGCCGCCCTCCCTGAGCTCTGGCCGCCTGTCCATGTCAGGAGCATACGGCCAGGCCGCTGTGGGCAGGCGAAGGCCAGCCGTCATAGGAAGAACTATCGGGCTTTTATCACTTTGCTAATTGAACTCACCCTCCCAGCTGACAGCTCTGCTTTCAGGGCTGTCCCACAAACCAAATGGAGGGGACAGTGTGCAGAAGGACGGTCACTGTGGCATGGCTTGGGCAAAGCCGGAAGCAACCCATCCAGGGACACGTGGACACTGGCGTGCTATGTAACCTGGAAAGGCCCGGGCAGCTCCACACCACGTACCGTCGTGCCTCAGAATATAGGAGACGAAACAGACGCACCCCGCCACCACCTTATCACGACAACTGGGCACATGCAGCAAACTTCAAATAGCGCCGCCCGCACGCCCAGCTGGAGGAGCCTCCCATGAGCCCGTTACGCGGCCTACCTGTCTCGTGTGTCCATCCACCCATGTACCTTAGTTGTTGGATGGCTGTCAGAGGAAACGGAAGACCCTGAGCTCACACGGCTGCGCCAAGGGGCAGAGGGTGTGCGAGAGTCCATGATGGGGAGCAGGTGCACGGACACGCTTCACACCCTGCCCGGCGGGGGGGTTCTCCATGGTCGGCCCTTTGGTACGCTTGGATTTTATACTATGTACATTATGTCTTTTAATCAAAAAACAAAGTTGCATGTAGTTTCCACAAGTGGAAGCTACTGTCTTACTTTTTGGGGCTCTGTATGTCCAGCATCTGTGGAGAAGCCTATACACAGAAGCCTGGCACACACGTGTATACATGTTGTGTGCACGTGTGTGCATGCACACGTGTGCATGTGTGCGCACGTGTGTGTGTGCGTGCGCGCGCGCACCAGGACACACTGGGCCTTCAGAGCGAGGGTGCCGCTTCCCTCCCGATACAGGTGGCTACGTCGCTTTCCTGGAAATGCAATCTCGGGTGTGGGCCGGGATCTCACAGGCCTTCCCGGGCAGGAGGCAGCCGTCAGGGACGTGTGTGCTCGTGAGGGAGACAGGGCCATGCAGCATGCGGGGCCGGTCTGTGTCACCTACTGTAAGCGTCTGTGCAACTTCACACAAGCATCCTCCACAGGCTCACACCACCCCAAGCTCTGATACAAACCCTATGCAACACAGACGAGCGCGCGTGGCCCGGGGACACCGCCTCCCCGGAGGGAAGCGCGGCCCAGTCTGGGCGAAGGCCGCGGAAGGCGCCCTGGAGGGCCTGGCCCGTCCACAGCACGCGCTCCTCCTCACCGCACTCAGGCTGCCGAAAGGCATGGGGCGCCTTCCTTAAAAGAAATAGCAAACCAGTAAGAAGCTCAAGAAAAACAATGTAACCATCGTGATCAAAGCAAACGGTACTGTAGGCCAAACACACAGAGGAAAACAAAATACGGGGCGCCTGAGCCGCCCGGGTCACATCCACGCAGGGCTTTCTCAGGAACTACAGCAACTCTGTTCTCTTCCTTGTGATTGAATGACACTCTCCGCTCAGCTTACTGTATCGTAAGAACACAGTACATAACACATGCGAAGTCCAAAGCATGGGTTAAGCAACTGCTTATGTTATCGTAAGGCTTTTGGTCAACTGCTACTAGTTAAGTTTGGGGGGAGTCAAAAGTTACAGGGATTTTCTACTGTGGGGGTCGGCCCCCTTCACTCCCATGTTATTCAAGGGACAACTGGATTCACAGAAGCACTGGCCGTATTCCTCCTGTTTCCATCTTTCCTGAGACCCGAAGCCGGAGGCTCTGACTTCCAGCCCGTGGGCTGTTGGTGCCCGTCGCCCGACGCAGTGACGTTCCCTATACGCTGTAAGTCAGCGGGGCCACATTACACATTCTAGGGACAGCAAAATAAACCACTGAGTTCACTGAAAACAGGATGCACTGTATCAAATGTCAGGATAAACACCTAGAGCCCTACCTTTCCTACACGTGAAAAAGGTTTGGAAGCTAATGAGAGGGAAAGAAATGTAATCTGTTAGCATTCTTCTTATTCTATTTGAAAACATGCATGAGGCTAGTTTAAAAAAATGCCTTTGGTGAGAATAAGATTGTGAAAACATTGGTCTCGGCCATTGCACATGTATGTACTGCTCATATCCGTGCACACAGAGACCTGTGCAGACACGCACACAAACACACAGCATGTGCGTAATCGAACGAGGCGTTTCACTTAAAGGTGACAGCAGGCCGGCAAGTCATACCCGGTCACAGAGCTAAAACACCCTCCGCGTTACCTGACCCTCCAAATCCCGAGAGTGAAACGAAGGGAAATGAACTGCCCTGTTCCCCATCTCCTTTTCTCGGGCTTACGGGGATGGCATCTCCAGCGGCAGCTTCAAGCCGGGCCGCCTGCCGCTGGGTCACCACGGCATTCGACGAGCTCGTTCTAGAACCTTCCGCTACAGAGGCATCAATAACGACGAGTGCCTGGTCCCCACTTTGTTCCTGGGGGCACCAGCTACTTATCTCTGTCCTCTGAGGAAGCTAATGGTATAATGGGCAAAACCTTAAGAACTAAGAAAAACGCCGCTCTGTCAGCAGAAGCCTGACTTTCCCTAGGACCCCAGCTAAATGCACCAGCGCCGACACACACACACGCTGCCCCCCAGGGAAACGCCGAGCCCACCAGCACACAGAGTGCTCCGCCCACACCCAGGGGAGGGCCACCTGGGGTCCCAGCTGTTCCTCCGATTCCTGTGCCGGAAAGGCCTGCGATATGCAGGTGCCATGCGCTGTGCCTGGCCCCGGGGCGGGCTCCGGAGGCGGCCGGGCGACAGCACAGAGGCCCTCCGTCCGGCTCAGGCTGACTTGCCCTGCAGACATGCCGCCCAGCCCTGCGGCCGCCGGCCCTCGGCCGAGACGGAGCCCCTGACACCCTGCTCCGCACGGAAGGCCAATTAAAGCCTAAGGAGCGGGTCCCTTTCTCTTGGGCAGAAAGTGTCTTTCTCCTTTTACGTCCAATGGCAAATAAAAAGGCAGACACTGTTTCTTTTCTTCTCTGCGTCAGGCTCAGGCCTACTGGTGTGTAATCCTCCAAACAGGAGGTCCCATTTTAAGTGAGTGACAGTTGGTGACAGCCCCCCATGCATATGCAGGTGTCGTCAGTCAAGAATAAGAATTACCTGGAAGCACAGGAATGGGGGGCCGCTTTGAGGAGGCAGTTTTCAGATGGGCAGTGTGACGCCTACGTGCTTTCCAAGTCTCCCTTTACTTCTCCTCAAAGTGGGAGAGCTTCCCCATCACTGCTGCCAGCCTCACTTGTGTCACTTGTCGGCCAGCTTCCCATGTGGCCACATCAGCGCCCGATGTCCATGTTTAAACTCAAGAAGCCACATTTATAGAAGGCAGTGCTCCAGCCTCATCACGGACCCACACTGGCGCCCGGCCCCGAGGGCCTAGATCCTACGTATGGCAAGTGGGCAGCTTGTGAGCAGCAGCCACAGCCGCGCGCCACCCGGCACGCAGGCAGGCGCCGCTCGTCACCCTGCTGCCGTAGGTGCTTCTGGGCGTGGTGGCCTACGCGCAGAGCGAGAGGCGCGGGACAGCAGCGTCCCGGGCTGCCGGGACAGCGTCGGGCTGGGTGTGCTCCGTGCAGGCAGGGAGGGCTGAGCCTTCGCTCGGCACAGCGTCACCAGCCTCGCAGGCCCGGGCACACTCCGCTGGCTGGCCCAGGCGTCCACGTCACTGAGCCAGGGTTCAGGTGACTTCCGGTCCCGGTCCCGGTACTGGCTTCACACCAGTGGAATTAATGAATTGCTATTGACAACTTGCGTGCTAATAGCAATAAAATGATCTTTAAAAACAGTGTTAATAAAGTGGCTAGTAGTTATAAGTAACCACTAGGTGGCTTCAGATCGTCACCTCTGGAGGTGAATGACCTGTGGACCTTGGGGGCTTTGCTCACCTCCGTTAAAGGCTAGTTAGTGTCAAAGCTCAGGAGACAGCAGGGGGACAGTACCTGGGGTGTGAGCATCGGGGTGGCTCGCGGTGGCAGGGCCCCCGCCCATCCCCCTCGGCTCCACAACCCCTTCCCGCTGGGACTGGTCACCAGGGCCGACACTTGTGGCCTCAGTCTCCCCACCGCCGGTCAGCTCAGGACAAGGACCGCACGCCAAACCTGTGCTGTTGTTTTTCACACCAAGTACAAACCACTCCTCATTCTAATAGAAAAGGAGAGCAGAGACACAAGTAGGAAGAGGAAAACATGAAATTCCATTAGAACCGGCTTCCTCCAGCTCCAGGCTAGGGTGTGAGTAATCACAAAACTGTAATATCAGCTTTTTTTGTTTTCCTTGCACAGGGTTCCTCCTTTATTTCCTTTCAAAAAGGGTCAAGAGTTGTTTTTTTTGTTTTGTTTTGTTTTTAATTCCTAAAAGCTGCTTTGTGATTACTGAAAGGTTGGTTTCTCTTTGTAACAGCCAGTCTTAAATTTAGGGGCAAAATATGAAACTCTCACAGAAATCTCTCCGCAGCCGCTGGGATGGGGCCTTCAGGCCCTCGCCCCGCCTCGCCCTCAGGTCTTCTGGAAACCTCCGAGGGCAGCTCCCAGGGCTGGATGCACACCTGGCCGGGCCCCGCCCACCATGGACCCACACCTGGGCCGGGCCCCGCCCACCATGGACCCACACCTGGGCCGGCCCCGCCCCCCAGCACAGGGTCCAGCTGTTTTCTGCTTGCCCTCACCTCCCGCCCTTACTAGCAGTGGGGGTGGGGAGGGGACCACAAACGGGGGTTGCTGACACACTGTGTGGTCCGCGTCCCTATGGACTCAAAACATCAATGAGCTTTTTAACAAGTAGGCAAGTTCCACTTAAATTTAGACCAAAAAGGTCTTGGACTCCTGTCAGGCAGCCCAGGCGGGGGCTGGCGACCACGTCTTCCCAGAGTTCCGTCGGCAGGGACACTGCTGTGTGCAGAGAAGATGGCCTGTGCCCTGGGACCGGCGCGCCCTTCCGGCTGCCCCAGGGGCCGCACGCTGGCCCGCAGGCCCGGACAGCACGTCCCACCCACACGGTGGCTGGAGGTCAGAGGAAAGCAGGGCCTGTGGGGCTCAGCAGAGACGGCCCCCTGACATCTCCCCGGCTCGGAGCTGGCCCCTGGCCAGAGTCCAGAGCCTCCAGGACAGCCCGCCACCTAAGGGCTCCACGAGAGAAAGCTGACGGCCCAGCTGTGCCGGCCAGAGCGCTGGTGACAAGGGCTCCCGCCGGGACGTGCACAGAGCGACAGCCGCCCTTCGCAAGCTCACCGGTCCTGGGGTTTCAGGGGACGCGTCCGTAAAAGAATTTCCACAGCAAGCAATTTACTATCTATTTCTGGTGCACCGATGAATTAAAAGGGGGCATTAGTTTTCCTTCATAGGTGGCGATAGCTGATTTATCATTTTTTGTCTTTGTCACTGTTACTCCACATCTGTCATGAATTGTCTTTTTAAATTAATCTGCATTCACACAGGTACCAAAACATCCCAGGAATCTCCATTCCCAGGGGATGTGGGCCTTCAGGTGCCCCTCCGCCAGGCCCGAGTGCTAGGCCGGGAGCACGGGCAGACGCAGGAGAGGTGACCCCAGTCCAGGGAGCAGGCCAGCGCGCCAGTCCTGTGCGGCCGCCAATGGCGACCTAGCGGACTGGACACTGTCGGCCCAGCCATGACAGTCTGTTAGTTTTCACAGAGTGTCCACTGTCTATTTCCACACCGGAGCATGCTTCGCCCCCACCAGCAGGGAGGCTGTTTCGGGGGACAGAGTCTTGAGTCCCCACCATGCCCACATCCCTACTGCAAAGACAGCGTCCGCCCAGCACATTCCTCTGGGCAGGGGCGCCCACAACGCAGAGTGACGAGGCACAGATGCTGTCAGACCGAGAGTGGCCCCTCTCACCCTCTCGCAGTGCCCTCTGGAGCTGGGTCCCCAAACACAAACGCTGCCATTCACAAAAACGTGCACAGCTGCTGCTGGAAGGCAAAACCACCCTTCCACGACCAGACCCTGTGCCATGTGCTAACCCCACGCTTATACACCAGCCCAGCCCCTCGTCCCTTCCAGTGCCGGCGAGGTGGGGCGCGCCACACCTCCTGACAACACACTCATCGATAAACCCTATTATTACATCTGGAATTGCATGATCTGCTCAGTCATTGATTAAGGAGGCACAGGCCACAGTCCCCCTGGGCTGACTGCGTGAGCCCCACGAGCGGCTGCGTCCCCAGGGACTTGGCAGCAAGGCCCCTGGGCGGGGGCTGCTGAGAGCTGCCGGCACTCTGACCTCCAACCTGCTGGGCTGTTAACTGAGACCACGTTTTGGGGTGATGATGACAGGTTACCCCAAATCGGGCTCTGTGGGGGCTGCCACGCTGAGGTTATGAGCTGCACTGGGGCCTGAGATCCACCATGAAGCCTGTATGAAGCCATCGCCCATCGACACTCCCTCTCAGCTGGGTGGGGACCCCGGGATTATGAAAATGCAGAGGCAGAGCACAGGAAAGGCTACAGGGGGCCAGACCGCAGTGGCTGACACACTGGCCCAGTGGGAGGAAAGAGGGCAAAGGAGCCCAGGGCAGGCTCACACCCGGGGAGAGATCGGAGCGCCCTTGCTCCCTGCCACGCGCATCCAGACAGCCAGGAGCACCACCTGTATCAGGAGGGCCCCACTGTCCCCACCAGGGGAGGCGCCCGCTGGGCTGAGGACGGGGCGGCAGCCTGCTCCCTGCACCAAAGGCTCTCCCTCCACCTCTCCCATCCAGAGCCGGCGCCGTCTATTTAACCAGCAAATCCTCGGCCCAACTCCCGGCGGGCAGAGCGTGCTCTCTGCCCAGGCAAATCCATAAACTAAACCACCAAGTGAGTACCATCCAGTGTTCTGTTTGCAACAGAAAACAAACAAAACAACAACTTCGCTGATGTCCTCCCATCCTGAGCCCACGGGCCACAGGGATGCGCTCAGCGGCCTCAGGGACAGACCGTGTGCCCTGGAGAGGCTGGTGCCGGGGAGCTGGCACCCCTTTACCTGGCCCGCAAATTCCTGTTGAAAACGGCCCTGCCCATCCACCTGGGCCAGGTTCCTGCACAAATGCTAATAAGCACTTGTTTGTTGAACTGAAAAATCATTACCACAGAACACGTCAAGTAATGAGAGATGTTTTCCTTGGAGAGATGTTAAATACTTCACTCCCTTCACAAGCAACCCGTCCATGTGCTTCCAAACCTGCGGCGCCCACGCAGGACGCCGTGTGGGCGCGGCGCTCAGGACCCAGCCGGGCAGCGTCTGACGTCTGCCCCTTCGCCCAGCTGGCTGCCACCTCGGACCTCAGGCCCAGCACGGCGTCCGCGGAGCCCCACTATTTTATAGAGAAAAGCAAGAGGAAATCACAGAGCGGCAGCCTCACGGGTCACAGGCGCAGCTCCGCCATCTAACTCACGTGAAGGAGCCACTGCGCTGCAGGCCCAGAGCAAACACAAAGGCAGGGCACGGAAGGTCAGGAGAGGGGGCTTTCCGACCACAGGAGAACCCCCGGACCCACCTTCCTCTCCCCAGTAGGCACCCAAGCCCCCTTTCCAAAGCTTTCATTAAGCAGAAGAGTAGTAACAATGGTATCTTAGGTGATCTGAGGTCTTTTAAGTGTTTCAAAATGTCTTCACCTACAGGCAGGCCTGCGGTTAATTCCTGTTCTTTGTATCTGTCGAGGTTAATTTGCGCTTTCTTTGTATCTATCCATAGCCAGCAGTGTGGGGGCCCAGCCTGCCTGGGGGCTGCGGCAGCTGACCTAGGGAGACCCCAAATCACTTCCAGGGAGCCTGTCTCATGGGCCAGCAAGAGGGGCACGTGCGGCACTTAGAAAAAACGCTCCAACACGCAGCTGGCGTGGGGCTCGGCGAGCCCGAGGCTTTCTCACCGCCACACGTGACCTTGAACGTGGTGGCTCCCTCCTGGCACACCCCTCGAGACATCAGAGACCCATTTTTATTCACCGTCCCTCGTCACAGAAACAGTAACCCAGGGACAGAGGTGCTGAAGTTCTGGCCCAAATGTACCCTCGCCGCAGAACCAAAACTACGGAGGAGCCGATCCACCCTTCCCTCCTTCCCCGTCTCTGTCTCGCCTTTCTGGGGCGACTCACGTAGATAGATGCCAGGGGTTACCTGGGAGACCTGGGAGGAGACCCCAACCGCACTCCAGTGCGAACTGACCTGGGCGAACTCCCAAAACCTGAAGACCCCCTTTTCCTGTCCCAGCAGTCCTACAAGGGGAAGTAAATTTTGCTGCGATTTCACCAGCATTGCCGGTGGCTCCTTGTCAGCGTGTGGTTTCACAAGCCTCATCAGTGAGCCTCCTTCTTTGCCGGCCCCTGAGCACCTGCCAGCTTGCAACTGCTCGGCTGACACTAGGCAGCAGGCTCTCCCGGCGGCAAGTGCTTGCAAAGGGGAGAAGGCTGCCCCGCGGCCCATCTCGGGGACCCAGGCCCCCACAGCCTCACTGGCCTTCCAACAGCACGGCCCTACAGGTCAGTATCAGGCGCCCAAGAAAACGTGGGCCCTCAATCACTGCTGCATCATCAGGAGACCCCAGTGGGGCCCGAGAAGGGGACACCCAGGGACCCACGGAGTAACTTGGAGTCAAAGTCATCCATTGCCTGGAGGTAAAGTTCTGAACAAGAATGCTTCCTCTATAGCCACTTAGACAGGCGAGACCTCTGGGAGGGTCCCGCAAGCCAAGCAGGTGCTGGTTTCTTATCTGAGCATCTCTCTCCCCCTCTGTCACCCCTAGTGGGCTCCAGCACACTGTGGGGAGGTGGGCATTGCACCTGAGGGCCTCCCCCGGGATGCAGGCAACGAGTCCCCATTGCCACCATGGGGGGGGCGGGGGGCAAGGGATGGAGATCCCAGTGACCCAACCTGCAGCGCCCTGAGAACGGGTCCCAACTAAAAAGAGTGTTGCTTTCCTTCTCCTCCCAAACTCTAACATTCAGGCCTTTCTTCCTCCTGCTAATTTTAGAAGTCCTGCTATTCTTTGGGAAGAGAACGGTGTGAAAATCAAGCATAGTATCCAAAAATAAAAGAGTGGATCTGTTTCAGGGCTTGTAGCATATTTAACTGAAAAGCAACTGCAGATATGCCACTTTCCATCTAGTCTTTAATGCGCCTTCCAATTCCTCCTGAACATTTTAGCTTCAGAAAAGGATGAACTTCCTAGTCTATGAATATTTTTGGGAGTGAAATGGGCACCCACAATTGTCTCTAGGTTGTAACTGGGGGTCTTTTCAGACAGTGATGCCAGGCGATCCATGAGGATGTGCGTCTCTGCTGTGCTTCGTGGGGCCACGCCGAGATGGACCGCAAATCTCCCTGGGGACCGACAGCAGGCTCCCAGACAGGTGAAGTGACACAGCGCTCTCTCCACGGACATGCTTCTCAAGCCTCCCACCTTCATCTAAAAAGCAAATTCTCGTGATCTGAGGAATTCAGTTTTCCCAGACCCACAAGTGCGAGAGGGCATGGGGCCAGGTCAGCGGGGTCCCCCGCAGTTCCTCGGGCCCGAGCCTCTCCTGGGCAGCCCCACGGGACGGCCAGGGAGCCGGGCACAGGCCCGGGGCTGCTGTGGGCACCCGAAGGCCCCCGCCGGGGCCTCCCGCAGCCCGGGAGCTGCAGATTTGTGACAGGAAGTTAGAACTCCATGTCAAGCCCTTCATGCAAACAATAAATATTACTTCTGCTCATAATCGGACTTTTCTCCACCATCGTCTTTGGATGTTGAACCTTTTTCAATTAATTAAAAACTATGCGCCGCAGAGTGCATATTTTATCAGCCCTCAGCTGCTTAAGTGTCTAGAAAAGACCAGGCAGTTTTTCTTTCTTTCTTTCTTTTTTTTTTTTTCTTTTTCTTTTTTTTTTTTTCTTTTCCAGGCAACCCAGAGCAAGTACTTGCAAGGGTCATATCTTTTTAATTATCTTTTCTCTCTTTGATTAATTATTCCGTCTGACAATAGCGTGTTTCTAATGCTATTCACCTGCCTTTGATGATTGACAACTTTTCTGTCTGATTCAGAGCAAACAGCTGCTGCTACGATCTCCTAGCAACCGGGGTGTGATGGATGAGCCCCCAAGATGGATGGCTGCAATAAATCATGTCTCCAGCCATAAAACTGAGAGAAGGGGATAAGAAGAAAAGCGAACGAAAAACAAAACAAGGTTTCTTCCCATGAGTGCACTCAGCTCCTCACCAATTATACCTGGATGGACTTTGCACCTATTAATAGGAAAGTTTTTCTAATCAGTGAAAATGGACGGTGCCATTTGTATCAAAGGTGTTTACAATTCTTCCTGCAAATTGGCACTTGTCCTCCAATTACCTCCAACACTGCCCAAGTGCAAGGGCAGAGGACCGAAGTTTTGCTTCTTCCACAAAGTCTGAGTGAGACAGGACAGCATTGCTCTGTAGTCAGATGCGATTCCCGGCACCAACACAGTGTGTAAATCTGCTTCTGCCCAAGGCGGGGGGTGCGGGGGGCAGCAGTGGCCACACAGAAGGTGAGCCCCAAGTCACAGCGCACAGCATCTGGCCGCTGACGGCGGGCGAGGCAGCCACAGTGCCATCGTTACTGGTCAGGGAAGAGTTTGTTCAAGCAGCAGCACGATATGAGCGTTCAGCCGTCCCACAAGTTCTAGGCTCTCGTCTGTCTAGATAAAAACTACCCTGGTCTAACTTCCCATCTTGTCATTTTTAAAAAATTAATGTCCACCCTGTAAGTCACACAAGAAGACCTAAATCTAATTAGCAGCCTCAGATGAAGTCACATCTTTACTAGAATGCCTCGCAATTAAACCTGCACTATTGGGGCTCCGGGGGGCGCCCAGGCTGGGAGCCAGCAGCCCTGGCCGGCTTCCCACCGGGAAACAGGCAGCAGGGCCTGCCTGACGTTGGTCCTCCGGGCAGCTGGGGGCTCCATCGCTGAGCCAGCCTGCGGCCCGAGAGCTTCCGGTAGGTGGGGGCCGTCCTGGAGCGCAGCGCAGGGCGCAAGCACAGAAGTGGTGCGCGGGGGCCTGGGAACAGCTGCCCGCATCAGTCCTGGAGGGGTCAGCCGGGCTGCGCAGGGGGCCGGGCACAGGCGCAGGGAGCCGCAAAAGATCATGTTTTATCTGAAACAGGCCTGAAACGTGGAAGTCTAGTCTCACACCGCTCACCAAGCCAACCAGTATTTTCTGAAGAGTTATATTGTGCTACGCGCTTCAGATAGAGATTTTTTTTTAAGCATGTCACAGAGTTTTTAAAAATCAGACAAGGGTCATGGCGTTGGAAAGTACAGCTCTGTTTATATTTTAATGTTTTCTACGTGACTGCCTGTGAGGGAAGTGGGGGAGGGGGAGAGAGAAAGTTGCCTGTTAGCTTTAGCATAAACCATAGATACTTCGTTTTTTTCCTCTGTGCCCTTGGAAATTATTCAAACTTAAGACCTCCCCCCATTTATTTTTTTTTCGCGTGTGTGTGGGGGGTGTCTTCTCTATTGTAAATGGGAGAGTTGTGGCTGGTCAGCAGCAATGAGAGCCCAAGGCCAACGGGTGCCCGCGCGCACAGGCCCCTCCCCGGCCCAGCTCATCCGGCTCTCAAGTTACAGGTTTACACGGCAAGTCTAAATAATATTCAAAATGATAAATGGCACCCTAAGCCCAGCATCCACCATCAATCTTTTTTAAGGAACATCCATCTCCAACAACGCATGTTTGAATCATGTGAAGCCGGACGCCTGAGAGCCGTCCCTAGCACCGCTCACAAGCCAGGGGGCCTGAGTGATACCTGTCAGCCCTGGGTTCTTTTTCATCGCCTACTGACGGGAAAAAGAGGGGGAAGGGCGACAAGGGTGGGAAGGGGGGAGTCAGAGAGCCAGCAAAAGCTGAGCAGCGCGCTTTACACGTAACAGGGAAGACCAGCGCCTCGCAGCGCCTCTGCCCATCCCGCGCCCACCAGGCCACACACCCGACAGCCGCCCGCCCCACGCCGCCCGCCCGGCCTCTGCTGGGCCCGGCCTCTCCTCTCTGCGCCCTCTGCCTCTCTCCCTGCAGGCCCAGGGGACTGGGCGGGAGGAGGAGACAGCACCACAGGGATGGGGCTTCCCAACGTCCCTGTTGTCTGGCTGGGGCCCATATGATAAATGACATATGTCATTCTGTCAGGAGAGAAGGGCGGGTCAGTGATGTATGACTCTGCTGAAAAGGAAATCGACTCTTTGGCACGGCACCGCTCTCCCCCACCAGGATCTGCTCACAACTCTGAAATGAATCCTCTCCTGGTCCTTTCAAGTGCGCACTTAGGGCAGGCTGATGGGAGGCCCGGGGAAAGCTGCTTTATCCTGCCTGCCCTTCCCCGGGCCAGAGGAAAAAGAAAAGAAGGTTCTGCCACCGGGTACCTGCAAAAGGCCACACGCGTGTCAGAGTCCTCAGCAGTCACACACCACGGGGCATGAAAAATGCGACTTAGGAAAAAAAAAAGAAATTAAGTGGACTAAGGTTAGTCCTTTTATTTATTTATTTTTTAATGGCAAAGGGCTGACACAAAAGCTAGATAAAAATTAGCATGTTTGAAGTAATCATCCCGCAGCTTGACATCTGCATAGTAAATTTTAAAGGGAAAAATGTGTGAGACAGCCGTGAGCCGCTGCGCCCTCCCCCTTTCATTAGCTCACTGCCAGGGTGGCAGCGCTGAGCCTCATTATGGCAGGAGGATTTATGAAGCTGAACCCAATGGCAAAGAAAAGGCATCTGTCAATAATTGTAGGGAGCTGCACCCACAGCTTTGAAATCTCATTAAGTATGCAGTTATCAGGCATAAAGATCAAAAACATTACTCAACTCCGACAGAATCTTATGGAGGAACATTAATTAGCAACAGGCCTACAGTACAAAAAAAAAAAAACACACAGACTTCCTCTCACACCTGCCCAACCCACAAACCTAAAGCAACACTCCCCCTCCCGCCCGAAAAAAAATAATTCCCAGCATGTGAGGCTGATCAAGAACATGAAACAAGAGAGACAGAAAGGAGAGGGAGGGCAGGGGTGGGCGGTGCAGGGAGGGGGCGGGGGGCGAGGCGGGGCGGCCAGCGAGCGGGGCTTGGCGGCGAGGACAGGAAAGGAAGAGGCTGTCAAACTTGAGAAGGATGTCAGCGCTGGCCCTGATTACGGGGCCCACGGAGTTCTCAGGCCTTTTATCTTCCTCGCCATCAAAACCAGCGGGGAGACATGGCAGGGAGCGGGTGGCTGCCGTCTGCGGCCCAGGCCCAGCGGGGCCCCGAGTGCGGCCCACGGCCCTGGCCGGCGGGAGCCCCGGTCCACTCGAGCCAGGGCAGACCCGGGGCCCTGCTGCCGCTGCCCACCGCCTTGAAACACCTTTCCTTCCTCCAAAAGGCCTCTGTGCAACACGCATTTCCTCCTATTTTATGTGTGGTTATGACGGTTTATGTACTTTGTCACTTAAAACATACTGAAAACTAAAATATAAATGTGCAGAATCCCATGAGAACTGCGAGGCCCTCTCTGGGCTGTGAGACCCCAGCACAGCAGCGACTCCGGGCAGGAGACACGTGGGGCAAGGGCTCCAGGACCTGCGGCCTCACCCACCACACCCCCACCCCATGGGAGGTGCGCCTGCTTGGAAACATCCCCCGAGGACCGTGGGCTCGGGGCTCAGGCAAACTTCTCTGCCGTCCTGTGGCGGCCCGGATGCGAGGGGGGTAGGAACACAGAGGCTGCGGGCGGGTCTCACGTAACTGGGGCTTCACAGGCAACACCCTGGTCCCTGGTCCCCGGGCTCCCCCACTAACGGTGCAGGGTCATCATGGCAACGCGCCTCTTCTGTCCTAATTTACCTTATGGCACTGTTCCAGAAAGGGGGCTCTCTCTGGTTCCCCACAAGCACATGCTGGTGTGCACTGAGTCACACACACAGTCACGCACAATCACGCACTCACACAGGTACTCACACACACACATCACAGTCACACGCACAGTCACACACTCACACGCACTCACACGCACTCACACACATGCACTCACACTCACACACTCACACACTCACGCACTCACGCACTCACACACGCATGCACTCACACACACTCACACAGGTACACACTCACACACATCAGTCACACGCACTCACACACACTCACGCACTCACACAGGTACTCATGCACTCACACACACTCATGCACTCACACACGCACTCACACACACGTACTCACACAGGTACTCACACACATCACAGTCACACGCACTCACACACACTCACGCACTCACACAGGTACTCACACACACACACTCATGCACTCACACCCACTCATGCACTCACACACATACGCACTCACACAGGTACTCACACACACACCAGTCACACGCACTCACACACACTCACACACACTCATGCACTCACACACACACGCACTCACACACACACTCACACAGGTACTCACACACTCACACACATCACAGTCAGAAACCTGTGCCATCCCTCGTCCCTGTCTGGTCTCCGTGTCTACACTGCACTCAGACCCCACCCCAGGCCCACCCCTGAAGTGGTTACCTGTCTCCTGGACAAAGGACAATGGTCACCGCTTCTTAATTAGCCACATCCTTAAGGAAAAGGTCATTAAGATTCCTAAGCAACCAGCTTGGAGATCCCTCCAAGCCAAGGCCCATCCTTCCCAATGAATGGCTGCCCCCTGGAATATCAATGACCACGGCTGGAAGAAACTGTCGCCTGTGACCAAAAGTGGGGCCGAGCACTTGTCCAGGAGCCAGGCTTGGCGAGAAGAGGTTTTAGCAGCAGGGCTACAATAAGGTGTTTATATTTTTTTATGTGCTTACCATATTACCTTTATTATGTGTAACAGCGAAGCGATTATAGCAATTACATCTAACAGAATTAATTACAGAATTGCCATCATCCCAGGATACATAATGCATTAGAGGTAAGCCAGAGAGAAGGCATCCTGATGGCAGGGACTATTGTTGCTGTGTGTTTTCCCAGCAGTGATGCCAGCCACCACCGGCCCTGCACGGAGAGTCGGCCGTGGGAGCTGGGAGAGAAGTTTAACAGGAAATGAGGTATGGTTTCTTCAAATGAAGTACCACCCTTGCCTAACAAAATATGGGCACTATTGGACATATACAATCAATTTAAATTTTAAGTGTAAATCTTAGAAAGGCATTGGTTAATCCACACAACCAACGTTGCCACATAAAGGAAAAAGCACATGGGTGAAAGTCTTACAAGTCTTTACGTATGCAAAACAAATTCACTCAAGGCTTCATTAATATTAATTTAAATTCAAAACCCATTTACATTAAATTGTTCATTAAAAATTGCCTATTTTATGCAACATGCATTTCTCAAAGAACCCAGAGGAAACTGAATACACAGGGCTAGATTTAATGATGGGGATGGGAAATCAAAAGTAAATGGATTTGAGTCATTTCACGTATCTTACCAAACAGGCCTTTGCTCTCCACAAGGAGGGGTTCCAGTTTGGGGAGCAAACAAGCATTCACAGTATTTTTGCCTTCTGCTTCTATCAACTGGCAAACATGACCTTCTGGTCTTCCGCAGACGAGGGAGAGAACGTGAGAGAGAGAGACTGGGTAGCGGAGAGGCAGCCAATCCGAAACTGGGCCCACAGAGCCCTGGGAGTCAGCTTGCTTCTTTAAAAACGCACCCTACTTAGCTTTGGCCGGGGCCCACCCTGGTCTAGAATTAAGAGTTTCTGTCCCCCCTTCACTCCGCGCCCCCGCAGTCCTCTAGTCCCCAAGCCAGGGGGCAGGGGGACGATGACAAGGAGTTGTAAGTTCCTGGACTTGGTGCCCTCCCCCTCAAAGACCATCTGAACCTGCCCTGTCTCCCCAACAGCTGTTGTGGATGAACAAAACACAGTCATAATTAATAACATGTGTCCTGACAGTACGAATTAATAATTTATCATTAAGCCCAAACAAATTCAAATTATTCTTCAAGGGCCTCACCTTTGCATATCTGAGCAAACAAGGTGAGGGGATGGTCAAAAAGCCCAGGTAATGTGACCTTAGAGAGACACGTTTCTCCCCCTCAATACATCTCTTGGGCTACTCTTGTTGAAATACAAAAATAGTTTACAGAATTGAAAGTAAATAAACCCAAGAATCGGTGCCGATCAAATTAAGTGTATGTGCTCGAAATGTCTTCTTTCTTCAATGGGGCTGATAAAATGGCCAATGTTTGGTCAAGGACACAGTGTCACCTTTCTAGCAAGGAGCCCTAAGCCGGAGGAGGACGGTGTGCAGGCCAGGGCCACAGACACATTACGTGCTATTACTGCCTTTTTTTCCCTTCTGAGAATGCATAGCGTTATTCTTGTCACAAACAGTAACCTGAATTTTTCCTTCCAGGTCTAACATAAATACTTGCAAATGTTGGAAAATAAGAGAAAGCTAACAAGTCTATATACCCATTCCTTACCACGCAGGTAAAAATTCTAGAAGGGAAAAAAAAAAAACCACAAACATATTCATAGTCATTGTTTAGTAGGATTTAAAAATTAATTTAATGACTAACTGCAAATACTGGAAACTAGAATTAATCTGTCTGGGTTTTTTAAAGGCTTACAGACATTTAAATGCATGTATCAGGACACTTTATCAACCTAACATAAAATTGTCATCTTATCTTATTATATGACTATTTTATGCATGTGTCAAAGAATTTAAAAATGACTGCCTGTCTGTTGAGTCTAATTACAAGTGCACATTATCTGTCTAGATGTACCAGTCCATAGCATTGTTACCAAATACGATACATTGTACTCACCTTTCATTTTTAACTTCAGACAGAGAAGCCACAATTTGGAGCATAACTAAAACACACACACACACAGCAGCTGAGTGGGCCCGGGGAAGTGACCCCCCTGGCGGGGGCTGTGTGGGTCCCCGCCCACGAGCTGAGGGGTGATGCTCCGGGCGGGTCACACAATGGCGAGGGCAGGGCCGGCTGTCCAGCTGCGCTACACAGATGGGAGACACCAGCCTAGTTGTTGTTTTGTAACGACACGACCAAAGCTATTTTTACAGTTTGTCCAGTGACAGGCAGGAATGAAACAGGCCAGCGAGAGAGCCGCACAGGCTGCACGCGGAATGGCTGTGACCTGCTCACGTTACTGGGTCCAACATGGCTGGCGTGCAGGACCCGGGCTCCTGTCCTCTCCCCCGCTGCCCGCCCCGTGTCGGGAGCCCGGCCACGACAGCAGGGACAGTGGGCGCACACGGACAGGCCGAGCGGCAGCCCTCGGGAACCGGTCCTTCTGCTACCAGAACCCCAGAAGTGGGGCGGGCGTCAGGAAGGGCGTCAGTGCTGGGACTCACCTGCATCCTCCGTCCCTGAGCAGTCACCGCTCATTCTAATCACTTCACAGAACAATCTTTGGCAAAAAGAGGGAAAATGCAGACTTACGAGGCAATTTGGGGGTAACTGCTGATACATCAGTCACTGACTGTCACGCTGCTGTTTCAGAGCGCGCTCACGGCAAAACTGAGAACAAAATGACAACATCAGCCGCTCGCCATCGAGTGTGGCCCTGGAGAGCACTGAAGCCCTCCCTGGCAGTTGTCACGATCATGGGGGCACAGCAGCTGGTTCTGGAAGGTTCTCTCCCCTACGTGGGTGTCCAGGAGAATAGCCTTGTCTCCTGCACTTTCATTTTGCTCCTTCAGCTTCTCGGTTTTCCGTTTTGAAATCTGCATTGTTCCTCTCATTTTGCAGGAGAGGGGGAATCACAGAGCGCCCAAACCAGCCATGTTGTCACTTGCTACAGTGTCAGGTGCCTGTCCAGAGGAGAGGCGTGTGGCAGGTCTGGGAGCAAACACGTTCCCCAAGGCCGAGGTGCCCTCTGAACGTTCCAAGGCCTTCCAAGAGCGAAGGGGACTGCTCTGGGCAGCTGTGTGGCCCGGGGACAAACCTCAGGCAGGCCACCGCACAGCACATGCCACGTCGACTGGCAGCGTGAGCCCCTGCACCTCGTCCTGCTCCCTGGGGACACACAGTGACCTGTCACAGCAGCAGGCCCTAAGCTGTCCAGAGGACTTTCACAAAAGTCCAGATGCTTGAAGGCTCACCTGGGGATGTGACCCTTTAAGGACCCACGGAAGAGCCTCTTTCAACAAGTAAGACTCCAAAGGTCAGTGGCAAGTTGTTCACTGAGATTTTTTTTTTTTTTAAGTTTAGGCAGTGGCTTTTTATGATTTTGCATTTTCCTCCAGAAAATGAATAAATGGATAAAATGTCATCTGCTATTAAGTGTCGCTCTGATTTTTTGGTGTTTTTTTTTGGTTTTTTGAAAAAAAAAAAAACTTTCTTAGAAACACACACTACGCATAAGAGAGAGTCAGACTCAAGCAAGGGAGGAGAGCGGTCACGCTGCCTGGAGGCCACTGGCGTCCCACCCGCTGCCCCGAGCTACAGGCAGCGACACCTGTCCAGCTCGAGGTGCGGCCCTTCGGAATCCCACGCCCAGGCCAAGGCCACCCCTGCCCGGCTCTCTGCTCAGCAGGTGAGGAAATCTCTCCCACCCCTTGAGAAAGGACCCTGAGCCACGTGTAATTCCTGTCACGGAAAAGAGACCCTAAAGTACCCAAGTCCCTGCTTGCATGGGCCCTGGCGCCATGGCAGCCTCGCCGGGAGCAGGGCCCGCACCTGTGTGCCGTGTGTGCTCACGCTCACCCCGCTCCCGGCCTTTGTGCTTGTTATTCTACCCCAGACCATTAAAAGGGCCCTAATTCCTATGACATGATTATCCAGGTACCAAAGCCCATTTGTCACCTGCAGCAGAAAATTGAGTTAATGCACAACTAAAGGCAGCCAGGACTGTGTAATATCAAGTTGATTACATCAAACTAGCTGCAAACCTAATTCTGCTGGGTGACACTGCGTCGAGCTTGTCATCTCCAATCATTAAAGCTGTCAGGGATCCATCAGGTTTACAGCTAATTAGGTGAGCACTAATGAAGCTGGCAAAACAACTTTTCTTTCTTTATGGCTGAGCGGACCTTTCAGTTTGGAGGGGAAAAGAATTCTCGAGTATCCTCAAGGTTGTTGGCGACTGCATTTCCAGTTACCAATCAGCAGACATCTTTCTTTTCCCCACTCTCTATCAGTACAAAGCAATCAATTTGTCGTCACTCCCAGGATGCCACAAAAGCAGGCATGAGCCTTATAACTTGCAGCTGTGAGAGCTAAAAAACGAGCAAAAGAATAGGAAGTTTCTTGTCCATCCGTCCAAACAAACAAACAAACAAACAAACAAAGGCACTCGCACAGCTCACTTACTGGCCCGTGCATCCATCCCACCACCCTAAATGTGGAGGGCACGTTTCCCTGCACACTTCTTAAATCAGTAGCCCTCCCCATCCCCCGCCCCTCCTCCACGCATCCATTAGGCAGAGGCATTCTGATAAAGTAAATCCAAAACCAGGGTATTGGGAGGAAAGAAAGCACTCATGCTGCCAACTTCTGATTGACCATTAAGCTATTGATGAATGTGCCTGTCAGGAGAGAGACAATTAAATCAAATATGAAACAAAGTCGTTTTGACGGGTCATTTTGATAGAGGAAAACCATTCTTCCATCTCCTATTAGTCGAGCAGTCAAGTTTTTATATAATGAATATTTCTTAACTGACCTGAGATGTCCTGGCTGGCTTTTTAAAAGGTGCAAAAAGATTAGTGAACAGGCTACTTTTAAAAAACCACACACACACACACACTTACACACACATACACACATGTACTCCTTATCTCATATTTTTAGCAGAAAGTTATCAAATAAGAGTGTCAGATGGGCAAGGTGGGAGAGAGAAGATGAAGCAGCCGTGGAGAGTTCTAAACCAAATGTAAAGATGTGACCACATATGGCTCATTCGATTGAGGCACACAGATACCTTAAAATGTGCATCCAAAAAGAAAAGAAAAAATTTCCAAGACTGGAAGAAGCCCAAGACACTCCTACTGCCCAACTCTGTGAAGGAATCCTCCAAACTCTTAGAGGTTATTTTGGGCAGATAAGCTCCTTCTTGAGCTTGGAATTCAAAGTAGAAGGTGGTATGGGCGAAAGGCACCAGGCAGGAGGTGACTGGGAGGGCGGCACCGCCATACAGCCAGCACGGGGACGTTCCAACTTCCTAAATTTGGCCAACGCTGAGCACTAGCAGCAAAGTCTGCACTGCATGCCCCAAACCAAGCCTGTTCGCTTCTAAGATTTTATTAAGGCACTAACAGAAAAGCACATTTCTGGGGGAAGAAAGGCGACCAACCCCTGCCCTGTGCCCTGCGTCAGGAGCCTGGGGCTCAGAGTGCAGCCCACCTGTGGGCCCCACAGCAGCCACAGCTGGCAGGCTGCAAGTGACCACGGGCGTCACCCCGCTGTCGCCGCAGCACTCGGGGGCAGCGTGGAGGGCACCGGGCCAGTTCTGACCCTTCTCTCTGCTCGCCCTCCTGCCACCAAAGAGAAAGAACAGAAAAGAGAAGGAAAGACGAAAGCTCCTCTGAAGCCTCCCAATCAGGCAGCATCTGAGCCTCAGCACATGTGAGTGTCATTCGTATCAAAACGCATCCCATCCATATGTGGTCCTCTCAGCAATCTGCCCCAAATCCCCAAGTCGCACTGACAGGGCCCTAGTGACGTCACGGAGCTCGGCCGCACCATCGCCAGTGATTTACTGATGTTTATTGGGAATGAATAGATCAAAGGCAGCAGCATGACAGGCGATCCATCAGTCATCAAATCAAGGGCGGCGAGGGGCCAGCACCCCTTCTTCCAGGCAACGTGCCCCCGACTGACATTATTGCAAAACGATGTTATGTGTGTGGGTTTTGTTTTGTTTTCAATGATGCTTTTTCCAGAAAAGAAAAGGAAAAAAAAAAAATAGCTGAGTCTTAACAGGAGTTGACACTCCTGGCAAAAAAAAAAAAAAAGGAAAAAAAGGGAAAAAAAGTACTCAGCACATCCCAGAACTAAGTGCGAGCGGAGCAGACGGGGTGGGGTGCGGGGCGCCGCCGGGGCGCGGGGGACGCGGCCGCACCGGCCCGAGCGGCATCTGACGCGGCGCAGCCCCCGCGCCCCGCTCCGGGCCCGGCGCGCGGGACGGACTCGGACCCGCGGCGGCCGGAGGGGACCGCGCGCGGGCGGCACGCAGCGCGTCCCGGGGACCGCGGCGCGGCGCGGGGGCGCGGGGGCGCGGGGCGGCGCGGGGCGCGGGGCGCGGGGCGGCGTACCTGCTGCGCGCCGGGGCGCCTGCTGCTTCCTCCGCGGCATCGTGTCCTCCGCCGACTGCGGCCGCCGCGGGCTCGGGCCGGGGGAGGGCGCGGCTCCGCCTCCCCCGAGAGCGGCCGCCCGCAGATGCCGCTGCGCCCGGGCTGCTGCTCCGCCGCCGCGATGCCGAGCGCGGCGGGAAGGGGCGGGCGGGGCGGGGGCGGGGCGGGCAAGTTTGACAAATCGCGCCGGAGGCCGGCGGGGGCGGGACGAGCGCGGCCCTCCCCCCGCGGCCCGGACGCGCAGCCGGGCTGGCGGCCGGGGGGCGGCGCGGGGCGGCGCGGGGCGGGGCGGGGCGGCGGTCCGGCTTCTGCCCGCGGCGCGGCGGCGGCGGCTCCAGGGGCGCTCAGAGGAAAAGCAGAGGCTCGTGTGGCCGCGCCGCCCGCGGGGACCCCGCCCCCGCGCCCCGCCCCGCGCCCCCGCCCGCGCGCCCCCGCGCCCCCGCCCCCGGCTCGGCCCGCGCCCCCGGGGTCCCCTGGGCGAGTCGGCGGCGCGCGGGGCGGGGGGGGGGGCGCTCAGACCCCGCGCCGCCGGCTCCGCCCCCGGGGCCCCCGCGCCGCGCCCGCGCCTCTGCGTCCCGGGAAACTTTCCCCGGGGCCGGTGCGGGGGTCGCGGCCGGAGGGGCGCCGGCAAGTTGGCTCCGCGGCGCGGGGATGGCGACCCCTCCGCGGCCCCGCGCCCCGCGCCCGCGGACCCCAAGGCGCCCGGAGCCCCCACCCGGGCGGCCCCCGCGCGGGGCACCGCGCCCGGCCCGCGGCGGAGGGAACGGCGGGCGGCGCGGGGGCTCCCCGCGGGCGGCGCGGATCCCGGGCGCGACCCCCGGGCGCTGGCGGCGCAGCCGGAGCCGGGGCGGGCGGCGCGCATCGATGTGCTGCGGGCTCGATTGCGTCTCCCTGGGCAGCTCGGGGCCGGGAGCCGGGCGGCCGCGGCGGGGCGCGCGGGGCGCTGCGGGGCGCGCGGGGCGGGGGTCCCCAGGCGGCGCTGCCCGGCGGGTCCCCGGGCCCGGGGCGCGCGGGGCGGGGGCCGAGCACGCGCCGTGGTCCTGCCGCCCGCGCCCCGCGCTCCGGCCCGCGCCCCCGCCCCGCGCCCCCGGCCCCTCGCCGCGCGCTCGCTGGCGCCCCAAGTTTGTTCGCCAAGTTCACGGGCGGGTTTCTCTCCTTCCAGGCGCGGGGGCCGCGCTCCGCCCGCCGGGGACCCGCCGGGGCAGCGCCGCAGCGGGGGGCGGGGGGCGCGGCCCCTCCAGGCCCGGGAGGCGCGGCCGCGGGGCCCGACACGCTTCTTGCGAACGTGGACACGGTGAGTTGGCGGGCGCGGCCCGCGGCCTGGAGCCCCGGCCGCGCGCGGGGCGCGTCTTCCCCGCGGCGTGGGCGCCGCGCGAGGCCAGCGCCCGCCCCGGGCTCCCCTCCCGCCGCCGCCTGCCCGCCCCGGAGCCCGCGCTCCGGTCCCCGTGCCGCCCGCGGCCGCCGCGCGCGGCGCGACCCGCCCCGACATCTGCCCGTCCGGCCGCGGGCGCATCCGTCAGTGTCAGGGAGCTGCGCAGCGGCCGCCCGTCACGCGCCACGCGGGCCCTGCGGAGGCACACGGCGCCCGCGCCGCCTTCCCGGCCCTGCTGGCACGCCGGGAACCTCGGTCCCCACGGCGGACACGGAGCCACAGCACCGCTGTCGTGTCGGGACCTCAAAACGCCACCAGCTCCGAAGGCCGTGCTAGGGATGGCGCGGCCCAGGGGCCAGTGTCAGCCCAGGCCTGGCCTCGCGCCGCGCGCTCTGCCCCTCCCCGGGGCCGGGGAGCGCGGAGGGGGCTCCCCAAACCCGCCCCGGGCACGGCGCAAACCTGGAGGCTGCCGTGACGCGGGGGCTGACACGCGCCGCAGCTCGGCGGGGCCTGGGGCTGCCGAGCCCGCCAGGCAGGGCTTGCCCTGGAAGCCTCAAGCCGAAACTTGGCCAGGCACGGCCTGGCTGCGGCGTGACAAGGCCTGACAGTGACGAGTGAGGGGGCAGGAAAAGGCGATCCCAGCGAGAATCACAGGCTCGATTTAGGGAGGAATGGTGTCCAGGTGGCAGTGCGTCTGTCATTCACTGTCATTCTCAGACGGAGCAAGGGCAGGGCCGTGCGTCCGCCAGGCCGGAGCTTGGCGGGAGTTCCCGGCGCCGTCCTCCGGGGCGCTGGCCGGGCTGCGGTCGCAGTGCCGGCGCCTTCGCGTCCTGCTCCCCCCTCTGCAGCCCACCCCCCTGCACGGTCCGGCAGACAAACACCTTCACGTTTGTCCTTGATCGGTGTGGCCAGGCCAAAAGGCCTTGCTTGCCACTCCCTCCTTCGCCCCCAAGAGCTGCAGGGGAAGGAAGGGCGCACGCGGGGCCTCGGCACCTGCGAGGCGGCGGGACCTGGCCTCTCACCCGACTTGATTCCTACTGCAGATCCTCCGGTCCGGGGCCTGGTGAGTTCTGCCCCTCAGAGTCCACTACACCAGTGGGTCAACACCCGTGCGTCTGTTGGTACCGCCACCCGCGAGTGAGAAGGGATCCAGGCAGGGCTCTCGGGCGAGCGCCGAGGCCGCGCAACTCCAGGGACGCCAGGCTCTCGGCGGCGGCGCTCGGCGGGCTGGTTGCCGCGGGAAGGAGGCCTCCCGCTGATGTGGGTGCGGGCCTCGCGCACCGCCGCCCACGGCCGCACTGTTCTCACGGTAGACTAGAGGCCCGAAAAGCCGGTGCCTGGCGGAGGGGCTGCAATTCTGTGGAACAGACACTGGGCAAAACCCTTTGCACCCCACTGCGAGGAGCTGCAGGTACTTTTGAAAGGCAACAGCAGCTGTGCGTCCGCATAAACACCTGCTAGCTTCTGAGCGTGCGACCCACCACCAAGTAACCCCCTAGGCCGGTTAGGCGCTCCCGCCCCGGGAAGGTGCCCGTTTCTGGGAATAATTTTTTAAACCCTGAAAAAATACAAAAGGAGGAAAAATGGGCTGAGGAGCAGTAGAGGGACACAGGAGCCGCCCGGTGGCGCATAGCAGATCCCACTGCGGCCAGGCAGCTCTCCCCGCACCTAGATGGTAACGTTTAGGGCCGAGAAAATTCCCAGGGACCATGCAAACAACTCCTGATGAGCCCCAAGACCGCCCTGGGTCCTGCGCCTCCTCCGGGGAGGGGCGCTGAGCCCAGGTCAGTAACGGGGCTCAAACACCTCTTCATCAGATCAGGGGTTCCAGCCCTAACTCCAGCTTTCAGAACTCCAGGAGCCAGGTGCCCACCTGGGAACCCAAGGAGTGCCCTCCCTTGGTTAACCCGAGCCCCACGGATCAGGGTCGAGTTCGGAGGGGAAAGGGAGGCAGACCGATGATCGAGCGGGGTGCAGGGGCGGGGTGTGGCTGCCACGTGTCCTGCAGGAAGTTCCTGCGGAGCTGGAGCAGCCCAAGCTGCGTTCAAGGTGCGCCTGAGGGGAGCAGGGGACGGCCCTCCTGAAATGCGCCCTGATTTGGGATGGCCCCTGAGAGAAACGACTTCGGGGAAAGAAGGCCGCCGGGAGATGTGGGTTGGCTGGGGTCCTGGGAGCCAGGGGCCTCGGCCCCCACCTCGGAGCGGGGTTCTCCCTGCCCCAGGGAGGGGACACCTGGGGGTGAGCGCCTAGGGAGTCCGCCAGCGGAGCCCCCGCCTGGCGGCGGGCCTTCCGAGAGCCGCGTTCTGCTCTCCTGCCCGCACCTGCGTGCGCCCTGGGCCCGGGCTGCCCCTGCACGCTCTTCTCCCTCCACAGCCTGGCTGGGCAGGAGGACGGAGGCTGACTGCTGCCACCTGCAAACGGCGTCCAGGACTTGGGCCTGGACCTCTGCCTCTGCCCAAGCGCTTAGGGTTTGGACCCAGGGATCAAACGCTTGCCAGGCAGTAAACTGCTAAAAGTACTTTTTTTTTTTCTAGTAGCTTTGTTTTATGCAACCAGATATTTTGCCTGTAAATTCTCCCCAAAACTTTTACAGCTTGACATGAAATAAACCTTCGAAAATCGGAGCTGTATATAATGCCACTTGTGTGGGGCCTGGGTGTGAACTGGGGTGGGGTGGGGGGCAGCCTCCTAAGAATAGAAGGAGGCTACTCCGGGGGAAGGTCCACAATTGGTGGTGGGGGTACAAGTGCCCGCCCCTCCCCCAGGGCTCAGAAGCAGGCTCCCTCCCAACCTTTCCGTCCCTCGGCCAGGCTTCCTACTTTGTACATTGCTTGTAGCTCAGGGCACAGAGGTTGGCCCAACTTTGCCAGCTACGCACACTGAAATCCATGCCCTCCAGAACCATTGGATTCAATGGCAAAAAAAGAAGGAAAGAAGAAAAGCAAAGCTGCCTTCGGGGCTGCGCTGATGCTCGTGGTTGCCGGGCGGGCAGAGCAAGGCTGCCCCGGCCTGAACTGTGTGGGGCTGGACCCTAGGACTCTGGGTGGAGGCCGACCTGGTCATCCTCCAGGAACCTGGGCACAGGTCCCCCTTGTCCATCGCTCAGTTTTTGCTAACTCAGGATTTTCATAAACATCTTGAAACAAAAACCAGACACCTAACGGGGGCGAGGGGGGCGGGTCCACGGTGCCCGGGCCGGGGCGCCGCACACCGTCCCGCGGAGCCCAGCTTAGGCGGGGCTCCTCGGTCCTTCGTAATTCTCTTTCCAGCTCAATCATTTACCGAACTTTCAAAAAAACTTTTAAGGAGACAGAGGATTAAATAAGAAAATACAAGTCCGTGTGTCGGGCTAAGGGGCACAGATAGGCACCAAGTCCGTCCTGAGACGTGTCACCCGCAAACACTCTTTTGTCAAATCCCACGCGACGCCTTGAGTTTCCGGGTGAGCTTCCCGAATTACTCGAGCAGCAAGGCGTGTTTTTTTTCCTATTCTGGAGAAATGGATTTGGGGAACCATTTGGGAAGAGCTTAAAAACAACCCAAACCAAATCCTGCACCGAGAGGGCTGCGGCCACGGCGGGGCTCTGGCCGGGCTGGCAGCTGGAGGCAGGGGCGCCCACCCTGGCTCGCGGGCTCAGAGCAGCGGGCACCCGCGTGTGCGGAGCCCCTGCGTGGGCAGCCCGGGGCCAGGCCGAGCCCCCCGCCCGCGCGGGAGCCCGAGGGCCAGGTCCCCGCGCACCGGGCTCGCCCACTGGCCAGGGCGGCTGCAAGGGCAGGGCGCCCCTACCCCTTCCTCCCCCACCGGGCCCTTCGGGCACATCCACGAGGCTGGGGCTTGTCCAGGAGCTCGGCCGCCAGAGGCTAAGCGTGGCTCTCGGCTGGACGGACGGAAGCGCGGGGGACACGGGCTGCGACCTCGTTCTTTCTCATTCATCTCTTCAAACTCGGTGCCCGTCGCCCATCCCCAGAGCGGGGGAGCTGCAGTTGTTGGGGACGGGGCGCTCCGAGGGTCCCACGCTTTGTGTGCAGCCTCTGATCGGGCTCCTGGGCAGCACAGCGGCGCCTTCCTTCTCTTCCATCCCCTTCCTCCCCCTCCCTCTGGTTTCTTGCTGTCTCTTCTCATCAGCCCCTCCAGGACCCCCACACGGATTCGCAGAGGCTGCTCACTTTGCCGCCCGCCCCAGAGAGGGCAGCTCCCCGGCCGGTGGCAGGGCGGCCGCGCTGCGCCCAGGTCGCCAGGGAACAAAGTAGTTTAGTCGCTGCGGCTTGTTAGGTGGGGGGAGGGGAGGTCAGAAACAGGTTGGCACTGGGTTTAAAATAAAAGAACGTGTGAAGAAGTTTCAAAGCTGCCAATAAAACCCTTTAAGTGGCTGATGATGCAGTGCCTGGAGCCGCAGAGATGGCATTGGTAAATGACTCTAATGCCCAAAGAAAAATATTACAAATGCCTCTGTCTGGGCCACCAATGGGGCGCCGGCTCCTCTCCGGCGCGGAGGGCACCAGCCTCTGCATGATAAATTGACCAGGCCGCCGGCAGCCAGGGGAATATTCAAATTAGGCGGGGGGGCTAGGGGCGGAGTCCCAGGGCCCCTGGGTGCCACCGCCCCTCCTGCGCCCTCTGGAGGCAGCTCCCCAGGGGCAGGGGGCGCACAGAGCGGGTGCCAGGCGCCCTCAGGACCGGCCCCGGGGACTCAGCTGCGGCCACCAGAGGTCCAGGTCTTGCGGATGGATTGCAGAGGCAGGTGGGGCCGGCGCGGGAGGGGTTAAAGCGCAGCGCCCACCCCACCGCCATGCCGTGCCAGGGTTCTCCCAGCAAAGCCAGCACTTAGTTACAACTGTGTTTGCTGCTGTGACTGCCCTGGACCATGGCCACCCTCCCCAGAGCCCCCCAGTAATGAAATTCTGGAGCAGACCCATCCAGCCTGCATGCTGCAGCCCAGGGTTCTGGGGGTGGGACCTCGGCCGGGGCCCCCCAGGGCCAGGGCATGGGCTGCAGACCTTAGCTCCGGTGTGGGAGCCTGGCCCCCCCGGGGAAAGCCTGCGCAGGCAGAGCTCCTCCCCTGGGAAACACCATAAGCCTGGAGCTCCCGAGTGTGCAAAGGTGTGCAAGCAGGGATGTGCATGTGGCTCAGCTCGGGATGTAGATGCCCAGCCAGGAAAGAGGTGGAAATAACTGCACGCACACAAAGGAGCAGTCAGCTCTGAACAGACGCTGACCTCGGGCCACACAGGCACGGGGCCTCCGGGCCACGGAGCTCAGGGCTCGGTGGGGACTTCCGCCCAGGACCCGTGGTGTCTCTGTCCTCCCCTCCCCCGTGAGGGTCACCTGGTGCCAGGTACCCTGGGGCCCCCTGGCCCTGTAGGAGGACGCCGAGCTTTTTGACAGGGCTCCTTCTCTGCTGTGGTGTTTGCGTTGAGTGCGACTTGACTCAAGTCCCACTGACAGGCTGTGGGGGTGCTTCAGCCTGTGTCCTGCCAGCCACAAGGGTGCGCAGGGGCTCAGCTGCCCACAGGCCTGGCTTCCACCCCCAGGCCCTCCGGGCAACGCTCAGTCAGTCTCCTGATCCTCCTCCCGGGCATGGGGCGCTCTCAGGTGTGGCCCCAGGCTGGCTAAATAACGGTTTGGAAATACACAAAGAAAAAAGTCATAGGTACTGAGTACAAACTTGAGCGAGTTGATTTTGACTGTGATCACCTTACAGATATTATAATACCTTTGGAATGTGTTGCCCAAATAGGGACTGAGTTCATGAGAAGGCTTCTGCATCAGTTCAGGACTGTCTGGCTGAAGAGCAGGGCTTGCCGGAGACGCACTTGGGAAACCCTGCTGGCCAGGCTGGGCAGGGCCGGGCAGGTACCGGGCCCACGCTTTCCAGACACGCTTCAGCCCGGCTGACTGCAGTGCCGGCGCCAACTCCCACCAGAAGGCCCGTGGCCCCGAGGCTGCCCTCCTCTCGCCTCCTCAGGGCCGGAAAACGAGACTTGAACACGGGCCAGTCATCGGGCACCAGGTCAAGGGGCCACCCCTGTTTCGATGTCCAGCCAGTGCAAGCCGCTCACCTCTGAGGACTGCCTGGCTGCCTGAGGCACTGCCAGACTCAAGCAGGGGAGGCGGTCGGGGAGGAAGCAGAGGGCTCCGTTTCTCTTAGGGGAGGGGAGCCCAGCAGCGGCGGGAGGGTCAAGCTCGCAGGGGTGCACTCTGCGCAGGCGCACGGCATGGGCCTGCCACAGGGGCCCGGGAGCCCTGAGCAGACCTTGCAGGCGCTGGTGGCCCGAACCCCGTGGGGCGTGGAGCAGACTGTCCCGCTCACCGAGATGGGCAGGGGCTCCTGGAGGAAGCATCCATCAAGCGAGAGATGTCTTTTGAAACCTCTGCTTCTTTGGGTCCTGAGCTGGGAGCTCTTCGGTCAGACGGGGGTTTGAGGGAGGAAATGTCACTGGCTGTGTGCTCCTGGGCAGCCCCTGGAGGGCTCACCTCCCAGGGACCAGGCGCTGCCCTGAGATGGTGGCCTTTGGGGAAGAGCCTGACACACGGCGTTGTCCAGTAATGGTAACTGACGTGCATCCCCGGGGCAGGCTCCCTGAAGACAAAGGCATCTGAATGGGTTAGGCGGGCGCCCCTGAGGATGCAGGTAGTGATGGGAGTGGGGCCAAAGAAATGGAGGTGGGGGGGACATTGCTCAAGACAGGGCAGGCACAGGCCTCCCGCTTTCTAGAAAGAATGGGCCACAGGCCTCTCTCTCCAGGCCTTTCTGGGAGCTAATTAAAGGTAGGGCTACAGTGAGGAGCCTCACTGATATTTCTATTTTCCCTGTTAGTAGCGACTAGAATTTGCACCATCCAGGTCAGATGGAAACTAGAAGCCTGGAATATCTGACACTCGCATTGATTTGCTCTCTCTGCCATGGCTACTTGTGAGAGGAAGAAATGTGCCTTCAAAATGGCAATTAGGGAGCGGCCTGCTAGGGGTTGCACGCGTGAGCGCCAGCTGTGCCCGTCACAGACCTGCTGTGTCACCCCCCGAGGAGGCCGGCCCTTCCAGGCTGGACCCCATCTCACCACACTCCCCTCATTTGGGTCTGGTGTTTGAAAGGATGGCAATTTCCCCAATGTTTTAAAAGTATTAACTTCCTTTCAAACATTCTTTAACCTTTAATGTTTTGTAACTTGACGAAAAGGTCATTTTGTTCCCAGGATGCTGCGGTTCCATAATTGCTCGGCTATCGGGGTGGGCTCCACCCAAAGCCGAGTTCTCTAATGGGACCCAAACCAAACATGCGCACACAGTCGGGGCGAGTGCCAGCCAGGGTGCATCTGTGTAAGCGTACACATTACGTTTGCACTTAGCTGTGTGCACCTGTGTGCACACATCTGCCCTGTGTGCACACGTAGGTACCTGGCCTGTGTGCACACATAGCTATGTGGCCTGTGTGCACACGTAGCTACCTGGCCTGTGTGCACACATAGCTATGTGGCCTGTGTGCACACGTAGGTACCTGGCCTGTGTGTACACGTAGCTACCTGGCCTGTGTGCACACGTAGCTATGTGGCCTGTGTGCACACATAGCTACGTGGCCTGTGTGCACACGTAGCTATGTGGCCTGTGTGCACATGTAGCTATCTGGCCTGTGTGCACACGTAGCTATCTGGCCTGTGTGCACATGTAGCTATCTGGCCTGTGTGCACACATAGCTATGTGGCCTGTGTGCACACGTAGGTACCTGGCCTGTGTGAACACGTAGCTACCTGGCCTGTGTGCACACATAGCTATCTGGCCTGTGTGCACACATAGCTATGTGGCCTGTGTGCACACGTAGGTACCTGGCCTGTGTGTACACATAGCTACCTGGCCTGTGTGCACACATAGCTATCTGGCCTGTGTGCACACGTAGCTACGTGGCCTGTGTGCACACGTAGGTACCTGGCCTGTGTGTACACGTAGCTACCTGGCCTGTGTGCACACGTAGCTATGTGGCCTGTGTGCACACATAGCTACGTGGCCTGTGTGCACACGTAGCTATGTGGCCTGTGTGCACACGTAGCTATCTGGCCTGTGTGCACACGTAGCTATCTGGCCTGTGTGCACACGTAGCTATCTGGCCTGTGTGCACACGTAGCTACCTGGCCTGTGTGCACACGTAGCTATCTGGCCTGTGTGCACATGTAGCTATCTGGCCTGTGTGTACACGTAGCTATGTGGCCTGTGTGCACACGTAGCTATGTGGCCTGTGTGCACACGTAGGTACCTGGCCTGTGTGCACACGTAACTATGTGGCCTGTGTGCACACGTAGCTATCTGGCCTGTGTGCACACGTAGCTATCTGGCCTGTGTGCACACAGCCTCGCAGGGAGGGACCCAAGTGATACTATAACGTCTCCAGCATTGTCACAGAATGACTTCTTTATAGAGAGATATCTATAAAAGTTACTTTCCGAGTGGTAAGTTTTGCTAAACAGTTGATGCTCATCATTTATTGTGCACTGCACATGCTCCTGATTTTTTAAAGAGTGTTTAGTGGATTTCTCATTTAACATTTCACTGCTGCCGCTACAATACACAGGCTGCAGGAGCCTTGGAGAGTGGGTGTGGCTTCCTGTCAGCCTCTTACCTGTCACGGAAACAGACATCTAAGCCTGTTAGATTCATATTGAAAATAGACTACCAACGTCCAATAAGAGCATGACGGAGTACTGTACAGGAGACTGCATGAAGTTTACGGGGGGACCCACAGCGCGCCTCACTCAGGAGGCAGGGGTGTGGTCTGCAGCTCTTCTGGCCGGAGTGTGTAAGACGCGAGTGCCCAGCCTGGGAGGACCAGTGGGGGCACAGCTCGCCCTTGCAGGCTCTCGGAAGGGACACCTGTGGTCCACACTGAGTGAGTCAGTGTGAGCATGCTGCACAAGGTGATGCTCATGGTGAACTCAGGAGGGAACTGACACTTTTCAAAGGACACAAGCTTTACGTAAACGCATGCATTCCCAGAGGCCTGTGGCGGGAGTAACTGGCGATGCAGTGAGCCCAGCTCTGACTGTCTGGGCAGTGTGTCTCTGGGCCATGAATCCCAGCCTCCACCTGCGAGAGGGGACGCAGCCCCCCATCACCACCACCCCGTGAGCTGGGGCAGGCCTGCCAGGCATGGTGGCTGTGCCCTGGGCGCTGGGCACACTATGGCCACAGGCCGTGCCCCAGGGCTCCCACCCCCCAGGCCTTCTCCGCGTCCATCTCTGAGGCCCCTTCACATTTCAAGCGTCCGGAGAATCTGTTTAATTAGAGCCTGGCCATACAGCCTTTTACAAGGAAATAGAAGGGACCAGCTAATTATATTGCTCAGCATCTACGGCAAACATATATTTCTAATAAAACACTTTCCTAACCGGAAGAATCCCTCGAGGGGTACACCCTCCTCTATAAGAAATCTCCCAAAGGGAGTTAAAGAGAAGGCGCCTTATAAAGAACAGCGAGAGACCAAGAGAGCCTGGAAGGGCTTTCGGAAAGCTTGTGAAAGATACACTTATTCTGAGGTTGAAGTACAGATGTTTTATAGGTGGAAACTTTTATTTCAAATGTCTTATAATTCTTTCCTGTATTTTTGATCATTTCTATCTCCCCCTTTGATCATTACCACAATGCCCATACTCCCCAGTCGGGTATATTTCATAAGTACAATATTTAAATAAACAAGTAACTTTCTGCACGTCATCTCCGGCTGGCTCACTCCCTCCTCTGGCTTTGGGGCTCCGCCCTCCTGATGGTGACCGGCTCTGGTCTGACGGGACGCTAGCATTCCTGATCAGAGCCACAGCTCAAGTTTGCAGGGGTTCACTGCAGCCAGTCCAGGGGCCTCATGTAGTCTGCACAATCCTTACCCCACTTTGCAGGGGCGGAAGGTGAGGCCTGGAGAGCTGACGGAGCTCGTTGAGGAGCTCATGGCTACCAGAAGGCGCAGAGCTGCAACTTGCACTTAAGCCCGTGGCCCCAGCGCTCAGCCCCGGCCTCCCACCCCCAGGCTCACGGGCGCCTCGAGCCCTAGAATCTGTGCCTGCCCTCTTGGCACATGCTGTGCAGCGCAGACACTGCCTTTCCCGTTACGTGCCGTGTCAGCTCAGGGGCCTGGCAGGAAAGGGGACACTCAGGTCAGACTTGTTCAGGGGGCGCTTCCTAAAGAGGCTGCGGGGAGGGGTGGAGCCCAGGGAAGGGCACAAAACCGCACAGCCCTGACCCGGAGGCACTGGGTGGGAACTGGTCACTGGCAGCCAGGGGAGGGGGTAAGGGGCTCCCTCAGCTGTGCCTGTCACAAGGCACGCAAGGAGGTGCCCAGAGGACGCCCTGTCTTGTCTTTCTCCACTTTCCTGCTGGCACTGCCCTGGGGAAAAAGCCCATCTGAAGCCAGCAAAGGTCATCCATCGAAACCGTCATCTAGGGCACCTCTGGGGCCGGAAGGGGAGTGGCGGAAGCCTGCCCAGGTGCAGTGCACTTGAGCGGGGCACCCAGCCCGTGCCACCCCCGTGCTGGGCTGCAGGACTGGAGGGCCCGCGCCGCAGCTGCTGCCCTCCGGGGGAGTCCGCGGGCCATGGAGCCACCTAAGGGGCCCAGCAGGTCCAGGCTGTGGAGGACGCACTCCCAGAAAGCAAGCGTGGGGTTTGCCTGTGACCGAGTGGGCCTCAGAGGGGCGAGCCTGAGCGGGTGTGCCTGCCCACCCACTTACAACACTCAGGCAAGCTCCTGAGACAAGATATGCATGATGCTCTTTTATCACAAGCATATTAAATACAGTTTAACTGAAAGAAAAAGACAGGAGACAGCCACTCCTCGTCTCTGGGGGCGCGCCCGCCGGCCTGCCCCGGACGCGTGGCTCACAGGGACACCGGCCAGCAATGACTGGGCCCCCAGCCGTGCAGTCACCGCATTCGCCAAGTGAGAGCACACTCTCCGGGAAGCTGAGTTTTGAAGGCTGCATGACCCTCTGTTGTGTAGACGGAACAGAGTTATATCTTCTACTGTTTAGATGTTTAGGTTATTTTCTGTTTTTCATTCATACTATACAACAGTATAATTAAGAACTTTGTGTAGAAAGAATTTTCTCATGTTTCTAACTATTTCTTCAGGATGACATCCAGAAAATGAAATTACTGGGTCCAAGCTACAGTCCTTCGTTGGATGAGGTGGCGAGGTGCAAGTACGATGCCAGCGCGGCGGTGGCGCTCATGTGGGGGCCTTGGGCCTGATTCTTCCGAGGACTTCCCTCTAGGCCAGCTCTGGGATACGATGCAGGCCCCACATGCACCTCTAAACTTTATGTAGCCACATTTTAAAAAAGAAGAAAAAACCCAGATGAAATTAAATCTACTAATATATTTAACCAGTTATATCAAAAATTATTTCAACATGCAATCGATATAGAAATGATTAATGATGTACTTGACATTCTTTGCCCACGTGAACCTGTGAAATCTGGCGTGTACTTTGCACTCGGACCAGCCACACCTCAGGACCAGTAACCACGGCTGGCTGTGGCGTCTGTGCTGGGACACGGCAGTTTGCCACTGGGGCGCCTTCACCTGGTCCCCAGTGCAGCCACCTTGTCATGCCTCCCCGAACCCCCCACTGGCCTTTGAACTGAGTAGATCAGGGGGTCGCGTGTCGCGTGGCTCCCGTAGCGGGGCCTTTTAGCCGTCGTCCTACTTCCTGCCTTGCTGATAACGAATCACAGCCCCCGCCCCCCGCCCGTGCCCGTTTGTCCGGGGCTCATTCATTCAGAAAGCTGTGCTGAGCGCTTCCTACACAGGAAGCCTTGTGCCCAAGCCTAGGGACACAGGTGAACAAACAGACTTTTCTTGTGAGTTAATTACAGAACTTGTCATGTTCTTAGGGTCTAGTGGGGAGGCAGACTTTAATCAAATAATTGCACAAGTATGTAATTTCACACTGCGCTAAGTGCTGCGGAGGGAAGGGACATCAAGAGAACGCTAACCGGGGGCCAAGGCCTGGTGGCTTGTCGCCGGAGGTATTTAATAAAGGCTGTCCGGCCCCTGGCCAGGCTGTCTCTGTGAACACTGAGGTGGCACACGAGAGTGGAATGAGAAGACTGCAAGGTCCCTTCTGGTCCCAACACCCATCAGCTACACTGGGAAAGTTTCTGGGATGACAGCAACTCACTGATTCCTGTCAGTGACCAGTTCATCTAGTCGTGTTTGTTCTTTCCAAAAATTCTGAGGACAGCAGGAATACGAACCGTAATGAGGAAGCAGAAAGCTACTCATTCATCCATCCGTCCGTCCATCCCTCCATCCATCCATCCATCGGTTCTTGTTGAGCAGCCTGTGGGGTGTCAGGCGTTGCTCGGGACATCCAGAAAAGCAAAGCCAGCATTCTCCTTGGCTTTCCCAGCTGGGCACACTTCCCCAGAGAAGATAACAATTGAAAGAAGAGGAAAAATCAATGCTAATAGGACTCCTTTGCTGGTTCCTAAAACGCTGTCACCCACCAGGGCTGATGCTCTGAACCCACGGCTGAGCTGGGGAGCATGAGCCCCGGATAGACGCAATCTCGCAAGCCCCTCAGGTCTGGTCAAATCAATAAACGAGAGGCGGCAATAAACCCGCCCCAGGGAGGGGGCTGAATTCAGGGGCAGAGTGGGCCGGCCTCTTCTACCCCCGGGAACGGGATGGGCCCCTCCCTTCAGCCCGCAGCCTCCGGGCACAGGATAATTTCAGCCGCACTTGATGTAACCTATACATCACTGTCTTCTCGACCAGCTCTCAAATTACACTCTGATGTATAAAGTTAAACAAAAATGAGATAAAAACTGGCAGAGGTTGAAGAGGGTCACAATAGTGAAAACACAGGTGGACCACTGCCCCTTCTGATTTATGCTGCTCTGTACACTCCGAAAAGTAAACATCTACGCCTCCCTGAGACGTTCTCATTGAGGTGAGGCGTCGCTAATTGTTTCAATAGAGTCCCAGGTTCCTCGATTGGGGGTGGGCAACTGTTATTTCCACTGGAGATGTCACAGTTGGACCTCAGGAGTGGACTGTGTTCCAGGGCAGCGTTGCAAAATTTGCATCCGTTAGCGGCAGTGGGCGTAATGTGGGTCCCACACCAAGGGGTCTGCTGCCTTATTTTCTTACTTAATCTTCACAAGCCCCCAAGATAATCCACACAGGGATTATCCCCCAACTCTTCATAGCTGAGGACACTGAGGCTTAACTGAATTGCATCCGTCAGTAAATATCGTCATGCCCGGTGCATGCGGGGTACAGGCATGACCAGGACAAAGGCCCCTCCTGCAGACCAGACCTTGCTGGGAAAGACAAAACCATCCGGTGAAGTGACGGAAAACAAAGTGTGGTTATGGCACAATGGATTGCCATGAAGGAAATGGAGTAGGATGAAGGGGTAGTGAGATGGGGACATGGAAGCCAACAGAAGGTACAAACGGAGGGAGGGACATGGCCAGATTTACACTTTGAAAACATCACCAGGCAGCTGTGTGAAGATTACCTGAGAAGGCAAGGGCGAGACCAGCAGGGCAGTCAGCCGGCGGTGACAACTGTCCAGGCGAGACCCTGCGGTGCGTGGGCCAGGGCGCTGGGTGGCGGCAGGGTGCAGAGCCAAGACCTAGCCTGAGGGTGGGCACCTGAGAGGGGCCTGTGGCTTCTCCCGCGCCCTTTCCACAGCACAGCACCGTCTGCCGTGAACCCCGACACCACGTACCCGGATCCCGGGGGCAATGAGGGTGGGGCTGGGGAGGGGGGCCCCGGGCCCAGGGGTGTGTGTGTGTCTGTGTGTGTCCGTGTGGGAGGGTGTATGTGTGAGTGTGTGTGTCTGTGTGTGTGTGTCTGTGTGTGAATGTATATGTGGGTGTGAGAGTGTGCGTCTGTGCGTGTGTCCGTGTGGGAGGGTGTATGTGAGTGTGTGTGAGTGTGTGTGTCTGTAAGTGAGTGTGTGGGGTGTGAGAGTGTATATGGGGGGTGAGAGTGTGCGTCTGTGCGTGTGTCCGTGTGGGAGGGTAAGCTCAGATACACACGCCCATCTCCAGTCTCCGTTTCCCGTTAGTTGGAAGCTTTGCTCCCAGCACGCTCAGCCCGTTACCCCCGTAGGCGCCTCTAGCCTGGCTCTGTCTCGGCTGCACTAATGAAACCTCCCCTCAAAGCCATCGCCACCGCGTGCGCTGCCCAGCCCAGGCCCCAGCATCACAGCTGTTGCAGGACAGACGGCCCGGACACACGAGTTCCCTGACACGGTGGTGTCTGTGTGCGTGCTGGACGCCCACCTGCCTGGCACTGTGGGATGGCCGTCCACACAGATGCTGCCCCCGTGGGCACAGGTCAGGACGAGGTTTCCGTGGCTGTGAGGACTGGCCTTCGATCTGCTTCTGGGCGACCACAGCTGCCCCTCCTTGTGTTGTTGTGCGAGCCCCGGAAGCTTTCCGACGGCACAGTCAGGAGGTCTGCGCTAAGCTGGCGGGTTCCAGCCGCCTTCTCCGAAACACCAACATCTTTTATGAAATGAGCAGACGGCCATGACCCGACACACAGGGAAGGGACACGGAGGGTGAGAACCCAGGGCCCTGGCTCTGCCCCATGCCACCAGCCAGCCTGCCAGGTGGAGCCCCAGTGGCTCAGGAGACACCACACAAGGCTGGGATGAGGTCTGTGCGGGGACAGGCAGGCCCCCGCATAAGGGTGACCCAGCCGAGGGCTGCGTGGATACAAACCCAAAGTAGGGGGACTTGGGCGCAGTCTGCAGTTACACTCCGGCCCCAGCTCCTTCTGTGTGGAGGCAGGTCAGGGCGCCACCTGCCCTTGTGCCACGAGTGTCCTGTGAGACTTGCGCACGTGCAGACCCATGTAACCACGGGCACAACCTGGACACGTAACAGTCTCCTCACTCCCCAAGCGCGCCCTCACGGTTCCCCTCGCAGATGCTGCGTGTCTGCCCCCGAAGCCCTGACCCCACTTCTCCGCTCTCCACCACTACTTGTGTCTCTTCCCGGACGTCATATGAGCAGAGTCAGTCGTATGGAACCTTTTGGGAGGGCTTCTTCCGCTCAGCCCAGTGCCTTTGAGAGTCATCAAATTGTCACACACGCCAACATCTGTCCTTCGCTGCTGAGGTTGTTCGGTCCTGCGGCCACACCCCGCCGTCCATGTGCTCTCCCTTTGAAGGACCCATGGGCTTGTTCCAGGTGTGGCCATTGTGGAAAATGCTGCCACAAGCATTTGCACGAGGTCAGGCAATTAAGTTCGCAAACTCCTCCTAGAAAAAGTGCTACATGCCTCATGGCTGAATGTCACTACAGTCACCTTCGAAGTCCTCCCCTTGGGAAGCTGTGCACCGATGCCAGAGCCTAGGCCACACTTCAAAGCAATTTTGGAACTCCTTTTTTGGAATGGCCATCAGAGCTGTCATCGTATTACCCTTGAGGTCCTGAATGTCATCAAAATGTCTTCCTTTCAATATTTCCTTTATCTGTGGGTAAAGAAAGACGTCATTTGGGGCCAGATCAGGTGAGTCGGGAGGGTGTTCACCCAGTTATTTGTTTACTGGCTAAAAACTCCCTCACAGACAGTGCCGTGTGAGCTGGTGCATTGTCGTGATGTGAGGGCCAAGAATTGTTGGTGAAAAGTTCAGGTCGTCTAACTTTTTCAGCACTTCCAAATAGTAAACTTGGTTAACTGTCCAGTTGGTACAAATTAATAATGAGTAATCCCTCTGATATCAAGAAAAGGTTAGCAACACCGTTTTGACTCTTGATTTGAATTGACGGAACTTTTTTGGTCGTGGGGAGTTGGCTGACTTCCACTGTGCACTTTGACACTTTGTTTCAGGGTCATATTGGTACACCCATGTTTCATCACTAGTGATAGCACGGCCCAAAATATCATCTTGCCCCCAAAAGGTCTTGGCAAACTTCGACTCTCCTTTGCTTTTGTTCATTGGTGAGTTCCTTGGGGACCATTTTTGCACACCTTTCTCATGCCAGGATTTTCCCAACTGTTTCTCTATCGATGTTTATTTGGTCTGCTATGCTTCACATAGTCAGCCGATGACTTTGATGCACAATTCAATGAAGTTTTGCAATGTTTTCGTCAGTTCTGCTAATTACTGGCCACCTAGACCCTCTTCATCAGTGATGTGTTCTCTCCCTTCAGAAAAACGTTCAATCCATTTATACACTGCCGTTTTCTTCAAGGCATTATCCCCATAAACTTGGACTAACATGGCCCTGATTTCACTTCCACTCTTTTCTGTTGTTGTTATTAAAGATTTTACTGGGGAATTGGGGAAGGGTAACAGTGTTGGGGAATTGGGGACGGGGAACAGCCAAGTTGTCCTTCAGTCTTAGTTGTAGAGGGTGCAGCGAGCTCAGCTCCACGTCCAGTCGCCATCCAGCCGCCTGTTGGCCGCTCAGCTCTAGGTGCCATGTACAATCTTAGCTGCGGGTGAGCGTGGCCACCATCCCACGTGGGAGTCCAACTGGCAGCCTTGTTGTTAGGAGCACGTGCTGTCAGCAGCTGAGCCATCCTGCCACCTGTTGGGAGCTCAGCTCAGGCGCAGCTCACTGGCCTATGTGGGAATCGAACTGGCGACCCTGTTGCTCAGAGCTCGCACTCTTAACCAACTGAGCCACTCGGCCTGCCCCTCACTTCCACTCTTACTAAATTTAACAAGAAATTTCATGTTTGTTCATTGCTCTAATTCAAGTTTACATATTCTTGTGACAGCACACAAAATCACACAACAATGATGATGAATGCCACTCAGCAAGACACCACCACACGTCGACAGGAACACAGCTATGAGACATTGCTATACCACGGTTATATCAGTTTGTACAGTGCTGCCAACGTAAGCACACGGTGGCAAGTTCAGGTGTAAAGATAGGTTTTTTCCCACCTGGGTAACGCCCCTGGCCTATTGCCCCACCTCCCCTGGCCGCACCATCTGGCATGCGGGCAGCCATGCGTGCTCCCCTCGGAGGCACCACCTCCCTTAGGGTCAGGCCAGCTGTGGTCTGCTGCCCCAGATGGTGGCCGTTGTCGCCGCCACTACACACCAACGCAGAGTTTTAAGCAATATTGGTTTACTTTTTTCTAAGTATGTGAAGGAATACATACTCATAATAGAAAACTTAGAAAATAAAAAGATCACTGAAAAAGAATCTCATGTGTAATACCTGTACTTGGAGGAAATATATTGCTGCACTTGCATCCCATCCTTGTTAATATACACCAGGGGTGCCAAAAAAATGTGCACAAGGGGACACTTTGGTCAGCGTTGCTCAAATCGTAGTTCGCCTAATCAGAAGTGTCTGGATGCTGATGGAAACCACTTTGAGCACCTCTTGTAATTGCAGAAGTCAAATGTGACTTGTATTCATCTTTTGTTATCGGTATATATTGAGTCTTACAATTTTAATATAACGAGGTCTGGCAATTAAGTTCGTGAACTTGTTGCTATGATGTTGCTGACCTTTTGTGATATCAGAGGGATTATTCATTATGAACTTGTACCAAATGGACAAACAGTTAACCAAATTTAGTAGTTGGAAGTGCTGAAAGGGCTGAATTAAAAAGTTAGACGACCTGAAATTTTTGCCAACAATTCATGGCTCTTGCATCACGACAATGCAATCAGCTCACACGGCACTGTCTGTGAGGGAGTTTTTAGCCAGTCAACAAATCACTGTTATTGGAACACCCTCCCTGGTCACCTGATCTGGCCCCCAGTGGCTTCTTTCTTTACCCGAAGATAAAGGAAATACTGAAAGGAAGACATTTTGATGACATCCAGGACCTCAAGGGTACTATGACGACAGCTCTGATGGCCACTCCAGAAAAAGAGTTCCAAAATTGCTTTGAAGGGTGGCCTAGGCACTAGCATCGGTGCACAGCTTTCCAAGGGGAGGACTTCGAAGGTGACTGTAGTGATATTCAGCAGTGAGGCATGTAGCACTTTTTCCAGGAGGAGTTTGCAAGCTTAATTGTCCAACGTTATTGTTTTCCATTCTTAGAATGAGTATACGTGTTTTTTTTTGGCACCCTCTGTATTTTGTAACAAAACTTATATTTTTTCATTCCCATATCTTGCTTAGTAATACGTCAAGAATAGTTGTGTATCATTATTGTTCTTTAAAAACGCACTTTGCACTGGTTGCACAGTGTTCTGCCAGTTATTTACACTGTTTATTTCCTCCATCCCTGGACAATTAAGTGTTCCAATTGTTTTGCGCTAGAAAGTAGATACAGGTGGGCACTCCCATGAGTCTCTCTGATTATTTCCTCAGGAAAACCTCCAGACCTTTGTCGGGCGGATTGGGAGAGCGCTCTGCTGCTCCGGACCCTTGATCAATAGACCCTGGAGCAGCTGGAGGCCACTTTGCTGGCTCTTGGAGACTGAGGTCACAGGGTGGGGGGAGGGGCCGAAGGAGGCGGGGAGCCCTGACTTCCTGAGGATGTCATTGGAACACCTGGATCCCGCTGTACGGGGACCTGTGGTCCCTTTGTCCCTTTGTCTGCAATACATGTCATTGAATCTGGTTTGAGTGGGTGTCTCATGGGGAGGGGATCGGGGTGACCTGTAGAGTTGGGAGCTGGCAGCGAACGGCCCCACAGCCTTTCCTTCAACTTAGCCTATATCAGCAGCTGGCAATCAAGGCTCTGGTTAGAGCCCAGCTGTGGTGACGTCAGAGTCACCGCCTTTGAAGTCTGCCCAGCACCTTGCTAAAAGCTGAGTCAGAAGCTTCCCTCCCGTATCAGCTGAAACGTATTTTCCTGTGCCCGTTCGCAGGTGAAGGTTAGAGCATGCCAGCACCGCTATGGGGGCGGCCCGGGCTCACCTTTCCCTCCACACTGCCCGGCCTGGAGCTCGCGGGCCCGGCAGAGCCAACGGGCATGCCTCAGGCTGGCAGCAGTGTGAGCCCCAGGCCTGTGTCCTCGGACCCCTCCTCCAGGGCGGCCACCACAGAGGGCTGACTCAGCAGGGAGCTGTCTTACCCACCGTTTAGCAAGTGTCTGTGGAGTCTTTAAAGCGGTTTCTATCATAATAAAAATATTTTAACTTATAACCTCAGAAAGAGATAGGCATGGGAGTCTTTACAAAGCACAGAAATCCAGATGAGCATAATTTGAAAGTAATTTGAATCGTAATGAGTCTTTCTAATGTAAACAGGCAGGCGGAGCTTGCTGGGTTCTGCTGTGGCGGGCACACCCAGCACAAGCCCTGTGATGGCGATATTAGTGCCAGGGTATCCACGGCGGTGCAGGCGGTGGTGGATGAACACGAGTGAGGGGTGTTTTCTGTGGCTACAGGCTGCGAGTTTTGGCAGGAAAAGGAGACAAGCTGTGTGCTCCATGGCCTCTGGTCACCACAGGTCTGGTTCCTAAACGGAAGCCGGTAGAGAGGTCATGGTCACTGGCTCCTACGCGGCCTCACACGGGGAACTGGGAGGCTCTCAGGGCAGACGCACCGGCCCCCAGACTCCAGGCCCTCGTACCACCCTCCAGCTGCGTGGGCACTTACGCTCACCCAGCACGCGAACCCCATGTGCCCGGCTCTGGGACACACACACACACACACACACACACACACACGTGCCCGGCCCTGGGACTCACACACACATGTGCCCGGCCCTGGGATTCACACACACACACACGTGCCTGGCCCTGGGACTCACACACACACACACACACACACACACACACACACATGTGCCCGGCCCTGGGACTCACACACACACACACACACACACACACACGTGCCCGGCCCTGGGACTCACACACACATGTGCCCGGCCCTGGGATTCACACACACACACACACACACACACACACACACACACACACGTGCCCGGCCCTGGGACTCACACACACATGTGCCCAGCCCTGGGACTCACACACACACACACACACACACACACACACACACACACACACGTGCCCGGCCCTGGGACTCACACACACATGTGCCCGGCCCTGGGATTCACACACACACACACGTGCCTGGCCCTGGGACTCACACACACACACACACACACACACACACACACACACCACCCCGGCCCTGTGACTCACACACACACACACACACACACACGTGCCCGGCCCTGGGACTCACACACACATGTGCCCGGCCCTGGGATTCACACACACACACACACACACACACACACACGTGCCCGGCCCTGGGACTCACACACACATGTGCCCAGCCCTGGGACTCACACACACACACACACACACACACACACACACACACGTGCCCGGCCCTGGGACTCACACACACAAGTGCCCGGCCCTGGGATTCACACACACACACACGTGCCTGGCCCTGGGACTCACACACACACACACACACACACACACACACACACGTGCCCAGCCCTGGGACTCACACACACACGTGCCCGGCCCTGGGACTCACACACACATGTGCCCAGCCCTGGGACTCACACACACACACACACACACACACACGTGCCCGGCCCTGGGACTCACACACACACACACACACACACACACATGTGCCCAGCCCGGGGACTCACACACACACACATGTCCGGTCCTGGGACTCCTACACAATCTGAAAAGATCCTTGAATGGCATGAAAACCAGACATTCCGAAATACTAGCTTGATGCTAGTACACGCCTAGAACCCTGGGCCTCAGGCCTGTTTTCTTTTCATTAAAAAAGATGGGAGCAAAATACAAGAAAGCTGTGCATGGCATCCTGGCGGGGCTGAGTCTCCGGCCGTGAGGTCCTCACGGGACAGAGGAGAGAACATGGGCACCCCAGCACAGTGCCCGCTGCCGGTGAACGGCCCCACACCTGTGCAGCCACCTGCTCCATTGCGAGGCACCCACAGTGACGGCGTCCAATCCCCTCTTTCACAGGCGGACTCCAAGGGCCAGGGACGGAAGCAGCCTTCTCACTATGGTCACGCTCCCCCATCGCCCCCAGGACTCCGCCCCCCACCCCATCAGCTCGGAGATGAGTGTGGGAGTTGTGTGGGTGGAGGGCTCGGGGCAGGTGGCCCTCCTGGAAGGGGGTCTCTGCCCAGGACACAGCCTAGAAGCCTGCAGTGTGAGGCTGCGGGCCCCAGGCCCCCTCGCAAAGACAAGCAGACGCAGCTCAAGGCTCCCCAGACGGAGCCAAGGAACTCGGCGTGGCCCTCCCCTCCAGCACTGTAACTGCCATGCCTGTGCCAAGGCGGAGAGCGAGCGAGAGACTTCGTCAGGCCTGGGCACTAGACCCTGCGTCCGGGCTAAGTGCCCGGGCAGCTTCCTGTGCCCTCCCCAGAGCAACAGGCCCTGAGCTCTCCATTTCAGTCCTGGGCACGCTGGGCCAACGGGTAGGCGTCCCTGCTGGACACACCTGTGGTGCTTGGCACCCCCTGCCCCTGAGACTGTGCCTGCCGTGCTGCATCTGACAGGTTTGGTGGCAGGTTGGAAAACACCTGGTTCCAAGAGACGGCACGTCGCGGTACAGCTGGACCCCGTGCTTGTCAGTCAGCAGCCGGCCGGCCAGCGGGTCTCCCTGAGCACCTGCTGGGTGTGAGCCTCGCCTGTGCGGGGTCTCTGCTCCGGGGAGGGGCCCTGCCTTTGGGGCCCGAAGGTGTGATGGGCAGGCAGGGCACGAGTTTTAGGAGGCCTACCAAGTGCCAACAAATGATCAGGTGCGAGGATGGACCCTAAAACCTGTTCACTTACCAACTCACTTGCCATTAGCTGCTCACTTGTGCTGGTAATTCACAAAGAATTCCTTACGTACCTTCTTGTGAGCCGGGCACCTTGCCGATCGGGGCGCAGCTAGGGTACACAGCGCGTGGCCTTGGCCCTCCGGGGCTCACGTTCTGTACTGGGGAGAACGACTCTTGGGCGAGACCCAGGGAGCCAGCCGGGCCTCAGTGTGCCCGCAGTGGGCGTGTCCCACAGCCTCTGGCGAGAAAGCCCTGTCTTAGGTGGCACATTAGCCTCCAGTGGCTGCTGCAAACCGCCAGAACGTGGTGACTTACACCCACTGACACTTACTGTCTCAGCGCTGGAGTCCGGGGTCCAAATCAGGATCGCTGAGCCCAAATCAAGATGTCAGCCGGGCCTGCTCCCCAAGGAAGGTCCCGGGACAACCCCTCCTTGCCTCTTCCAGCCCCTGGTGGCAGCTGGCACTCTGCCTTGCGGCTGCGTTTCTCAGCTCTTCAATGGCAGACCTTCGAATCTCCCTCTGCCTGCTTCTTACAAGGTCCCTGCGATGGCGCGAGGGCTCTCCACGATAACCTCGTTACTTCAAGATCCTTAAATTTACCACATCTGCAAAGACTCCTGTTCCTCAGAGGTGACATTCACAGTCCCAGGGATGGAAGCTGCCACGGTCCCAGCGTGCGTCCCTCACAGAGCTGCATGCTCAGGCCCTCACAGGCTCCGGCGTGGGAGGGGGGCCCGTGGCTGCCCGGGGCCTGAGGCCCTCACAGGCTCCGGCGTGGGAGGCGGGCCCGTGGCTGCCCGGGGCCTGAGGGTGGAGTCCTCGGGCTCCCTGCACCGCGCGAGGCCGCGGCGAGCGGGTGAGACGATGGACCAGGCAGGGGCCCAGCAGAGCCGGACCGCGCAGGCCCCAGAACTGTAAGAAATGAGTCTCTGTTGTTCACAAGCCCCCAGCGCCCCCCAAGCTGGCCGCCTTGGTTGTCAGGCAGAGGCTGGGCGCTGCTGTCGCCTCAGGGGCTCACCTGCAGGGGGGTGCTCTGTCCCTGCCCGCCGCCTTCTGGACACGGGTGAGCAGGGGCCCGGGTCACAGGTCAGGCTGTGTCTTTGGGGCCCCCCTGGGTGGCAGCCCGCCCACTACGCCCACTGGCCGAGGTTTGTGCGAGCGCATTGCCACCTTCCAGCCCCTCAGTGGCGCCTGCTTTCTGCCGACCGCAAGACGGTCAGAGTCACGCACGACGAGGGTCAGTGAGGAAACACGAGGAGACCAAGGGGACACAGAGAGGGCGCCGGATGGCAGGCCCGGAGCAGCCAGGCGGGCCCGGACGCTCCGTGCGAGACAGGACACCAGCCCACTGACAGCATGTCCCCGCTGTGTGTCCCTCAGCCCAAACCTACAGTGGAAACTGCCATCAGCACCAGCACGCCGAAGGGCCCTCACATCGGGGTGGCATCACCCCAGTGTTTCTCTCCGCGAAGCATCTCGCAGGACGCTCAGCACCACCAGAGGCTGGCTGCACCCGGTCCACTTTATAGGCGAAGAGATGGAAGCCCAGGGAGGGACAGACATGGAAAAAGACGCTGCCCTGTGGACATCCTGCCTGGACCTCTCCACTGAACATGCTGCCCTCATGGCCAAGCTCCTGGGCCGGGCAGGGCCTGGCTGTGGGTGCGGGAGGGAGGGACACACCAAGCCTGGAACTCTGCCTAGGCCCCAAATACTTGGTGGCCCCGTCTTCCAGGAGGGTCAGGTCGCACGGGACCTGGCGCGGCTGCCGGTGCGTGCTGTGGGGGCGGGGGTCTGTGAGTAGGGCTGAGGACTTACCCTGGGCACCCCACACGTGGTCCCCTCCACTGCCGGCAAGAGCACCCGTCGCTGCCCAGAGGCCAGCTCCATGGGGACCTGCCCGGGCAGGGAGCTGGTCAGGCTCGAACTCCCAGAGAGACTCATCAGCTTCTCGGGCCCGGGCTCCGATGGGATGGTGGCCAACGGCTGAGGTTTGGGCGGAAGAAGGAAACCTGCCCACCGATGCCTCTGTGCCCAAGAACTGACACCTGGTCCAAGGTGCTCGCCGGTCAGGGACCCTCGGGCCGTGTCCGGTACGGCCCTCTCACCGTGATCTCTGGCATCCGAGCCGAGCTGTGCCAGTCACCTGCCCCGGTCAGGATCAGGTCAGGGAGCCCCGGGAGTCTGTGCCGGGGACACGTGTCTCCTGTTCTAAGGAAGCAGCAGGCGCTGGTCTGAGGGAGGGAGAGCGGTGCCGGCGTGGGCTGGCGGGGCCCCAGACCCGACGGCGGCTTCCCGCTCCGGCTCCTCCGCAGCAGCAGAGCGCCCTGCTGCTCAGCGCCCAGTGAGCCCCAAGGCACTGTGAGGGCCGCACCGCCTGTGCCTGGCCGCGGTGGACGCCCTGACCCTGTGGAGGGACAGCTGCTCTGCTGCCCTGGGGCCCCGCAGTGCTGACCCCGAGGTCAGGCTCCCCGTCAAGGGGGGCAGTCTCTGCGGATGTGCTGACCGGCACAGCAGGACGTCCCCTTGAGGGGGGCAGGGTTCCCGCAGAACGTGGCCCCAGAACATGGGGGTGTCGGGGAGCCTGCTGGGCGGCCGTGACATCACAGCCGCCGGCTCTGTGCCCCTGTGTGCCTTTGCCCCCACAAATGCTTCTACATGAACTGCGATTTCCCGTCTCAGGAGACACCCTGCAGATGACAGCCCCACGTAGCCAGCAACACCAGTGGGCGCCAGAGCCTTGAGCACACGAGGGGGCCCCCAAAGGTGAAAGTGTTGGTGGGTCCAGGATGGATGTTTTCTGTAGGGACATGCCCGGGGGAGTAGGAGGGCCCAGGCGCAGAGCCGAGTGACATTCCTTCTGCTGGGGTCTGGGACGGCGCTATCCCTCCTGTGCCCGGCTGAGGGCAGGACATGCCAGGCCAGCTGGTGGCTGAGTCCAGGTGACACCTGGCAGGAAGCCTGGGGAAGGAAGCGGTTGCCACGAGCCCCGGCCCCCACTGCGCTGCCACCACCCCGGAGCTGAAGGCTTACGAGACTGTGTTCGCAGTGCTGTGACCCGCCAGGCAAGCGGCGCCCCTGCAGAGCCAGGCAGGGGGCCGTCCCCGCCCCCCACAAGGTCGGCTGTGTGATGGGTCCCCCGCCTCCGGGAGGCCTTCCATGCCCATGTGCCCCCCTTTACCTCACAGGCCCCCCGGACCCCGCATATGCAAACCAGGTAAGCGTTCTTTCACCCCAATGCCACTAAACCATCAAGTGATGTGGAAAGTTAAGTTCACCACGAGGGGAAATGGAATTTATCCTGGAAATGTTTTATTTTCCCAAAGTTCACTCTGCCGAAGTCTAATGCGCGGGGAAGCATGAAATACTGCGGGGCAGCGAGCCGCTCCCTCCCCGTGTCAGCCGTGAGGTCCGAGCCCGTCCGCCACTCTCCTTAACTCAGACGCCCGTCAGCACCCCTGCTAAATGGGAGTCTTACGCACATCGCGTCTTATCATAATGTCACAAAACCCATAGAATTACAAATCAGGTTTAAGGCAGAAGCCCTGACAGCGGAGTATCAGTCCACACAAAGCCCATTAGGCGTCCGTCTTCATTGAGCCCCGCTCAGCCCACCCGAGCCAGCCGCGCGGCCGACGCCGCTGAGGGTCCATTTCAGATGGACTGAGATAGAAACGACGTGCACACACAGGCTCAGACAACGGTATGAAATATTTAAACAGAGACGCGGGAGAAGAGGCTGCAGAGCCCTCGGCAGCCCCAGCCTTGGGGGATCCGGCAACTTGAGATCCATTACAAATTTTATCTTTAGTGTTATTTTTAGTTCCATACTTGGGTGCACTCAGAAGTAAATCTGGTGTGCTGCCCCCGGGGCCGGGCTTCCTCTCCTCTGCGTGTGAGCCTTTGGTTTTATGGAAACCGAATATCGCTTTCCGAGACACTGACTGTTGGCACTGCCTCCCTTCCCCTGATTTGGCCTGGGGTGGGGAGGCGGGGGTTCTCTCACATGGGAGGGACCCGCAGACCTGGGCACGGGCCGCAGCAGAGGGCTCACGTGTCCACCGCCCGCCGCCCCTCCCCACGTTGTGGCCCTGAGTGCCAAGGGACCATCTGTCCTCCCCAGGGGTAGTCGCCACGTCCAGCACAGGCGCAAAGGAGAGGAAAAAACCTCGTTTTTCCCATAACCACTGTTTGCTGCTCTCTCGGTAGCATTTCCCACCTGGAGACCCCAGCCAGCATGCTGCCTGCATGTGACATCTCACAAAGCCATTGGTCTCCAGCAAGAGTGGCAGTCGGCGCAGCCCTGCTGGGGGACTGGGCAGGCTCTGCAGTCTCCCAGGGAGGAGGCAGCCGGGCAATGACAGGGAGACAGCAAAAGCTGCCCTGGATAGATGAGCCCGAAGTCCCTGAGAAACGGACAGAATCCGGAAACTTAAAGACGCTTCTGGCGAAAGGAGCTGGGGTTTGCATTTGTCATTTTAGGGCAGGCCTCGGCCTCTAAGCCAGGGGAGCGACGGAGACGCGAGGAGACTCAGGTCGAAGCCCAGAGCGAGCCACGTGAGAGAGGTGGACTTTCAGCCCCAAAACCAGGGCTCTGGACGTGTCCCAGAGGGGGCTGTGTGGGCCGCCGGGCCATTCTGCGACACGCATCTCCACGCGCAGGTGGGTCTGCTGCCCTTTGCCTCCTGTTGTCAGTGTCCTGGGTGAAGGGAGGAAAGGCTCGTAGCATTAGGCCCTGTGCCCATAGGCCAAAGGAGAGAGCCGGGCCGGTCACCTGGGTGACTTGTCACTAAGTGAAGCCACTGGGGTCCAAAGCAAAGGCGCTCAGGAGTGTCAGTGCTGGGACAGGGCCCACCCAGGTTTATGGAGCGAGGGCTCTCCCGAGAGACCCGCAAGGCGGACAGGCAGAGGGACTGTCCAGCTGGCGTGGCCCTGGGAGCCCTGCGGTGTTAACAGCGCCAACAGCTGTTGCATCTGAGGCCAGGGTTCCGGGCTTTTTAGTCTGTGTTAGCCCGCCATTGGTTGTGGCCACCTCCCAGGTGTTTCCAGGTGAGGTGACTCCCAAGGGTCGTGAAACTTCTCAGGGATGTGCACGCTCGTTACCGCTTACCACTCGGTGGCCGCGATGCGTGGCCCAGCCTGCCTCAGGCCGCTCTGGACAGTCACCATCCACAGCTGTCACAGGCGAACGGCTGCCGAGTGACGTCCTATTCTGTCGTGGCTCCCAGAGCCGAGGCCCGAAACAGGCCACGGAGGCAGGAAAACTCAGCGCGCTGCGGCCGCCCGTCTGAGCCTCCGCTGGTGTGTGTGTGACGGACACGGGCCGGGAGAGGGAGGGCGAGCTGGGAGCCATGCAGGGACGTTTCTGCCGTAATCCTGCCAGGGACACCGGCCCGCCAAGCAGCTGTGTCGGATCCAGTGAGAACATACGTGTGCAGCATTCCCGCCATGTCTGCACAGAGTAACCACTCGATACATGCTCGCCTGTTTTCATCACCGTTTCCGACATGGTGAGGTCAACCAATTCTAAAGATAACTCAGACAGGACGCCCCCTGTGAGGTGGGAGCCTCTGAGTCCCTGGGAACTTGGGGTGATGAGACGGCGCTTGGTCACGCTGGGGCACTGACACTGCCCAGTGTCTCTTACACGCCAACCGCGGGGCCACTGCAGCGAGGGCGGGCGCTGAGGCCACGTCCAGGCTTTGAGAGACGGCGTTCTCTGATCAGGCAGCCCTGTCACCCTGCACACCAGAGGAGAGCTGGGGCGTGTCTGATCGTGACACCCCATCCTCTGGAATCGTCAGAGTTCACGCTTTCTATCAGTCACAAAGCTCCGAGAAAGCAGATTACAAGAGCTGCTCAGCTTCTTAAGTAGCAAGTGTCAGACGCGGGGCTTGCCGCTTTGCAGAGGTCAGATGGGGGAGGCGCCCCCCGTAATGTGCTGAAGGGAAAAAGCTTTTGTCAGCAGTGCCTGGATTATCCCAAGGAAAGGAGAAAGGAGGAGGAGAAAAGAAAGGCCAGGACTTAGCATCTAACGAAACTGAAGACGTCGTATCCAGGATGCGTGTGCACATAAATATATAAATAACGACAATTAGAAAATGAAAAGACTGAGGTCTTAGAAGACACTCGGGTAAAGGCCGTCTTGGATGAAAAGTCAGTGGACAAACAACGAAAGCTGCTCAACTCACCGGTCGTCCACGATACATGAAATAAAACAGCATCCTGAGCCCCAAACTGGCAAACATTTGACTCTGAGAAAATAAGGGCGCGGTGGATGTGGGATGTGAGTGGGGCTGCCGCCTTACCACCCTCAGGGAGGCCAACCGACAACCCGCCTCCAGCAGGGCCCTCTGGGTGACCACGCTGGGAAACCTGCGCTCCACCACTCGCAGGGGCTGCTCAGGGCAGCGGGGGAGGCGGGCCACAGCGAGGGCCCGGGCCCGACTGCCCAGCCACAGGGGACCGGGAGCGGCCAGCGGGCCAGCGCCAGGCGTGCAGCGCGCCTCTGGGGAGCAGGCACATCGAGTCCTCTCCGTGTGGGAGCCGGGGCAGCCTCGCAGCCCCAGTGCTTATGTGGCCTGGACATGTGCACTCCCACAGGTGACAAGGACACTGCATGGGAGGGCGGCGACAGGGGCGTCAAAGAGGACTGTTTATAATGTGTCGCGTTTTTGCAGTGAGAGCACTGCACGCGGCCTGGGAGGTAAGTTACGAAGAGCCGTGGCCCCTGGGCCGTGGGCATGGCCACGTGGTGGCAGGGAAGGTGGCGGGGTGAGGTCAGCGGGACAGATGTGCCGGGAGTCCCTGTGTCCTCGGCAGCTGGGGGCCCTTCCCTGTTCCTTCCCTGTTCCCTGGCCACACTCATCACTGAGCTCGTTAGGAAGCTGAGTCCTCAGGATGGGCAGCGCACAGCTTTCCTGGTGGCTGCGGCTTGGAGTCACGGGCTTTACAAAGAGCTGGCTGTGGGGAGGGTGGCCAGCCACCGCTGGGCGGGGAACAGGAAGCCGGCATCTGCTTTGCTTCGTCTTTTGAAGGCTCCTGCCATCTCTGGCACAGGGGAGCAGCCTGCGCAGCAGACGACACGTGTCCGGAGCCCCTGCTGTCCTTGTCTGCGGGGAGAGGGGACGTGCTCGGAGCACAGCGCAGGCCCCGCAGCTCAGAGAGGCTGCAGCCCGTGGGAAGGGTGCGTGTTGGTCAGGCTGACGCCTCCCTGGGACTGAGGCCCGTGGGAGAGGTGTGGCCGGTGCCCACATCAGGCCACAGGAGCCTGGCCTGCACGTAACACAGCCCAGAAAGCCAGGCTGGACCCGGCTTCCTTCCCTCGGCAGCCGCCTGCTCGCCGCCTTCCCTCCCCGCCTCAGTGCCCCACTCCCCACTGCTGTTTTCTGGGGGCGCCTCCCAAGGTACCCACACCAGCACCCTCTCTGAGGGTCTCCTGGAAGAAGCCAGCCTGGGCAGGTCCCCCTGGCACGGGTCTCAGCGGCGTCCCCACCGTCTGCTCCCGCCCTACCTGCTGACGGGCCCTGGGAGCCTTCTCGCAGTCGCCCCATCACACCCACACCGTCATTTACCAAATGTTCAGTTTTGGTTATGTTACTATAAAAACCAAACAGCTGGCAGTTCCAGCTTGATTAGCAGGTTCCCGGCTTTGATTAGTAAATCGCTGTGATAATCAAGGTTAATTCTCCTTGCACTGCTCAGCAATAGGTTTCTGTTTTGCAGGGAACAGTGTTCCTGCCGGGCGGAGTGCGGGGCGGCGCGGCGAGCCTTCCCTCCTCCTGCCGCCGGCCTGGGTCTGCGCAAGGCCCCTGAGAAACACCCACTCCAGCCCCTGCAGGAGCCCCTCAGGCCAGCAGACCGCTCGGGGATGGCGGCACCTTACAGCGGAATTTCACTTGACTTTGCCCGGGGTGTCCTGCGGGTCCTGGACCAGGTGGCTCCCAGGTGTCCACAGGTGGCAAAGCAGGATGGGAAGGGGGCCGGCCCGGGCCGCACAGGCCCCTCGCGCGCGCCCTCGCCCACCGGCAGGTCCCTGGGCTGCAGTGACTAGGCATCGGCCACGGGCGCTCTGCCTCCCACGGACAACCGACCTCTGTCGTCAGTGTCTCTGGGGGGATGGCTGCCCTCAGGCCACAGAGGCACGTCCAACGCTGTCAGCGGGACAGTGCGCTGCCGGTGTGCCCGGCTCCACCCTCCTGCGTGGCTGGGCGCGCCCTGGGCCGGACCGGAAGGGAGCCAGCCCTGCCTGCCTCAGCCCGGGTGCGCGCCCTGCTCTGGACCCTGTGCTGGGCGGGGTCTCCCCCCGGACCGCTGGGACAGACAGCAGCAAACTAGAACCCAGGCCACGCATCGGACTTGGCCACTCGGGGGTTCTCGGTGTGTCCCCTTCTGTCCTGCCCTTCCCAACTTCTGCAGTCCCCAAAGCTTCTGCTCCCCTTTTCCAACGAGGGCCTGGGGGCTCTGGTAGGAGGGGCTGCAGCCAGCACTCCTGCTGGTGGGTCTCAATGCCCAGTGTCCCTGTGACCACACTCCCACGGGAGACGACGGCTCTGGGGAAGGGCCCGCCGGGCCCGAAGCCCTCCGCACGGCGCCCCATGCAGCGGAAGGTGAAAAGGTGTCTTCCCCAGCTACACACCTGGGCTCCCAAGACTCCTCACAAGTCTCAGGAGGAGCTCTCGGACCTCCGCCTCTGCCTCCGGGTGTAGCCACGCCGACCCGCCCACCCCAAAGCTCCCTTTTGTCCCCACTGTCCTGCTGGGTCCCTTTGCAGCAGTGTGCACAAGGCCCTGTGAAAACAGAGCGCCCTGGGCAGGAGCAGAGTCCAGAAGCAGGGGAACCTCTCCCGGCTCCCTTGTGCCCCTGCCAGGGAGGCGAGGCAGGACGGGGCAGGGCCACGCTCAGGACGGACCGACGGCTCCCGCCGCCCGACAGCCAGAGCGTTGGGCTCTGACCCCCTCCGCCTGGCCGTCCTCTGGCCCCTCACTTGCCAGTCGTGTGCCCCATGGCAAGGCACTTGGCCTGGCTGCTTTGTAGCTTTGTGCCTCAGTGGCCTGTCTGTGACATGGGCGTTCTAACACGGATGAATCCTGGGTAAGGATGAATAATACATGCAAAAGCTTTTCTTCTTCTGGAGAAGCGGTGCCGAAATCTTATCCCCTTACATTCACAGGCGACAGCACTCCAACTGGGCAGCCCCAACCCCCGCTCCCTGTTGACTGACAAGCTGTTCGCCAGAGGAAGCAACGTGGCCAAGCCCAGAGCCCATGTGGCCCATGGGGACACGAAGGTCCGGTCCTCGGGCTCATGGACGGAACAACCCCGCACAGGCCTAAGCCCACGGTTAATTTTGACGCTGACCACTGGCTGAGAGGACGATTCCTTATCGTGCTAAGAGAGCACTTCCTTGTCTCACTCAGAAATAAAAATGCGTCCCTAGGCCCATCCTATGTCTAATTCCGTGGAAACACTTTGGCGACCTCAGCACCCAAATGACTGTGAATCCAGGTGTGCCTGTGACTTCTCGTAGTCCAGGCTCACGGGCTCTTTCACTGCCCGAGTCTCCAGGGGCCTCATCGCCCTGTCCTCATCTCCTGTCTGCACTGGGTCCCCCCCTTTTCCCTATACTTTCATTTTGGCCTAAAACACCAGCAGGCTGCCGTGGGGGTCAGCCATCACACCGCTCTCGGCGGCCCGTTAGGTCTTAGAGAATGTCAAGTGTCTTCCAGGGTTCAATTTTACACACTCGCTTACACATGCCGGTTCTCCTTTGCAGATTTCTGTCAACAGAGGAAAGCTGCTGCCGTGCTGGAGTTGTCACCACACTGTCCTGCAGGGAGACCGGTGAACCAGAACCCAGGGACAGCGGCTTCTGGCTTTGTCTTCCTGTTAATGACGGCGGCCCATGTCATCAGCAAACACAATCATAAGCAAAGTGGGTGTTTTGGGTCAGAGTGCAGCAGAAATATATGGCTGCGTTCCCTTCCATAAATCTGCCCTCTTCTGCCCAGACAAAGACGTACAACCTGTGGTGATTGGCGCCCTCACCACTAAATTACACTACGTCTACTTCTAGAAGAGATGTCTCCATTCCAAAATTAGCTAACTATCAACATAACATAAAGTAACCTGAACACGGTGTCATTTCACAAAGATATTGATTCACGCAGACTTACTGGATTAATAACCGGTTTCCCATAAAAGGAGCAGTCACTATGTCTTTGGTAGACAGAAAAAATATACACTTTTGAACAATATATATTGGTACATTTAAGCCTGATTGCTGAGCTCAAATAAACGGAACAGTTTTCAGAGGCAACATTGCAAATGGAGAGAGAGGTGACACAATGCAACTTACAAATGGATCCAGGGGTGATGGAAAGCTAATAAAAAAAGACAACTATGTATTTATTTGGGGCATTTTATTTTACTCTATTGGATTGCACAAAGCTCTAATTTTTCACTGCAGTCAATCTGTATAAAAGTTCAACTGTTTGAAGCATTTAATTCCCAAATGCCTTTTCTTTCCACCTCTGCGTCCTCAGAGGTGGACGGGCCGCGGTGCCCTGAGTGGCTTCCGTCGCAGACCAGACCCCAGGCAGCGCTGCGAGGTGGGAGGCGACGGACGCGTCCCTAACAGCCAGCGCACTCCTTCCCCCTTGCGGACTGGTTTTGCTAATGGGTTGAGAAAATATGTTTCTTTGTTTGTTTGTTTTTAAAGTGTGCTTTCTTCGATGAAGTTCCATGCTAATAAAGTAATCACAGTGAACCTTCCGTGCTACTCATCTAAGAAATTATCCCTCGGCACTGGGGACAAAGCCCCTAAGTCTCACCATAGGTTCGGCATAATTTCGCTCAGCTGGCTTCTCCAAACTCTTCTGTCTCTGGCCCTGGCCCTGCCACGTGTGGGGCTGGCCCTGAGTGTCCCTGGACATGCCGTCTCTCTCACCACTGTCCTCTGTGTGGACTCTTCCTTCAACTCCAGCCTCTCACACTGCGGTGTCCTTGTCACCGAATCCCCGTTCCTCAAAAACACCTTCCCTGACCATCCACTCTTCTAGAAAAACACCCTGGTCTTCATTTCATTCCGGCACTTTCCTGTCATCACTGTCACCTCCTCCCACTGGAGTGCGGCTGCGTCCCCAGGCCTAGCACAGTGCCGGGACACAGGAGACGCTACACGGCTGAATGGAAATGTTTCTGGGAGGAAGACTCAGAACAAAAGTTTTCATCGTGACTGGATACCAACGTTGTGCCTGTCCCTCAGTGTTTCTTCCCTTAAATAACAAGTGTGGTGTTCATTTGCTGCCCAGAGCGAGCAGCACACAGATGAACTCGTTAACAAAAGTGTTCATTCATGTGCTGGCTTCCGAGGCACCTTTCTGGGTTGTTCACAATAGGATTAAGAGGCAGGAGATTTAACGGAGACAACCAGCAACTGCCTGTGAGACCGAGTCCTCTGCCGGGAGAGGGGACCCGCAGCTTCCGAGGCGCCCCTCTGGGAATGACCGCACGAGCTGTCAGCTGCCAACAACCCTTTTCCAGTTCATCTTCTCATGTTGCCACAGGTCACTGTGTCTGCAGTCGGACACCAGACCAGGGAGTTATGTTCATAGTGAATATTTTAAGCCTGAGAATCACACCCCATGAGATGGCCACCCAAGGACAGACAAGTGGGAATGTCACGGGTCCAAAGAATGGTGCAAAGAAAGGTTTACTGATGGAGAAGGTGGGAGCCCTAGAGGCGCCTCAGACCCATGCTGCTCGCTGGACCTGGTCAAGGGTGTTGAGGGTTTCGGGGGCCAGGTGTGTGCTGGCGGCAGTGTTACTTGGCAGACCTGGGAGCCTGACGGTTTACGGTAAAGGGGCGTCAGCCCCGAATTCCTGGACAGCGGACCCTCCGCTTCTGAGAGGTTCCGGTGTTCAAGTTCTGGACGTGTCGGTCCTTTGGTTCTGTGTATGTGAATGTGTGTGAGAGAGAATGTGTGAGTGTGAAAGTGTGAGAGTATGTGTGAGCGTGTGAGCGTGTGTGAGGGAGTGTGAGTGTATGTGTATATGTATGTGAGGGAGTGTGAGTGTGTGTGTGTGAGTATGTGAGAGTGTGAGTGTGTGTGAGTGAGTGTGAGTGTGTGTATGTGTATGTGAGGGAGTGTGTGAGTGAGTGTGTAAGTGTGGCAGAGTGTCACAGTACTCGCCTTGTTACATGCTTCAGCTGCATACCTGTGATGCTGGTCTGTTGTTTCTGAAAAGCAGCTCAGCATCTCATCAAAGGGGACGGAACCGTTCTGACTGGGCCGGGGTCCCGGGAAGCGCCTGGGACTCGGCTCTGCCTGACGCGTAGTTCTGGCCCTGGGCTGATGAGTGAGCTGGCAGGGAGGGCGGGCCCACGACCTGACCAGCTGTCTCTCTCTCTGGTCCCCCAGTGGATGGGGCTGCATTTGCACTCATCCAGCAGTGGGGGTTCCCTCCAGCTTTGGGGGCTCCACATGGTGTGCAGTAGCTGGGCCGACACCCCTCTGGGAGGACTGGCTGGCTGTGCCCCCATGGGAGGCAGTGCGGGGACTGCTCACTGGCTCTCTCTCCAGGCGACAGGGGTGCCGTGTGGCAGGTGTGCGGGCTCCGGAACGGCCTGTGACCCGCCTGCCAGTGCTGGGGAGGCCTTGCCCCTCTGCTTCCGGGCCGGAATACCTAAGGCCGCTCGCTGTTCCGCAGGATTTACGTTCTTTTCTGGTTGGCAGAACCTAGAAACAATCCTGTGAAATTGGCGCCAAAGAGCATGGTCACCTCTGACTTCAGATCCTAGAACATGAAATCAAGTGGTGTTTACTGAGCATTCCCAAATTCCCGTCCTATCTCCAGAAAAAGGCCTGGCCGAGGTGCCTTTGCTGCCACCCAGCTCTGTGGTTTTTAACTGTGGTCTGTCTTGGGACAGAACATCAAAGTGTGGCTGGCAAGTGAAGACCTTTTTAAAAAGACTAGATACCTGCTAAACCTCATTTGCACTCGGAAAAGCGTGAGACTGTGCTGAGCCAGCGCGTGCCTGCGAGTGGCAGGAGGGGTGCCCAGGGGAGTGACAGGAGGGGGTGCCCAGGGGCGGCCTGCGAGTGGCAGGAGGGGGTGCCCAGGGGCGGCCTGCGAGTGAGAGGAGGGGTGCCCAGGGGAGTGACAGGAGGGGGTGCCCAGGGGCGGCCTGCGAGTGGCAGGAGGGGGTGCCCAGGGGCGGCCTGCGAGTGAGAGGAGGGGTGCCCAGGGGCGGCCTGCGCCCGGCACAGCCCACGGCCCCCGCCACCGCGCCGGGGCCGCCGCTCCCATCTTTGGAGCCCGGTTGCTTCCTTGTTTGTCCCTGACCCCCACCTCCACAGTGATTTTGTAATTTCCATCCTTCTGGAAGATAAAAGACACTATAGGCAGGATCCATGAATAAAAGTCGTTATTTATCGATGCTGGTTTTGGGGAACATTTTTCCTTCTGATTCATGAACCACTTTTCCACATTCGAAAAGCAGTCCATAAATCGTTCAGCGCCTGCAGAAATTAATAATAATGAATCCATTTACATAAAATGGTCTCATCCTGCCAGGTGCTGATAATGTTGGAAGCTAGAACCTCATTGGGAAGCTGCATGGGGTGTGTGTGTGCGTTTTCCCCTTGCATCAGACCTCATGCCTTCTATTTGTGAGTTTAACCAAAAGTTTAATTGTTTAGTCCAGTCTTGATCACTGGGAGATGCTATCTGAAAAAAAATGGGAAAAGATTAAAAAAAAGAGAAATAACTTACTGTCTTAAAAAGATAGTTCTAGTCATGTAAGAGTTCATGTCTAGCCAAATTAACCCTTTGAGCAGTTCCGAAAAATGCACCCATCTACAGAATCATTAACTCCCAGAGGGACCATCAGCATTTGCTTGCACACGCGCGTGCATGCACACTCACACTCACAGAAGTGTAAATGCACATGGAGCTCCTGGAGCAATACAATGGATGCAAAGTTGGTGGGCTGATGTGTCACAAACTATTTTGCTGGGACACACACTTGAAGGAGCACAAGTTCTAAGGGTGACAGGTAGGTCTCATGTGGAAAAGGTGTCCTGGGACCAAGGGAGCTGGCACAGCACCCCGATAAGCCACACGGAATTGGGGTTTGCTGACAGCCGTGTCCGCACTCCGCGAGGTGGACAGGCAGGTGCAGCAGGAACGTCTTGCTTGGCTGAGTTGGGGGTTCCTCCCTCCGATGCGGAGGCGGAGGCTCTCTGCCTTTGTTGCCGCTGGTCCACAGGGTCCCCGGCCGCACTCTGTCACCTTCCTTTACCCCACACACGGCCCCTATTCCTGCACGAAACGACTGAATTGGGTTTAATGTGCATTCTGTTTTGGCGGCGTGTATTTTTCACTTACATAAACGATACTGTTATCTCCTTCTGTATTCTCCTTGCTTCGTGAAGCTCACAGAGACTCTTGCTGCCCTGCGAACACAGCATCTGATGCTTCTTTTCCAACGACGGTGCCCGTGTGCCCCACTCTCCCGGGAGAGGGCAGCCACGTGGCCACCAGGCTGCAATGCTGCGAGGCGCGTCCACGGGAGCGGCAGGGCTGCTTCGGGATGCATGTCCAGCAGCGGATTGCTGGGGAGCGCTGTGAGTACGTGTTAAATCTGACCAGCTGGACCAGGGGCTCCCAGCGTGGCCACCGCAGCCGCATTCCCACCAGCAGTGACAAGAACCCCAAGTGCCTGCCAACACCCCACATTATCCAGCCATCATAGAGGCAGGGACTGTAGGCAGCGGCCGTTCCACACAAAGGAGCCCTGCATGCATTTGGAGCGTCCCGAACCCACGGCGCTCCGCGGGATGCTGACACGGAGGAACCCCCGTCCCCCCACATCCCCGCCTGCTGCGGCCTCTCCTCTGGGAATGGTGGACAATTTGCATTTATCAGAAAATTGCGTGCTTCCACTCATCAGCTTTTAAGGTTATATTTTAGGTAGATAATGAATAAGACTAAACTGATGCCAGGCATGGAGTAATTTTAAGCAATACCTTTAACAAAAGTCTATAATACCGAATATTGGAAAATCATACGTAGGGTGCTGTGAATGGCCGGATGTTAAATGTCTTGGGTCCCAGGAACTCCCCTACTCACTCAGCCCCACGGTGGGGCTCCATCCCTGCCGTCTTCGTGCGCGACGCTCAGTGCTCCTGAGCCTGACGGCACACTGCGTGTGACCCTTGAGTACAAAAGTGTTAAATCCAGACTCTTACACTCAGGTGCAGCCAGCCAGGATGAGCGACCCCAGGAAGGGGCGACCAGAGACGCTGAGACGAGCCCCCTGCAGCGGGCGTGGCTTCCACCACAGCAGGGCCGTCGCCTGGTCCCGACACTCAGCACCTCAAAGGATGCGTCCAGAGGAAAGAGCGCAGTGGACGGCCTGCCCGTCATGGAGGACACAGGGAGAGGCAGCTGCCCGAGGTCCGCACGCAGACCTGGCCAGCCCCGGCCGCCACCTGCCCATCTTCCTCGTGGCCCCAGGGGCTGAGTGAGGATTTGCAGGTGAGGTGAGGCAGGGGGAGGGAACCCACCTACGTGTGGTCTCCACCGCGCACCGGGAACAGGCAGGATGCTCCCCGACGTGATCAGACTTCATGTTACGTGATGTTCGCTATTATCACGCCTTTACATAGAGGAGGAAATAGGAGCTCAGGGAGGCCAAGCTGCCCGCCACCATCACTCAGAGAACCGGCCAGGCCCCCACCGGAGAGAGCGGCCAGGGGTCAGGGGACACTCTGCTGGACGAGGCTGGGCCGCAGGTCCCATCGAGGGGTGGCCTCTGACAGTTTAGTAGTGATTACAGCTTGCCCAAATGGGTCAAATGTTTTCAAAGTTTAAATTCCTGAGACAAACGGTGGGAGACTTCCGTGTGGAGAAGGGCGTTTGTTTTGGCACTAAGCCCCTGGATTTGTGGGCGCAGCTCCGGTCCTCCGCAGCCTTGGGGTCTCCTGGGCGGTGACCCACCAGCGTTGCCCGGAACCATTGGGTCTTGGCTGCTGAGGGCAGAGGGGACAAGGCTATGGGACCGAGCCAGACCAAAAGCACAGCGTGGGGACAGGTCCCGTGGGCTGGAAGGGCCACGCGCTGTCCGCCCGGCTCCATTTTGTTCGTTTCCTCGCAGGAGGAACGGAAATGCCGCGGCTCAGCCTCCAACCTCAGCTCCGACGTCCGCCCCGCCCTGCAAACCTCCCCGGGCCTGAGCCCACCCTGCACGTGTGTGTGCGCCTTTCTGCCCGCCCCAGATTTGGGGACAGATGAAGTGGGTGCGCGTGACGCCGCGGTGGGGGCAGAGGGGGCTGTGGGCATTCCCGCCGCTGCCTCCTCAGCAGCACGCGCGTGGCAGCCACGAGCCGCCTGGCCCCTGCGGCAGTGGCAGCATTTGAAGCGCCAGCAAACCCTGAAGCACGTCAGTGGCGACTCGCCCCCGACCCCAGCCGCTGCCCGGAGCTCGGGTGCCACGCTGCTGGCCTGGGCAAGGTCTCCTCCGCTGAACCCTCGTCAGGGGAGATGAGGTGAGATACGACGCAGAGGAAGGGAAAGGACCGGACGAGGCGCAGACACACAGGAGAGATGCTGACTGCAGGCGGGCGCGGGCGCCCAGCCCACCCACCATGGCTGCACAGAAGCCCGCCCCCCACCCACAGGAAAATTCAAACACGCCTCACTCTTTTCCCTTATACTCAGTTCCCTGCGGACTATTTTTGTTCTGCTTTGTTTTGTTGCATTTTTAAAGGGAAAATGTTTACAGAAGGTTATAAAACACACCTAAATTACTCACGATAATTGCCCACATGTTATTTATGTGCCGAGCTGCCAATGAAGCTGAGAAGAGTGACTTGATCAATGCGTGAGTCTAATCACGGGGTCCCTGCTCCTAATTCCTTTTGTTAGCAATTTCCAGACTCGGGCAGCAATGCATGGAATTATCTCGATGCCCAGACCTTGGGACCCTGGGGGAATCTCTCTGGAGCCATTTCTGTCTCCTGGGGATTTGATATTTATACAATACTGAGTTTGAAAGCCCTGTGATATGGATCCAACAACCCCAAACAACTCCTTAGGAACGTAGTGGGTCTCCCTGACAGACTCCCTTTAGATCGGGAAGTTGGGGGCCCTGGGAGAAGGGCACAGAGCTCCCCACTAAGAGCAGTGTCCGTCAGCAGGAACCTCCAAAAGGGGTGTAAACATGTTACCACTACGCTGTACCCTGAAACATATAAGACTGCATGTCAACAGGAACTGGCAAGTAAATAAAAAATTTCAAAAGCAAAGTGGTTTGGGAAGAACAAAAGCAGTGCACGTGACGGGGCAGGGCAGTGGGCGGGCGGCTGGCCGGGGCCGCCGCAAGGCCCGGGGCTCGGTCAGCAGTCCGGACCAGCCTCTCACCCCGCTGACTGTCACCAGCGATGACAAGTGGCTCCACAGACCTGGCACCCCATGGTTGGCTGTCGCAGCATCTCAGCCACCTGGTAGGTGCCGCTAAGGTGCTTGCATCACAGGACGAGGCTGAGCCTCTGAGAGCCCAGGCACAGTCCCAGTGGCACATTCTGTCGGAGCCGGCACATGCGTCCCCAGCAGGCGACTTGTTACTTCTCAGAAACAACTCCAAAACACGCTGAACCCTCTTGGGCAGCCAGGAGACCAACAGCCCAGTTTGCTGGGGACAGAGGGGGTCCCGGGATAGAGGACTTGCAATGCTAAACTGGGAAAGTTCTGGACGAACTGCGACAAGCTGGTTTCCTTATCTAGAAGTGAAACTAAAGGAGTTAGCACTCAAGGCATATGAACCCAACTAAGGGCAAACCCGTGGTCTGTGGGTGGGGAGCAAACACACCCTCCTGGTGTGTTTCATGGGACCCGCAGAGCATTCTGCAGACATCTTAAGTAGAACATGTTTGAAGTTCGGATTTCATACAGAAAGCTGGACCTTGTGCATCTCTTAAAGCACGGGAAGACCAGGCCTGGGCCTCCTTGCCGCCACGCGTACCAGCCCCACCCAGCCCCCACTCGCTAGCTCAGCGGCCTGGCTGTTGCAGACAGCGGCGTTTGGGATGTCGGCACAGACAGCGTTCCCCGCGGTGCCCGGGGGGCAAATCCCAGGAGGGCCCCAGCACTGACGCCATCCGCAAGCCCTTCCCTCCAGGCCCCAGTTTCCTTTCCAGGTCGAATACGAATCCTCCACGGCCCTGTGCAAACAGCAAGTCCCCGTGAAGCCGGGCTCCCAGACAACTCTCAGAGCCTCAGGAGCTGCTGCTCGCCATGGGGCTGGAGGCTCGGCTGGGGCCTGCTTCTCAAGTCCCAAGGAACAGCACACTGTTCACGAAAAAGATGGTCCTAAGTTTTACTGTTCGGGATGCGCTGCTGGGTGACACCAGGGGACAGCCAGCGATTACGTGGGGTCCCAGGGCCTAGAAAACACTGCTGTGTGCACGGTTCCATTTCCTCGCAGGCCGGCCCTGCGGCGGACAACGCCTGGTCCTGGACAGGCGTCCAGCCGTGTCAGCCCAGCGTGCCAGCCAGTCTCAGCCTTCTCTCGGCACCGTGTGGTCAGTGTTTATCAGCCAGAGAAGGCCTTGTCGTGGAGATGGTCCCAGACCCACTTCCTTGATAGGAAATCCCTTTGCTTGGCCATGGGCTTTCCCGCCAGCCCGCGAGGCCGACATTTCAGAGCCCGTATCCCCGCAGGGCCTGTTGCTTCCACCAGGAGGGCGGTGGGCTGTGGCCTGCAACACCCAGCACCCCCCCACCCCCGTGGGCGGGCAGCCTTGGCGCCCAGATGACTGCTGCTTTCCATGACCACGCCAGGGAAAACCCACCGGACGCCCTGGCCACGAACGCGCCTGGCCTCAGGCTGGCCCTCCTGGCTGAACAAAAGACAAACGGCTCGTCCACTTGGCGCTTCGCGGCTTAACGAATGTGTATGAAGACCATATAAAGAGTTCACATCATTCAAGAGGTGCTGAGCCCAAAAGGCCTCTTCCGGTCCCATTTACTTAGAGATGAGGTGAGACCGAGTACGGGTGGCCCAGTTACAAAAGCCAGGGTCCGTCGGGCGTGGGGCACTCTATGTGACACCACCCGCGTGACCTCTGCAGAATGATGTCAGCTTGGAGGTCCTGGCACCTTGGGGGAAAAGGACACGTCTCGTCTCTGAGAAAAGGATACTCAAGTGTTCTCCAGGTTCTCCCAGATGCCCGCTTGGCTCCGGCAGGAACCAGACCTGTTTCAACCCAGAAGGTCCTTGGCATTAAGTGACCTTGCAAACGTCGTCTTCACTGGGCAGTGCCACTCAGGGGCTGCCCGGGGACATGCCAGGCTCCCTGTGGGTCCTCGGGTCCAGGGGGCCCAGAGGGCCTTTGGTTTTAATCAGGTGCCGCTCGAGTGAAGGCTGAACTTCGCAGAAAAGCTGCTGGGCAGCCGAGACAGGCGCCTCCGACCTGCTGGGTGGGCACAGCCCTTCCGCGCTCATGGTTTTACCTTCACCCCAAGTTCTGATTTCTCTCCTCCCTTTTGTCCATGGTGCCCCCTAAATATCTCCTCAGGAAGTTTTTAGAACGTTGTAATGAGGAAATTGTGTTGTCAGCTGACAGTCGAGTCTAGGAGGCCAATGAGCCTCCGTGAACACCCTCTGCACAGCTTTGTTCCTGGACAGCCAGGAGGCAGAGAGCAGACCCGGCGTGGGGCTGCCCCCTCGGGCCGCGAGCCGCAGGCGAGGCCGACGCACAGAGGCGGCCCCCACGCGGCGACCTGTGCGCTGCCGAGCTTCGCATCGAAACACTTATTTTATGTTTAATTAATTTCTCCAAAGTGGAAAACTTCCAGGCTGCCCATGAAGTAGGCTGTTTGTTTAAAAGATTGCGTTTTAAGAATAAAAGAAAGGAAGAATGGAAATTGGGTAAGAAGGTTTGTGGGGTTTTTTTTGTTGTTTCTTCAAATGTGATGTGACATCGTGAAAGAGTCTCCGAAAGGGTGCTGCTTCGTGTGATGGGAGAGAGGCACCTGTGAGTCTCAGCTCATCACAGAAACAGACGTGTATCTATAATTTATGCTTTCCTTCAAGCCTCTGCTGATCCGATGTGGCTGTTTTACGACAACTCAGGCAGCCATGGCACCCCCTGTCAATCACTGGGGCACGCTCAGATCGGAGCCCATTAGGAGAGGGGCGCGCTGTGTGTGCCATGACGCTTTTAGATGGCGCGTGCTGGCAGTGAGACGCAGAGGGTCTGGCTTGATCAATGCACGCGTCTAATCACAGCGTTCCTGCTCCTAATTTCTTTTGTCGGCACTTTCCACACATGGCCATGTTCAGGGTCCTGGCAAACGCCCGTTCAAAGCCCAGTGGCGTGTGCAGCCGGCTCGTGGCGCACTGCTCGGCGGGCCAGGCTGGCGGGCCAGCTGACTTTGGGCCCCGTCTCGTGGGGAGGATCTGGACAGCCCCCCACGCCAGCCCTGGCTCCGGCCCCGGGGCAGCTGCCAGCCTGGTGGCAGACCCTGGCCCTGCCATCTCAGCCCCTCGGCGATTCTGTCGCAACGCCAGCCAAAAGCAGAACCCGTGTGCAATGAACAAGTTTCATGCTCCACATTTTAAGTGTGTATTTATGATTTCTGATCATTATCCCTTTGTCTGCAGCTCTGGCGATGACGATCAGAATTCAGTCTCCTGCTATTGGTGTTGCCCCCGAAACGCGTCCCCATCCCCTGGAGGACCACAAGCAGCCGGGCACTGATGGGCCGCCTGGGGCGTGGGCTTCGTTCCCGCCCGGCCCCCAGCATTCTCTCTG
>CM066732.1:55622500-55795000 GCA_033961575.1 Aselliscus stoliczkanus
CTACGAGCCTGAGAGGTCCGCCCCGCACCTTCAGACTGTCTGAGTTCTAACGCGCCCTTTTCAGGACTCAGGTCCACGCCGGGCGCCTCCTCCTGCCGCCCGCAGGAGTTCTCAGTGAGCCAACCACCCTGACTCCCACCGACGTGCTTCAGCGGGTTTTCCCCTGGTCCATCCGTTCGGCGCGTGTTCATAGAGCCCATTCTCTGTAGAGGGGCTGATGGTGTGAGAGTGGGGAGCAGACAGACAGACAGACAAGATCCCTGCTCCCAAGGTGTGACAGGCAACGCACAGCTAGGTACACTCATGGCCCCAGACTATAAAGCATCCACAAAGGAAACAGAGGTCAGCACGACAGCAGGACCGGCAGGGGAAGCCTGTGATGGAGGAGAGCAGGGCCTCCCGGGGCGGCTTTCTGGCCGAGACCCAGGAACGGGGGGCCTGCGGGCCAGAGGAGCCAGACCCGGCCCAGCCACGCGGTGCCCAGGGGCTGCCCACCGGCACCTGCTGCGCCCCAGCGGAAGGAGGGAGGGGCCAGATCCTCCCACTCCCCAAAGAAACGGGACCAGGCCAGTGTGGGGTGATTGTTCCAGCCTGAGTGGGAGGACGTCCCTCGCAGGAGTTACCGTGGCCTCGAGCTCACGCCGCCGGAAGTTCACAAATTCTGAAATGCAAAAGCATGGCAGGTCCCTCCCCACCTGCTGGGAGTGAAAGGGGTCCTCAGAGGTTGGCCTTCTCCGTAAGGATAGGAGACGCATGTCCCCAAAGGAGAGCTGCAGGTCCGCGCCGGGCAAAGTGGGGCCTGCCGCCGGCAGAAGTCCCAGCCACCGGGCGCCTGGGCAGCATGTCTTCTTCCCCTCTCCCCTCCCACAGAAAGCAGTGGGAGGCTAACTCGTCCTAGTCGCAGCGGGAGGAAGTAGCCGGCAGCCCCTCTCAGGACCAGGGGCTCGGCTAAGCAGAGAGGGCAGGACCCAGCACGGTTCCCCGACTCGGCCTGATCTTGGGGGAGGCGTGGGGGGGGAACTGGGCTGCAGGGCCTCCGAGGGATGCGGGCTGCCTCACAGCGGGGCTGGGATGGCGCTGTGGACCCCCGAGAGCCTCTCCCTGGAGGACACGGAGAGGGTGCGGGGCACGAGAACTAAAGCCGGGGTTCCTTCTTTTAGGGACCTGCCACTCACGCCCCCTGACCTGCTCACATCCTCCCAAGCGTTGGGTGTGGAGGGGCGCACATGCTGTCATGCCCTAGTGCCCCTCGATGTGCACATGAGCCCCATGTCCACTGCTGGGACCCGCACTTCAGGGATGGAAGGTTGCCGTGGCCCCTGCAGCCAGGACAGAGGTGCGGGGCTCAGTGTGCTCTGCAGCCAGTGACCGCCACGGGCTGCCCGTCCCCCCTGAGAGCCAGTGGACGTGTGCAGTGCTCTCTGGCTCCATCCAGGTACCACAGCCCGCTGAGAACCAAGCTTCATCACCCGCAGGAGCGGGGTGCAATCAACCTCCCTTCCTTGGCTCTTTGTCTTGCTGTCTGACCAGTGGTCATCCTGACCAGTGGTTTTCACCTCCCAAACAAAACTCTTGCTGTTGAGGTTTCAGGAGCTGCTCCCGGGGCAACCCGCCCCACACGGCTGGTCCTGGGGGCTCTGATTTCAGCTCCTTCATTAGTTTATTCAGCATCTACTGCCCACCTGCTCTGGGCTGGAGATCCACCGGGGACAAGACTCAGAACACTGTCTACTCTGTGTTCCCTGCAGCGCTATTCACAATGGGCGAGACATGGAAGCAGCCCAAGCACCCGTCGCTAGGCACCCGGATAAAGGAGATACATTTATACCATGGAGTGTTACTCGGCCACAAAAAAGAATGAAACCCTGACATTTGGGGCCGGCCAAGTGGCGCATTGGGTAAGAGCTGGCTTGGGATGCCAGCGGCCCCAGTTCGGGTCCCACATGAGGGCCAGTGACACTGCCCTCTACAGCTAACAACAGCTCCACCTGGAGCTGGGCTGCAAGCCCCGGTGATGGTGTGGGCTGCAGCCCCTGCTGCAGTGGGCTGCCATAGGCTACAGTGAGTGGCCGGCAGCCAGCGTGAGCTGCCAGTAGCCGCGGTGAGCGACCATCCAGAGGCCGGCGACCGATCTGCCTCACCCGGGAAGAGCGCAATGACGATACCAACATGGGCCAGTGAAGCAACGTCCTCTGCAACTAGACTGAAGAACAAAAGGACAGCAACTTGTCTGTTCCCCTTCCACGATTCCTCAAAAAAATCTTAAAAAAAAAAAATCCTGCCATTTGCGACAACTTCGATGAACCTAGAGGGCGTTGTGCTGAGTGAAATAAGTCAGACAGAAAAAGACAAATACCATTTTTATCTCACTTACTTGTGGAATCTAGAGAACAGAGCAAACAAGCAAACAAAACAGAAACACTCATAGATACGGAGATCAAACTGAGGGATGCCAGAGGGGAGGGGGTGGGGCAGGGTGAGAAAGGCGAGGGGGTAAGAAGTTTACCTTGGCAGTCACGACATAGTCCTGGGATGTGAGGCACAGGAGTAGGGTCCATGCTACGGTGATGACCGTGTATGGAGGCAGGTGGGTGCCAGGCTCACCAGGGGGCGGGGGGGGGGAGGATCGCTGCATAAATTATATAAATGTCTGACTACCACGCTGCGCACCTGAAGCTGATATAAATAATATTGAACGTCAACTGTAACTGAAAAAACTTTCTGATAAAAATAAATATACTCTGATCAGAAAAAGAGAAGCATCCACCCCACTGGGGAGACGGGCCATAAACAAGTGCCAGGGATGACGAGCTGATGTGTGACAGCCACAGTGCACGGAGGGCTCTGTGGACGGCGGGATGTCCAGGGAAGCGGACCCCCGGGTGCTGTGTAGCCGCAGGCAGAGATGTGAGGGCTTGGCTCTCCTGATCTGGGCCTGGGAAGGCCACAGCCTGCGGCCCGGGCGGCGGGAGGCCCAGGGGCCGGCACCACATGGCACTGCCTGCGCCCGGCCCCACCCAGAGCCCCTGGGGCCCCCACCCCCACCCCGCACTCTCTCCCCGGTGGCTGAGTCGGTCTGGTTTTCACTTCCTCGGTCCTGCTGGAGCCCTTCGGGATGCCTGAGGTCAGGGCTGGGGCCGAGGTCTGGGGGAGCCTGGCCGGACAGCAGCAGGGCCCTCAGACGTGGCTGGCCACCGCCCGGCCCCAGGTGGGGGGATGGCTGTGCAGGGAAGGCCTGTGCACAGGCCCCGGGGAGTGTCCAGCGACGGTAACGGCTGAGCCGACTGCCTCTCATGGGTCATTTTGGTGGTACGCATTTGGGGCTCAGGATCCCCGAGAACGCGCTGGATCGGTACCCCCAATCAGCCCTGCTGGAATGCCCTCATTTTCTAAAGGGCGCACAGTGATGAGGGCAGAAGCTCCACCCAGAACCGTCCTTCAGACGATGTAGGGGTGGAGCAGAGAACTTTCTAGACGTACTTTAAACAGTCTCTCTGTAGTTCCTTGGGAAGTGTTCAGTAAAGCTTGCTTCCTTCCCATTCATCAGAGCCTGGCTTCTGTCAGTTTATGTGTTTTTCAAAATTGCTGTCAATCCCTCCGTCCTTAAATCCGTTAATTATCTAGTCGGTTGTCTGCTTGGGCAGAAGGAAACCCAAACTGCATAGGACCTCGCCCCTCTCTCCATACGTCAGTTCAGTCAGTGTTTACCGCAGCCCTGCAGCCCTGCCCAGCACAGCGGGGCACGCGGGGCTGTCCGGGCGGTCTGGCTGGTGCAGGGCAGGCCAGCGCCGTCTCTGGGCTGCAGATCAGGGGCCAATGCCTGAGGTCAGCTCTGCACCTCGCACAGTCCAGGGCAGCGCCTGGCCAAGGCCAAGGAGACGGGGGCCTTTCCCCTCTCCGCTGTACCGGGAAGCACGGTGTGCGACAGTTCATTGGGTTTGCAGGTCTTATGCAAAATATAGGCATTTACTAGGATCATCATACAAGAGACTGAAGAATCTGAGGAAGACAGGGGCACCAGACTCCAAGTGACAGGAAGAGGCAGGCAGCTGCTCTGGGGAACCTGTGCTGGCCTGAGAAGAAAGAGGGAGGGAGAGGGAGAGAGAAGCACCTGGCCGGGGAGAGGCAAGCCCTCGGCGCCACAGGGCACTCCCCAGGGGGTGAGCCTGCTGTTTCCTCCAGAAGACGGAGACGAGGGTGCCAAATGGCATAGGTGTCAAGGGTGCACGGCCCGCCTGAGAGCGGGCACATGCGAGGGTCTGAGTTTCCCCATGACCAGGGCGAGGCCAACCAGGTGGTCACAAGAGGGCAGCCTCCCAAGGGCCCAGCAGCCCGCCCTGGAGGGGTGCGCAGAGAGAGCCCAGGGCGCAGCGGGCGGGGGCTCGGAGCTGAGTTCAGGGCCATGGAATTGAGATGAATGTGGAGGCGCCTCCAAAAGTCAGTCATAGAATTCTCATATGAGTGAGATGCAGCAATGCCACTTCTGAGTATGTACCCAAAGCCCCAGCAGCAGGCCTGAAGGCCTGCTTCAGCTGTACCCCAGTGTTCACTGCAGCCAGATTCACACAAGCCAAAGGCGGGGCGAGTCCATGTCACCACTATATGAATGGATGATGAAATGTGACATTTAATACGACGGACCATTATTACTCAGCCTTAAAAAGGCGGGAAATCTACAACACAGATGGACTTTGAGCACACGATGGGAACCGAAGGACACCAGCCGCAAACCAACCAACATGTACGGTCCCAGGGATCTGAGGAGTCACATGACAGAGACACAAAGAATCATCTTTGCCAGGGGCTGGGAGGTGGTTGGGCCCATTCTGTACTATCGGGAAAGAGTCCATGGACTCTCAATTATTTTCTAATTAACTAAATACACTTTTAATCAATAACTCAACATACACATTCTGACAGTTAATGTTCATATGGATGATAAAATGTTCTGGAATGGTCTGAAATTTGGAAAAAATAACAAGGGTTTATGTTATAAAGCTATACCATTAAATAGAGTAACTAAAGTGTATTTTAGATACAGTTGTCATGGCACATTACTAAATGTAACAGTGAAAGAGATTAGAGAGCCTGGACACTGAACAACGGGCATATGTAAAAATTTAGAGAATTATAAGAATGAAACAAAATTCTTCATTAATAAAGCTAAGTGCAAGTGGGTTGGACATCTACACATGTCAAAACTCTCAAGTATGAGAATAAAACGTTGGAAAAGCTTTTATAGGGTAAGGTAAGAAAGCTCTTCCAAAGTAAGCAAGAAAACCCAGAAACAACACAACAGAAAAAAGAACAATCTGATTTTCCTACACAGATATTAAAAATCTCACCATAAACACAGGTACTTACAGTCACGAGTCACTTACCAGTCATAAACCGAAAGTTAAAAACTTAAAAAAATTATTTGCAATAGCTTTAAATTGCTGCATCCTAAGAAGAAATCTAATGAAAGGAATATAGGCATCTACATAGGAAAATATAAACTAATATTAAGAATAAGGAAGGTTTAAATAAAAATGAATCCATGTACTGTGTTTATAGGTTGGAGAACTCAATAGCTCAGCGATGCCAGTTCCTCCCAGTGACTTAGATATGTAATGCAACCCCAATAAAAATGCCAGGATTTTCTTTTTTTAGGAGGGGATGACAAGCTGATTTAAATTTTAATGAACGTGTAAAGGGCCACAGATAATCAGGATACTCCTGAGGAAGAAGGTGGCCGGCCTGTTGGTCACGCGGAGTGATTATGACGCTATAGCGATGAAGACAGAGCTGCTGGCTGAGGGATGGACGAAAGGCCACGGACAGGCAGGTGCACGGGGACAGCTGACCTGGACCTGGCACAGGGCGGGTGGCACTGGTGTCCTTTTCAGAGAGTGCCGCTGGGTCCACCAGATAAGACTCAGGGCGGGGCGGGGAGGGAGTAACTTGATTCCCTCCCTACCTCACACCAGCCATCCACAAAACCCAACTCCAGGCAGATTGCAAATCTAAATGTGACAAGAAAACAGTAAAGCTTCTAAGGAAAACATTGGAGAATATTCTTACAGCCTTAGGGTAGAAAAGACTTCATAAACTAGACACCAAAAGCACTACCATAAAAAAGATTGATAAATTGAATTGCATTAAAATGAAAAGCTTTTGTTTTTTAAAAGATAGCATAGGGAGGCTAAAAGATACATCACAGAGTGGGAGAAAATATTTGCAACACAAATAACCAGTACATCACGTGTTGCCAGAATATATAAAGAGGTTCTACAAATCAATACACAATGACACACCTCTGTGCCAGTTAGGGACAGATTGCCTTCGGGTCCCCAGATCCCAGTTGCCCCCATCTGCAGACCTGACTTCTGCTTGGCCCACAGGCTCCGCTCCGGGTCACGCCAACAGGGGGCTGGCGGAGCCGCCCAGAGCTGCACTGGGGTTCCCGCAGGGCGGGGGCTGCGGGCTGGCCGGTGGGCAGTGGCCTCTTGCAGGGCCCTTGGGCGGTGCAGACCTCACCTGTACCGCACAGGCTCAGGCCTGAGGCTCAGCCCCTCTGTGGGAGACTGACTTGACATCACATTTTCCCTGGGTCCTTCTCCGAGCCCCGGGGTCACAGGCGCTGTCGGCGTTCATAAGCTTCACCTCAGAGCTCTCTCTCCTCCCAGGAGGTAGCCACCCCTTAGCCTCTGCACGGAACGTTCTCCGTTCAAATTATTGGGTGAGTTTGTTTAGTTGTTTGACTTTAGATCCCACATATAAGTGACATCGTGGGGCACTTGTCTTTCCCAGTCTGGCTTATCTCACTCAGCATCATACCCTCTAGGTCCATCCACGTTGTCACAAATGACAGGACTTCATTCCTTTTTATCCTGAGTCAGGTTCCATCTCATAGATGCACCACGTGTCCTGATCTATTTGTCTATTGATGGGTCCCCAGGTGACCTCTGTGTCTTGACTTTGGGGGTGCAGGTGGAGGGACGGGTGAGAAAATGAAGGAATAAAGCCAAAGCACTGTGATAAGTTTGCACTGTGACACACGGGTACTAGACTTAGTGGGGTGATCATCTCATAAGGTGTATAAATGTAGAATCGCCGAAACGATATAGCATTGTATGTCAACTGTACATTAATAAAAAAATAATAAAAAATAAATTATTGGGTGTGGTGTCTTTCTCTTCAGTGGCCCCTGGCTGGTAAGACAGCCTTGTAAACAGTGAGAGAGGCAGCACATAGCAAAGATGTCCTGATGACAAATAACATATGAACAAGGGCTCAGCCTTATTACTCGTCTGAGAAACACACATTTAACCGAGTGCAGTCCCACTATATGTCCATCGGAATGGCGAAAATTAGAGACTCACAGTACCAAGCGATGGCACCCTCACATTGCTGACGGCTCCGAAAACTGACACAACCACTTTGAAAACCGGACATTACCTAGATTCTTTGGCCCCAAATGTGTCCTTTGCATGAACCCAACTGAAAGGCTGTATAAATGCACACTAGAAGACACGAACCAGCATGTTCACAGCAGCAGTATTTATAAAAGTCAAGCTCTGATGTCCATCAGCGTTGGAACAGGTGAGCTGGGTGAGCTTTCCAATGCAGTGCCACATTGAGACGGGCGGACGGCAGCTACGCGTCGCAGCACACGGGACGCTGACCAACGGCAGGGATGGGCGGGCACAGAAAACCATGGTGTGCGGCTCTTTTACATAATTTTTTTTGAGGGCAGTGTCACTGGCCCTCACATGTGGGGCCCGAACCAGGGCCACTGGCTTCCCAGGCCAGCGCTTAACCACTGTGCCACTCGGCCGGCCCACTATATAATTTTTTACAGGCGAAACTCATCTTTCTGTAGTTAATTTTGCTTCAACATCCTTGCCTGTGTGTGGAGAAAGGGGCCAGTGATGGGGGTGTGAGAGGGGCTCCCTGGTGAGTGAAAGGCCCATTTCTCGACCACGGCTGAGCTCACACGAACGGGGTCCCTCTGTGGTAACTGATGAGTCTGCACTGGGACTTACGTCCTCTTCTGCACTGGTGGCATTCTTTAATTAAGAAAGAAAACGTGGCAGGTTGAGATGAGATACTACATTTGTACTACCAAAAGCGTACTCTCTGAAATATATAAAGAGCTTCTATACAGAAAAAGACAAACAATTTTAAAGAAAAATAGGCAAAGGTTATCCATAGGTTATGTCTAAGAGGCCAATACACAGAACCCCTCGTTTTCACTAGAAGCTGGGAAGTAAGTTCTCAAACACAGTGCAAACCCCTCGAATGGGAACAGAAAGGTGATGGCATGTCAGCAGGGATGGGGGTAAATAAACAGGCACTTGACTATCAGCCGGATATAAGTCACCATGGGTTTTTTGGAGAGTAATTTGGCTCCATCAAAACGCAAATATGCCTACCCTTCAGGTCACCGTTTTACTTTGAGGACTCCTAAAGAGTCAAGTCGCCATGTTTAAAAAGATGTAAATAAAAGAACATTTATTAAAGCATGGTTTGTAAAATGAAAGAAAATGGAAAATTAAATATCTCTCAACTGGGAAAAAGAACCAGTACGCCCCACAGTGGGAGATGGACCGAGTGGCTGATAAAAAGAGGAACGGGCGCCACGTGACTGGACAGGACAAAATCACCGATGATGCCAACTCAGGAAAGCAACCGTCCCATCAGAAAGCATCAATGCAGACGGTGTGAAGACACTTGTAAAGGGCATCTTTCCAGTTTTCCTCTGTAGGCTTATGTGCTACCTAATTCTTAGCAGAATATTTTTGAAATCGCCCAAGTAAAGCATTAATAAACACCAGTATGAACTGAAAGCCCCACCAGGAGGCCTGACAGGGTGTCCCCAGGGGACACCTCACCTCCTGCCATCCTGACGCAGACTGCCGTTTGAAACCAGCGCCTTCTACTTAGAGAACCAGAAAAGGGGGGCGCAGCGATCTTGTCTGTAGAAGAAACACCTTAGATCGGAGCTGGAATGCGGCCCTGGCCCTGCCGCCGCCTGGGGTGCTGGGGATAAAGGCGGAGCCTGTCCAGTGGGACCCTCATGTGAGCCTTGTATGTGACTTTAGATTTTTCATTGGCCGTGTTAAGAAAGGAAAAAGCAACGGGTGAAATGAGTTTCTTCTGTATTCTTTTCTTGTAAAGTCTTCAAAATCTGGTGTGTACTTTATACTTACAGTACATCTCCATTTAAATGCTACACTTCTCTTGACGTCACAAAATTTAGTTGAAAAAGTAGATTCAAATAGCTAAGCTGTTCCAAACGTACTTAAACAAACTTAAAAGTTTTTCGATAACTGAACCAAGTATCAGCCATTTAAATGAAATTAAGTAAAATGAAGTGAAGTTAAAAGTCCGGTTTCAGGGCCGGCCGAGTGGCGCGGTGGTTAAGCGCTGGCCTGGGAAGCCAGCGGCCCCGGTTCGGGTCCCACATGTGAGGGCCGGTGACACTGTCCTCAAAAACAACAAAACAAAACAACAAAAAATAAAGTCCGGTTTCTCGGTCGCCTTAGCCACACTGCTCATGTGGCCAGTGGCCCTGTCGGACGGCACAGGGCGAGCCCAGTCCTCCCTGGTGCTTCTGGGGTGACTCCCCGGACACGTGGGGCTCCGGGCACCGGGAGGACACCCCAGCTTAGGTCATCCTCGTGGGCTCATCCCAGGTGAGGCTCACGCCCCAGGAATGCGGTCCCTCCAGGGAGGCCCTTCACGGCCCCCAGGCTCCTGCCCAGCCTGGCCGGCTCTGCACAGCGGCACCGGCTGCCGGCTAATGGTGTTTGAGACTCTCCATCCACCTGGACGCCGCTCGGCCGGCACGCTATTGGTTATTTTAAAATCCTCTTTTGTGAAGTGTCTTTTCAAGTTTCTTATTTTTCTATTGGGCTATTTTTATTATCGCTTGTAGGAGTTCTTTTTATACCCTAAATTTGAGTTTATTGTTGTTATTTGTATCAGAAATACCTTTTCCAAGTTTGTGGCTTGTCTTTTTATTCTCTTTCTGCTGTCTTAATGAACTTGGATTCTTAATTTTATTGAGGTCTTATTTATTAATGTTTTACAGTTAGCGCACTTCTGGTGTTGTGAAAGAAATACTTGTCTATTCAAAAATAATTAAGTATTTCTATTTTTTTCTATAAGCCTGATTTGTTTTAATATCATATTCAGTTCAATGATCCACATTAAATTAATTGTTGTGTATCGTGTGAGGTAGGGATTGCACTAGTGAGGGTTCTCCAAACAGAACCGGAATGGTGTCTATCTATCCATCCTCCTCCTGTCTGTCTGTCTGTCTGCCTATCTATCTAGATCTATTTATCCATCACCTATCATCTGTCTATCCATCTATTATCTATCAATCATCTATCTATCTAACTACCTTATATATTTGAACCATCACCATTTTTAAAAATGACTATCCTATTCCTAATGAATTGTGTGAACCCTTTGTTATTAATCACATGTCTGCGTAGGGTGGACATTAACACAACTAACAAAGTAGTGCATAAATATAGCTATATATGTTTATAACTATTTAAGATATTTTATACTTTTATCAAAGTAATAAATTTTAAAAAGTAAAGTAGTATTAAAGGATTCTGCTGGCCCTCATCCGCCTCTCCTATTCGGCTCTCTGTAAGAACAGCTTTTCATGACTTTCTCCATTTCTAATTAATGTTTATATTGTTATTTCTTGATTTATGAGTGTTACATATTATATACTGATTTCTTGTTTAATTAGTTATATATTTTTGCTTTCCCACATCCATTTCCCCTCCTCCAACTAATCAATATATCTACATCACAATTGTAGTTAAATCAGTAATTAATGTTTTATTAATATGACCATATTGTTTTGTGCCTAGCCAAGCAGTATACAATAATTGTTTTGTACTTTTTTTTGGCATTGACAATTGTTTTATTTTCTACTTACTTAGTTCTTTGCATTGAGAGCCATTTTTCCCTAAATTCTTCAAAAGACCTATCCAATAACTGTCAATATTTTCCAAGTCTGCAGACGTATTTCCAAGCCTCTCGATTCCCCCACCCCAGAGATGCCCCTGCACCCCTTGCCGGGCTTGTTCACTGAGCTTACAGTGAGCATTTCAATAGAGAGTAATTTTAATCTCACTCTCTATTCCTTCGCCAGAGCCATTCGGTTGTCTTCCTCTCTGAAGCTCTTAGGGTCTGCTCTTCGTCCCTGGGTTCTGAAACTCTGTGATGGAGGCTTGGCGCGTCTGGCCGCTGTAGCTTGTCCTGCTGGGTGCTCCGGGGATCCAGCCAATCTGACAATTTCTCACCACTGCGTCTTCGCTCTCCCCAGAATTTTCCCACCAGTCAGACATGGAAATTTCTGGGTTGACTCAACACACGTCTTGTCTTCTGTCTTCTGTTACTTATCTCGTTATCTCTGCTACGAGGCCTTTTACGCCCTTCCATCAGTTGTCTGTCCCTCTGAGTTATTCTCGGTCTGGTTACTTGCCTTCACATTCATCCCCCCTTGTCTTGGTCGTGCGGTTCATGTGAGGTCTCCTCTCGTGTACTGTGGTTTGGATCTCCAATCGCACTTCAGAGCAAGACTCAAACTCATTGGAGCTCCCTGTGTGCCCATCAGGCCACCGCCGCGGGCCTCCGCTGTGGTGCCAGCAGGCTGCCAGCCTTTTTCTTTCGTTTGAAAAGTCCCCTAATGACAGCCCCTGTAAGCATTTCTGTATATGGCCATTTGGCTTCTCCGTAGAGAATCCCCAGTATCTTACCCCAATAGCCGGCGGCTTACCTCTGGGAATGCAGCAAGAAGAGAGCGGGCTGTGACCACCCAGCGCCTGCGCTGGCTTCCTCCTTTGGTTTTCAATTTAGAAACTTCTCCCCCAACTAACCTGGCTTCCCCGCAGGTGAGCCTCTCAGCTCTAACCACAAACCCATTTCCTGTAGAGATGGGGATGGGATGGACCCTTGGCTACACATGGAAAAGAGGAGGCTGGAAACAGCTGGAGGCGGCGTCCCACTGCTGGGTGCACGTGTGCAAGCGTGGCGCCTGTGCTGCGAGGGCCCGGCCCGCCCAGAGTCCTGTGGGGGGCGAATCTGCCCCCGCTCTCCCCGCTGCTATTCTGTGAGCGTGAAATGCTTAATTTACATCGACGAACACTGTTGATTCCTTTTCTATTCTCTTTACTTTTATGGGTTATTATTATTTCAGTTAGTTTATTGTTGCACCAATAGAGTTTTGAGAGAGTAAAGAAAAAAAGGCATAACAAATTTAATCTATATCTCTGTCTTCATAGATATTTCTAACACATATCTAAATCACTTTCTTTACATACACACACACACACACACACACACACGAAATTATACCCCCAAGTAAGCAGAGAGTACTTATTTTGAAATAAATGTACTTTCATAAAGACTAACATAAAGAAAATCAACATATTATAAAATGTAAAAGTACCGTTTCATATCCTATAACTAAAATACAATGAAATGTATAGCCAAATAGTAAAAATTCTTGTCGGAAATACCAACTATTACTAATGCCTCCATTATTGCTATTATTATTATTAATTTTATTATTACTACTAGTAAATAACTCCTGGAATACTTGGGAAGTCCAAATAAATTTCTAACTCACCAAAAACGAATGCCAATGGAAACACAAAATGCAAACATCTGTGAGTGCTCACATGAGCATATATAGTAGAAAATAAAGTATATTGAAAAGTAAAAGAAGTAAACCTAACCCTCAAGAAACAAAAATGGATGAAAAATAAACCAAAATTCTATGAGAGCATTTATTAATAATAAAGATAATGGCGACATTTACTAAAATAGAAATTTAAATAAATGAATGCAACCCCAAAAGCTTAATGAAGCTAATAAAAATATCAAACTTCTCACATGACTAATCCAGAAGAGAGAAAAACATTATGAAAAAAATGGGACAGATAAGATACTAGGAATATTATGAAAAGTTATAAGTAATCTATATGACACTTTTTAAAATTAAAGGTATAGGGGTGACACTGGTTAGTAAAATTACATAGTTTCGAGTGTACAATTCTATAATATGTCATCTCTATATCACATTGTGTGCTCACCACCCAGAGTCGGTTCTCCTTCTATCACCAGATATTTGATCCCCTTTATACCAATAAATATATACATTTAAATCAAAATTTTAAAGATAACGTTAAGCGATGGAAATCAACTCAAGATGAGATGAACTGCCTAAGTCTACTAATCATCACAGAATGAAATGAAAGGAAGTCACATATCAATCCCTGAAAATGTGTCAGGCTCCAACTGCTTCCTGGGTAAGTCCCGCCAATCTGGGCTGAATAAAAATGAACTGCGCCACAGGAACTGTTCCAGCCCATGGAAATAAAAACGTAAAGCTCTTCAATTAAATCTGTGATCCCAGCTTAACTTCACACCCAGGCCAGATAAAGAGCTTTAAAAAGTCAACAAATTAATGAAAAGGAAAGAAAAAAGTATCCATCAGTGTTACTTATGAACATAAATGCAAAGCTCCTCAAGGCAAAAATACCGGCGTTATTCTACCAAAAACATACAAAACAGTGCACTTGACCAAGCGTGGCTGACGCAGGAAGCTGAAACTGATTCCACAGGAGGGATCGATCTTGTAATTGACTGACGTAAATGATGTAACAAACAAAAATACTATCATTTCAAAAGATGATAGATTTTAACACCCATTCTGAAAATGAGTAGCAAGCCAGGTGTAACAGGGAATGTCCTTGTAAAAGTGACAGTCGGGAGCTAAGCAAATGTTTTAACAGCAAAGCACCGGCAGAGCCCGGAGAAGAAAGCTGGGCCCCTGCGCGTCACGCCGCTCTGAAGGTTCCAGCCAGACAACGAAACGTAAGACGTGTAAAACCGAAAAGGATAAGACAAAATCCCCCCTAAATAGCAGACTTAATACATGAGTTCAGTACAAGATTAAAGAAAAAAAACTCACCACACCCATAGCTTTCCTCACCTCCAGCCATCATCAACTAGAAAAGAGAACCAAAAAAAAGTTGCTGCTTTCAAAAGGATCCAGATAATAGTTCCTGAAATCCCGAAGAAAAATACATCTTTCTTTTGAAAGTTTTCTTGGCAGGTCTTTCTCAAATGCAGGCTAGTGTATCGAAATACGCATTTGTCTGTGAGTGCGTGTGTCCGTGCGTGTGCCTGTGTGTGCGTGTGCGCGTATTTCTCCTCTACTTTTTCGTCCACCAGCCCCTGAGATGGCCTTCCCTGCACCAGCTCCAGGGAGGCAGAGAGCTGTGTGCCATGCACATGCGTCGCCCCCGCCCTACGAGCAGGCTGAGGCGGCTTTGCTCGGCATCGGTGACGGGCCGCAGAGGGGAGCCGGGCAGGCGAGGAGGCGCCGCATGCCTTCCGGGACCAGCATTCAGGGCTAACAGGACAAGGGCCCTGGAGCGGGGCGGAGGCGTGGGGGCCCGGCCCCAGGCACACCTCTGCAGGCTGGGCCCCAGCCCCAAGCAAAGCTTGGCACGTTTGGGAACGAGCATGGCTGGGGTGACTTGGACGGCCGTCAGGGTCAGCGGCCTTCCTCTGCTCCCCGTCAGACACTGGGGCAGGCGGGACAGCTGCCCTGCGTGTGGTCAGCCAGCCCTAGGCTGAGGGCGGCTGAGCCCCCGAAGCACCAGCCCTGCAGGGACACGGAAACGGAACAGAGCCCCGCTTGCTGAGGCCCTGCCGTCTCCCGTCCAGGCCTCCTGACCGCCCTCGCGCTGGCCGCCCCGTGAGCCCGGAAGGGACACGGCCACCAGAGCTGGCAGCGCCTGCCGTCTCAGAGGCACCGCAAGTGTTAGTACTGTGGCTGTTGTCATCAACATCATTAAATCAAAATATGCACTGGGAAGCTATTAGAAATATAAAGATAAACTCAGGGAAACACAAGACTGGTGGAAGATTATAGCCGCGTTTTTCTGATTTGCTACCATATTTTAGACTTTGCTCACTGAATATATCAACGTCAGAGAAGTGTGTTGATAAAGTTGATTTAATAGTAATACATCAAACTCTGTAGAGATAATGTTTGTGTTTTTCCCAGTGCCCAGGAATATTTACAATAATAATTACATGTTAGACCTCTAAAATATCTGAATAAATTCTTAAACAACTTGTAATGGCTATATTCTCTGATTGCAATGCAAACAACTGTATATAAGTAATATAATTTCAAATGAGAAACTACTTGAAATGTAATGAACACATTTCTATGTAACAGTAAAAGATAAACCACAACCACAAACACAGGCCACTAGGAAAAGGAGAGATAACAATATGGGGAACCTGATGGGCTGCGGCCAAAGCTGTACTTATTATTACAGTAATAATCTCCGATGCTTTTCTTATTAAGCAAGACAAAAATAAAAACAAATACTCTGACCATTAAACTCAACAAGTCTGCAAGAAACCAGGGAGCATAAGGAGCGCAGGAGGAAGGAATTAGCGGGGATAACGAGCACAAATACGCCGTCAGCAGGACTCCTAAACAAATGAGACTGGGCTCTCTGAAATGACAAATAAAATATTCAAAACCAAGAAATCTAATCAAGGAAAAATGAGACCAAAATAGGATTGAGAACAGAGACATAACCACAAATATGAAGGGGATTTACAGGCGCTCAGAGACCTGCCTGAGCAGCTCCGCCAACTGCGGAAACTGCATGAAGTTCATAGTGTTCAGGGAAAACACATTCAAACGGCTGAGGAAAATCCAGAAAATGCAAATAAATCAGAGACTAAAAAAACGGACGAGTATTGTCCAAGACCCAGTTCTAGGAAGACGCTAGGGCCAGAGGCGTTCCAGGCCGGCCTGTCAGCCTTTAAGGGACAGACAATGTCACTGCAATGTCACTGTGCTAGAGAATGTAAAGCAAGTCTGTCTGTCTGTCTCTCACACACAGGAATGGAGAGGATACAGTCCAGGAAAGAGGAAATCAGACTTTTAAAATACATTTCTGCTTATGATATTGTTACCCGCCAACTGAGCAGCAGCAACCCCCACCACTGAAAAACTGTAATGTTTCCTTTTCTATAGAAATGTTAAGTCTCCTCCCTAGTACTTGGGCTTGGATTGCTTTTCTGACCAGTTCGTGACTCTTGGAGGGAAGATCCCCCTTGCTTCTCAATTGCTTTGTAAATCAGTTCCTGAATCTGAAACAATAGAAGTCTCCTAGCCCTGCTTCAGATAACTATTTGAAAGCCTGAGACTTCCTAATATCCCCCAGGCAAGGAAGCTAAATGTCAAACCCATTCTTTGTCCAGACAACTGACGACACCTGAGTGATGGACTGAGTAGCCACAAGTTCCATAAGAACTAACATTTATATTTTTGTCCTCATTCAGGAGCCTTGAGGATACAGGGGATACCCCAACAAACAGAGAAGCCAACACGGTCTTCCAGGTGGAGCTTGAGACCCCTTCCTCTCATCTGAGACCAGCGAGGGTGAGAGTTCCGTGAACCCCAATAGGCAGGGACAGCTCTACGCCCCTGCCCAGCAGGGAGCAGATACAGAAGAAGAGACCTCCTGTCCCTCAGCTTCCCATAGAGATTTTACGGGGATCACGTCTCTCAAGGAGAAACTAGGCAGGCAGTTAGAGGCAGGCATTGGGTCTCTGCATTCCTGCACGTCCCACAGTGTGACCACCTGGGGACATCTCCTCTCCACCCAAAGCTCCCCTTTGTAATTACCTACCCCTGCGGGAAGAGCAAATGGGTGCAAAATATCCAACTGGATCAGACCAGTCACTCACACCTGCACAGGACCTCTTGTTAATCACAGGGGCCAATCAAGTGGTCCTACGCCCAGGAAGAACAGCCCATCCTGGAGAAAAAGGATCAAAACCCCAAGTCCTGGGAAGCCCACGCTGCTGCTGCTTCTGCTGCCACTTCTTCCCTTTAAGCCTCACCTTTGCGCGTGCCCCCTCCACACTCTTTGGTAATGGGCCCTTGGGCCATCCTCTAGTACTCAGGTCTACTTTTGCTTCTGGATGTACTATCTCTTCTAATAAACTACTTATTCTACTGCTTTACTCTGGTATCTCGTTCAATTCTTTGCTCGAGTTGCCGAGGACCTGGACTCCGCGCCGAGAGAGGCCCGCTCTCCGACAACAATGTGATTACCAGCCTGGAAAACCCACCAGAGGCAACTAAAAAGTGAGTGAAACCCATGATAGCTGAGTAAACCAGCATATTACATAATCAAATATAAAAATAAGCACTATTTTATAGAAATAACTAGTTGATAAATATTCTAGGAAACAGTCCCATTTCTTATAACATTCCCCAACATAAAACACCCAGATGAGAATCTACCAGGACATGTGCAGGCCTGCAGGGCAGGGGAGCCCCGTAAACTGGGAGGGCCGTCAGGGCTGGCCTGCAGAGGGGACACCGGTGCAGCCCTCACGTCTGGGGACGGCACGCGGACCCCAGGGCATCGGAGGGGCGCGTGGAGAGCACGCACCGGACACACGTCCTTCCCACGTCTCTGAGAGGAGTCCTGCAGACACCGACGGGCCCTTCGTCCCTGTGCAAGCCCCAGGTGAAGGCGGCATATGTGAGTGAACCTGGGCCCGCCCACAGCCAGATGCGTGTCCGTGAGGCTGCACCGCCACCCCCTGGCTGCGCTCCCTCCCCCACAGCAGGCACACCTGGAACCCACAGGGCACGGCGCACCGCCCAGACCCGGCAGGGGTCTTCCTGCTTCTTGTCAGCTCGTTTTATATACGAGCTCAAGGTCACGGCCAGTGTCTGGGGGTCTGAGGGGCTTCTCAGCCTCCCTGGCTTAGTGGCGGCCGCTCTGGCGTTCATGTGCCCCCCATGGGCTGCCAGATGGATGGACGAGTGAGGAGAGAGACGACGCAGAGGCCTGAATGGACAGTCATGCGGAGGGCGGTCTGCTGTCCTTGAGCAGCTACTGTCACACTTTCGGGCCACCACACTCCTTGGCAGGTTCGTCGTCTATCCCTTGCCCTTGGACGGGCCCCATGGGCCGGTTCCGCCCTGGCGGGCCTTTGCCCCTGGAGCTTTCAGGACGGTCCCCACCGATCACGGAAATGCCTCTGAGCCCGTCCGTGTTCCCTGAGGCCACATGGCCCTTCGCAGCCTCTGGGCCCGTCTCCCCTTTGTGACTCTGACCTGAATCAGCCCGGCCCTACAAACACCACAACTGAGGCCACTGCCACGTATGAAGGGCACAGCTCAGCAGGCATTCCCCGAGCGCCCACCGCCTGCCAGCCTCTGAGTGACATGCTGCTCGGAGGGCGAGGACGATGACAAGGCGGCCTTTCCCTCCCAGAGCTCATGCTCGGTCAGGGGACACCTCGGCCCGCCCTGACACAGCGCGTGCTACGGATGGAGGGACAGCGGCTGGGCGCTGGCTGCTGGCTGTAGGACGGGGGCAAGGGCAGCCATTGTCGGGTGGGAGGGGCCAGGGAGAAGGACAGGACAGTAGGGAGCCACGTGGCCTGACGCAGCCGAGCTGTGTGGGGAGCAGGGTGCAGGCTGCTGCAGGCGTGAGAACAGCCCGGCCTCTCAGAACGGGGGAGCCATACAGACAGTGGGTGCTCATTTGGCATCCTGCAAAAATCTCAGCTGGGGTGTCTGGTAATTGGTTGTGTGGCCCTGATTCTCTGGGCCACACTGAGGTATATAAAGGGTTAAGAGGGGAGCTGGGAAGAGAATCTGCAAGGCGGGTCTCTTTGGAGAAGTTGGCGGTGACGTCAGCACCCCCACCTCCACCTGGAGCCAGGGGAGATCCCCACGGAGGGCACAGTGCTGGTGTCAGCCTCCCCTGGGAACCAGAGGGCACGTCTCCGGGCCGGCTAACTTGGCGACAGCCCTGCGCCCAGAGTCTGCCCGAGTGACCCCCGAGGCCATGCCCGGCGGGGAGGGTGCCTGCCTGCAGGCCACAGTCACAGCTCCCTGGAGATGGGTGAGGCAGAGCGCTGCCAGCCACCAGGAGGCACCCCGTGCCCCAGGCCTGGCCGTGGTGAGAGGAACCCACAGAGCAGCCCTCTGCCAGACACGTGCGAACTCCCTCTCCCTCAGTGTGCTCTCCCAGCACCGGCTGCCCAGGAGCAAGAGTCAGGGCCCAAAAGGACCAGGGGCAGCTGCAGGCAGGCGAGGTCAGGTGACAGGTGGGGCTGGTGAATGGCTCTTAATTTATATTCCTTTGAAATCCAGGGAGAATAAATGATTTTCTCAGTTGACCAAATGCATTTCTTCTTTTACGACTTCCATGTGACACTTATTGTTTTCACATTTTGGGTTCTTCATCTTTTTCCTATAAATTCGTATGTATATGCTGAATAATACCATTGATTCCTTGTCTTACTTGGTGCAGATTTCAACCACAATTGTTTACCTTTCAGTAGTAATTTTTGATATTTGCATGTTTTAAATATTACATAGTTAAATCTATACATCTTTTCCCTGCATAATCTATTCTACCAAGGCTTTATAATGACAGAGGGAAAATGCCTATGTTATAACGTTAGGCAAAAGGGCGAGGTACAGTTATTTTTACAGCAGGGTTAGAGCTACGGCTAAAACGCAACCCCACACACAGTATCTTTTGGCCCATTTTTTTGGTTCTTAAATCTTCCTTTAAGTGGCCTATCCTTTCCAAATAAATACACGTTCATTCGCAGGGTTAAGGTGTATCAGCCAGATGTAGGTATAGAAGAGACAGAGACAGAGACAGATTAGCGAGAGGCTTGCGAGGGTCATTTGAAGAATCAAGTAGGAACAGCCAACTATATTTTTCAGGAAGAGTCAGGGGTCCTTGCAGTAACACGTACTAAAATGCATCACAGAGCACAGTACTTAACATGATGTGGTACTAAAGAAATGCATGGACAGATGAATGGATGAGCGCTGACAGTCCAGGAGAGCCGACACGCCCTAGTGTAAGCAAGTATTAAGTTTATGATAGAACAAGCAACTCACCAAAAAGAAAAGATGGATTATTCAATTGACTCTGGGAATTACTGGCTAATTAGAAAAAACATTCAGGTCATATCCATACACCCCGTTCTACAGCAAAACTAATTTTAGATTAAATAACTAGTTACATTTCAAAAAGTACTTGAAAATACAACAGCGATTAAGTTGAGGGAGAACTTTCAAAATTTCAAATTCATGTAAGAAATAAAAAGAGGAAAGACTGATGAAACTTTGGTATTATATAAAAACACATTACCATCATAAACAAAGAAGCTAATGGACAAGGATTTTTAAAAGCACTATAGATAAGAAATTAATCTCATTCATGATTTAAAAATTACTTAAAAATCAATGAAAGAAAAAAACTAGTTACCTACCAGGAAACAAAATCAATTAGTGAGTCTCCTGGGTTTTGGGAATGCTAGCAATGTTTCATTTGTGTGCTTTTCTGTATTTTCTTACATTTTGCAATAAGCATGCATTTCTTTTATAAGCAGATTACAAACCAACAGTATCTTAAACACACTCACCCCAACCAGGTGGGTGGGGAAGGGGTTGCAAAGAACATAAGGATTTTACAGAATGTTAATGCAAATGGATCATAAACATATAAAAATGGTCACAGTCAGAAGTCATAAGAGAAAACAAAGGCAATACAAATTTTAATTGATAATAAGGGGCAGAATTTTTCTAAAGCGTGTAAAACCCTGTGTGGTGGCTGTGTGGGTGGCCCTCTGACCCATGACCCCTTCGGAAGGCGTGTGGCATCTATATCAAGAACCTTACATAGGAACTCGACTCTGAGCTAGCACCTGCCCAGGGCGACCGGATTTAGGCAGCTGCACGCGGCCGTGCCCAGGCGGGCTAGCTGAGCGCGCAGGCTGAGCCCCGGCTGCCTCCCGGACCCTGACGGCACCCGGAGCTGCCCCTGCTTCCCGCGCTGCAGCCTTTACCTTCCGTGACAGCCCACCTGGGCCCTGGGATGCCTTCGCCCTTTAGCCTGCCCTTGGTGGGTGCATGGTCAGACGGGTAAAGCTACTGCCCACGATGGGCCAGCACGGCTCCGTGCCTGACTGGGCCTGTCCCTAGCGTGTCTGCCCCGCATCGATCCCTCCCGAAATGGGTGGCATCCGGCCAACGGGGGCGGTGATTTGAAGTCCTGCGCTGTGTGATCTGGGCTGGCCACGTCCTCCTGACCGTCTGCTTTGTGCGGGGCGACCTCACATCCACCCGGGGACTTGCGTCTTCAGAGAGTGATGATAACGTGCTTACACTCCCTCCCACTGCCACCTGCCACTAGATGCACCAAAAACAGTAGATGACAACTCGCTCCACACGCTACCAAGCTCCGTAGCCTGCAGACCGCTTCCCTTGGGGTCTCCGCAGCCTCTCTGTGGGCTCTGTGCCCGTGAGGGCCACGGAATCTTTTCCTCTCAGCCAACCACCCTGCAAGGCCTGAGTGACCAAAGCAGGCTTGGCGGCTCAGACTGCGGCCACACGGCCGGTACTGACGACGGCCCCTCCGTGCAGCTCGGCCCAGCGGCAAAGGCAGAAACCCAAGGATAGTTGCAGACGCCACCACTGTGATCCAGCCTTCCCGTGACCACACCCGAGCATCACCCGCCTACTTCCTTCCAGATCACGGCAGGACACTCAGTCCAATCTGCGAGGTCTCCCCTTTGCTTTAAGGATGACGCCCCACCTCTCTGGGACCGGAAGCCCCCAGCCCTGCCCCCGGCCCCCCAGGGCCTCTGCACAGAAGCTGCTCCTGCCTCTCCTGGCCGCGCCCCCCACAGGCAGACGTTGTTCCCCACTAATCGTCTGTGCGGCCTCTGAATCGCCAGTTCCTCGGGGACGCCATCCCTGACCCCCAAGGTTAGACAGCGTTCCTTATTTTGTTCCCATTATGGTTCCCAAGTTTCTATCACAAGCTAAGTGGGTCCCAGTGTGCACGCTTCCCTCATTCCGTCCCCACTGTGACATACTCGACCTCAGGACCTGTCTGTCTCTTCTTTATCGGGCAGGCTCCTGCTGGGTGAATGGGCAGGTCAGCGGGACGGGGCGTGGCGTCCCCGCTGGACACCAGCTCTGGAGCCGGGAGCAGCCAGTGGGTCGCCAAACGCCAGCGAGCGAGGCGCCGGTGGGTGTGCTCGCTGCGGCCTGAACACACTCCCGGGGCCCAGAAGGCCGAGTGCCCCTGACAAGGAGCCAGCAGGCGCCTGGGGCAGAAAGAAGCCCGACTGCTCTGCCCGGGCGCTTCGCCTTCCCTCCCACGGGCGTGCTTTCCGCCCCATCACTGCTGTGTCCTGAGCTCTGGGGCGGCCCAGGAGCGCTGTCTTTAACGACACACAGAGGCGCCTCTGTGAGCTTCGGGGGATACTTGGCTCTGCCCCGAGGGCTGGAGGCTGGGCGGAGGCCTCCGCTCAGGTGGTTGCAGGGTTCATGGGCTGCGGCAGAGCTGCGGTTTGCTTGCTGGGCGGCCCAGGCATGGCTGACTGCCGGGGGGCGCTCTGGCCCCTTGGATTTGGGGCTGTGTTCACAGGGGTGCGCTTTCGTCGCGGGGACCCAGGAGACAGACTGATGGTTCATGACCCTCCTTCTGTAAGGCTAAGCCCCCAGGGAAAGCAATGAGGGGGGATCGGGCGGCCCCATGGCCACCTTTTTGGTACCAAAAAGTGGGGGCTATCTCGGCTCCCAGTGGCCAGTGCTCTGGGGTGAGTGAGTGGGTCTCAGGCAGCACCGTTCCCGATGACGCGAGTTCCTGGGGCTCCCGGAAGGGGGTGGGCGCCACCCAGGGACGCCCTGGGGTGTCTGTGGGGAATGGGCAGCTTCCTCAGAGGGCTGCAGGAGTGGCAGTCCTCGCGCCCGCCCTGGGGTCCAGCCGCCCCTCTGAGACGCCGCAGGGCAGCCAGTGGAGAGTCGGGGGGACGGGCGCGGAGGCACGGCTCGGGCAACGGGGCCCTTTCGGGCGGGCAGTCAGGGCTTGTGCCCGGCCTGCGGTGCTGGCTGTCCGCCCTGGCGCAGCCCCGGTGTCTGTGCCCCCAGGGGACTCTTGCCTGCTACTGCAGCTTCGTTCAAAACAGCTGACATCGTAGTTGTTTTGATGTGCCTCTTTGGACCTTAAGGTCGGAGGGTTGAGCTGACCACACCGCTTGCTTCTGGGCACTTGGCGTGGTTGCTCGGGGCTAAGCCCCGCCTGCTTTATGTTAACTTCTCCCGAACATTTTCAGCAGCGAGGCTGACAAACATTTACAGGGGACGCCTGCACACGCGCTGCCTGGGTCCCGCCTCGCCTGTCGCTGCAGCCCCTTGTGTCCTGGATCGAAACCCCACCCACCTGTCAATCCACTTTTTGGACACATTTCAAAGTATATTGTAGATGACATCAGTGTACTTCCAGTAAATACAGAGGGTGCCAAAAAAATGTATTCAGATGTTAAGAAAGGAAAAAACCGTATTAAAATTGTAATACAATGAATGACGCTACCATTCATTTGATGAATGCCATCTTTTGAGTGAACGTCACACTACACATTGCTACTTAATTCAACTTAGACACGTAATACATAGATAACAGCTCTTAAAATGTGTACATTTTTTTGACACCCCTGGTACTTCAAGTTACTTCGTATTTGTTTTCAGTTCTTTTCCACTTTGGTTGTAAAATGTACATACAACAAAGTGTAGAAATATCAAATGTGCCAGTTGGGGAGTGTGACAAACACACACACCAGTACAACCCAAGACACGGAGCGGCAATGTCACCCAGAAAGTCCCCGGGGCCGCTGTCCAGGGTACGCCCGGCGCGGCCCCGCACAGGCAGCCTCTGCTTGGCTTTCCCCGCCCAGAGAAGGGTCCCTGCTGCAGCCGGCGGCGAGGTGACTGCTCGGCCCGCCCTCGGTGAGCTTCGGCTCGGCACGCCTCAGTGGTGGCCCGTTCCTGCTGAGATGACTCCGTTGCAGGCACACGCAGCATTTGTTCATTCATTCTTTAGGCCACTGCAGCTTTTCGAATAAAGCTGATTTGAACAAGTCTTGGTGTGAACATATGTTTTCTTGTCTCCTTAATAAATACCCAGGAGGGGAGCTGTGGGGTCAGAGGCCGGGTGTCTGTTAGTTTTATTTAGAAAGTGCCAGATGAGCTTCCCCACCACGACCCGCCCGCATTGAAGACGGGTGAGCAAAATAACAAGTGCCGTGTGAAGCCACCAGGTACGGAGCGGCTGTTGTGCAGAAAGGCAGACGGACACGCCGGTCATGGTCACGGTCAAGCCACTCCCCACCATCAAGGTCAGCACCTGGGCCGCTCGCGGGCCTCTTACTCATTGTTGCCAAATAGTTGCCACGTAAAGCTCATTGAATTTCATTCGTATTCCTCTGATTCCTAATGATTTTGAGCATTTCTGTATGTGTTGATCAGCTTTTCGGCTTCCCCTCTGTAGGCTGTCTACTGCTATGCTTTCCCCATTTCTCTGTTACATTGCTCTTTTTTTATTTTGTCGCCTCGTCAATGTCAGACTTCGCCAAAGTCTCCTCGCGTTCAGTCACCTGCCTGTCAGCTCTGACAGCTGTGCTCCAGGTACAGCAGACAGATGACAGGAGGAAGCCCTCTGTGCCTTAATTGCCCTAAGCACTTTAAAGCAGTTTTCAGTAACATTTCTCACGTTTTTGTACAATATTTTCCTCTTTGAAAAACATGGGCATATGTGTGAGTTTATTTAATCATCAAAACGACCCTAAAAGACAGCTATTATCACCCCCTTGCCCATTGGGTAGCTTGGGAATTGAAAGCTGTGTGAAGTGACCTGTCCATGGTCACACAGCCCTCACATGGCATCAGAAGAGACATTAGCTCCATTCTCTGGGGGCAGAGAAAGAACCCCTTCGAGCTCCCTGATGACCAGCACCCTGGGAGGGGGTTGCGGGGGTTCCGAGTGACTGGGCCTGCGGGCCAGCAGGTCGGGGCAGCTCCACGCGGGAAGTAGCTTCTCCTATTAGGCCTCAATTTCCTTATCTATGAAACAAACTGAAAAACAATAATGACCTCTCAAATGAATCACAAAGGTTCAAAGGAGCCAGGAATGTAAACTGGGACGTATCTGTACCCTAAAACCCCAAGGAGCCAATTCACCAGGCAGAAGGTCTTGGGGGCGTCAGGATTTCAAACTTGGCTGAGTCCTGAACGGCTGTGTGACCTTGGGGAAGCCCCTTCACCTCTCTGGGCCTCAGGTTGCTCTTTCCAGCTTAGAGGTCATGCTGAGCCTGAGAGAGGGCCCGGGGCAGCTCCCAGGACAGGGTGGGTGTGTGCGTGTGTGAGCGCACACGGATGTGAGGACATAGCACTTTCAGCACACGTAAGTGTGTGCATATCTGTGTGCATCTATGTTTTAGAGCCCTGTGTGTGTCTGCTTGTGTGTGTACATGCATGCTCACATCTGTGTGCGTGTGTAACAGACTTGCATGCGTGGTACCACACCACATGTGAGCTCCTAGGTGGGTGCCCTCCCAGAGCCCCAGACCCCTCCCTACCTCCCCATCCTGAGAGTCGAAGGGCCTGGGAGGGCACTCGGTGGGGACCCGGGCAGTGGACGAGGTCAGGGCAGGTGGCTAGGTGGCCTTGGATCCTCACACCCGTGTGACTTGAAACCCTCATGACCATGCGAAGGGTCCCAGGAGGGTGGGAGCCCCTGAGCCCTGAGCAGCAGTGCCACCTGAAGGACCGCTCTGCCAGCCTCTGGTCACCCTCCAGTGAGCACTGCCCGCAGCCCACCAATCGCCTCCTGCGTGGCCAGCGGCAGAGCCCACCTGCAGGGGTGGTGTGTGTGTGTGAGTGTGCGTGTGAGTGTGCATGTATGAGTATGTGTGTGAATGTGAGTGAGTGTGTGTGCATGTGTGAGTGAGTGTGAGTGTGTGTGTGCATGTGTGAGTGAGAGTGTGTGAATGTGTGAGTGTGAGTTTGCATGTGTGTGTGCGTGTATGAGTGTGCGTGAATGTGTGTGTGAGTGTTGTGAAAGTGAGTGAGTGTGTGAGTGTGTGTGTGAGCGTGCGTGTCTGTGTGTGTGAGTGTGTGGGTGTGCGTGCTCCTTGGCACGTGGGGCTGGGCATTGCTGTCTTTGCTGCCCAGGGAAGGGTAAGATAAGGGCAGCTGAGCCCAGCCTCTGACGGACACGTAGCCACCGGTCCCTTTCTCCTGCAGCCCCCGCGGCGCTGCCATGGGCCTGTTCCTGCTGCTACGTGGCTTCCAGGGCCACCTGGGCCTGGCAGTTTGTCACCACTAAGAGCTTCATATCCTGACTTCCCCCGCACTATTAATCTCGGAAAAGCGCATTGTCAAACCTAATGAAAAAGGGAAAGCCACCAAGGAGAAGGTGTCCACACCTCAGGCTGACAGTTGTCAGGCTGGCCAGTGGCACGGCGTCCTGCTGGGGACAGGGCCGGGCGAGCCAGCGCCTGCTGACAGCAGGTGGCCCCGTTGCGTGGCGGGAAGAACTGAGGACAGGAGCCTGGAGGGGGCGCTTCCAGGGACAGGGAGCTGCAGGACACTTCCAAGCCGCGCCTGTCTCTCTGCTGCTGCGACGCCTGCCGCCGAGTTCCTGGCCCTGCCCGTCCCTCTGCTCCCGCGAGACGCTGCCAAGCGGGCAGGGTGGGCGCTCACCAGGCCCCCACGCAGGCAGGCTTCAGGCCTAACCGCTTCCAAAGCCTTTGCTTGGTCTATGAACGTTTAAATTTTTAAAAAATTAGTTATAAAATTTGAAATCCTAATTCGACATAAAAAACCAGATGTGCAATTCTTTCGAAAACATGAAAAGCCTGGTCATTTGAGGCAGATTTGCACGTGGCGACCGTCAGCTGCAGCTGCAGGGCCTGCCTGGCGGCAGGAGTTTCCAAGCCCCAGTGCCCGAACCACTGGCACCTCTGCTCCGTGTCGATGCCTCCAGGGCGAGCTGGGCTTCTGTGCAGGAAGCCCTGTGCCCGAACCACTGGCACCTCTGCTCCGTGTCGGTGCCCCAGGGCGAGCTGGGCTTCTGTGCAGGAAGCCCTGTGCCCGAACCACTGGCACCTCTGCTCCGTGTCGGTGCCCCAGGGCGAGCTGGGCTTCTGTGCAGGAAACCCTGTGCCCGAACCACTGGCACCTCTGCTCCGTGTCGGTGCCCCAGGGCGAGCTGGGCTTCTGTGCAGGAAGCCCTAACGGACTGCCTCGCAGCCTCCCTGAGGCAGCTCTTTCCCAGGCCCCTTCTCACCCTGGGGCCAGTGCCATCCGCCGCACCCACGTCCACACACGCCGCCCTCTCAGGATGCAAGGGGGCCAGGGGCACACACCCGTCTCCAGCCCGCAGCCCCCTTGTAAATGCGCAGGCAGGAGACTCGGGGCTGGAGCACGCCCAACAGTCGCTCAGTTGATCCTAGGTATCCCCCACCCCTGGGTGCCCAGAGGCGGCCGTGAGGAGAAAGGGAGCGAGGAAGGCCATCAATAAACAGGCCCAAGGCTGCAAGAGAGCCAGCCCGTGAGGGGAAGTGCACAGCAGGCTGGGGTCAATCAGGAAGGCTTCCTGGAGGGGGAAGAGCTTGAGCCTGGCACCGGGTGGTACAGGGTTTACCACCTGGGTGCTGTGGGCGGGATCTTTCTGCTGCCAGCGACGTGACATTGGCATGACCTTAGCTTCCTCGCTGAGAATGAGAATGTTGGTGGTGCCTGGCTCCCCGCAGCCAGGAGCCAGCCCCGCCGGCCACAGCCGTTACTGACTTGCTGGGCTCAGCCCTTCCCAGGACCCCTCAGGGCTGGCCCTCTCTGCCCCGGTGCCAGCAGTGGTCAGCCTTCAGGACTCAATATTAGACGCATGGGAGGTGGCCAAGGAGCACTTTTTGTTTGGGAGGGAAGGGAGGGAGGGGGAAATGGGGGGGGGGAGGATGAAACAAAAGACCTCTTTTGAATAACAGAGGTAGAGTCAGGTGCAGTGTGAAATTCAAATACGAATCTAAAAATACAAAGAGGAGGGCCAGCCGAGTGGCTCAGTTGGTTAAGAGCTGGCTTAGAGCACGAGCTCTGAGCAACACGGCTGCCGGTTCAATTCCCACATGGGCCAGTGAACACTGCGCCAGAGCTGAGCCGTCACTGAGCTGCCAACAAGTGGCAGGATGGCTCAGCTGGTGTAACAACAAGACTGCCTGTTCAGTGGTGGGCTATGCCCACCCGCAACTAACACTCGGCACCTTGAGCTGAGCTGCTGCCCGGGTGGCTCAGTGGATAGGGCGTGCGCTCTTAACAGCAAGGCTGCTGGGTTAGACTCCTGCATGGGATGGTGGCTACGCCCACCTGCAACTAAGACTGAACTCAGCACCTTGAGCTTAGAGGCCACGAGCTGCCGATGGGAAGCCAGATGGCGACTGGCGCCCTCCACAACGAAGACTGAAGAACAACTTGCCTATTCCTCTCCCCCAATTCCCCAACACTGTTCCCCTCCCCCAATTCCCCAATAAAATCCTTAAAAAATAATTAAAATACAAAGAGGAAAACCAAGTCATCGAGCGCAGGCCAGTGGGCTGCCCCACTCAAGCCCTGATGTGGGGGAGCTGGGGACCCCGTGGCAGCCACTGCGAAGCCCCGGGACGCGCACTGGCCCAAACTGCCCTTTTGTGCCGTTTTCTGCAGCAGAAAAGTGAACATAGCCCCGGGATGGGACCCCTACGGCCCGGGTCCCAAAGTCTCCCTCTGCTCGCTCGGCACCTGTGTTGCCCTCCAGACACTCCACTGAGGTGGGGTGCAACTGTTGGCCATTTCAGAGATCACATGTTACCTAAAGCCTAAAATATTTACTATCTGGTCTTTTGCAGGAAAAGCTTGACAGCTCCTGCTTGAGAAGACAGGCAGATAAATCGGAGTGTAAAGAATTTAGGCTTCAAGAAGGTCCATGACTGAACGTGACGCTGACTCCGTCCAGATGACCCTATCTTGCATTTTTCCTAATGGTAAAAAAAATACATTTTTGGAAATTTTTATTTTTTAAATTTATTTTAAATTTATTTTTCAGTTACAGTTGACATACAATATTGTATTAGTGTCAGGTGTCCAGCATAGCGGTCAGACACTCATATAACTCACCAAGTGACCCGACCCCCGCCCATGAGTCTAGCACCCACCTGGCACCGTCCGGTTAGTTCCATGTTACTGACTATATTCTCTGTGCTGTACTTTGCATCTCTGTGACTATTCTGTAAATGCCAGTTTGTACTTAATCCGTTCACCTTTTTCACCCCAACCCTCAAACCCCCTTCACCCTTGGAGACCATCAGGTTTTTTTTCTGTACCAATGAAGGATTTTTTCTTCTGTTAACTTTATTAGGAAAAATAAAAGTATCTGCAATTTTGCCACCCAAAGACTTCCCCCATCAAAAATTTGACATAGTTCCATCCTGTCTTCATTTTATGCATTTTTAAATAAAACTGAGATCACAAATTTTGAATCTTGCTTTTCACATGTTCTATGACATGTATGTTTCTTTTTGATTGAAGCACCATCTTAAGCAGCAAGGGCAATGCCTGTACAACACGGGACTTAGGGCGTGTCACTGCTTCTATGGAGAGCTTCTCTGTGACCACGGCAGAGGCTTTCCTCAGGACCCTCTCCTGGAAAAAGCATGGCAGGTCCATGCAATGACTGTCTTCTAACCCCAAAGAGGGTCCTGTCTCCTCGTTTCTCAACTTACTGAAGAGGAAAAGTCAAGAGTGGGCAGGAGGCTGGGTCCTGGGGACCTCCAGCCAGGTCCCGGGCAGCCCCAAGGCTGGGGGCTGGGGTTGGGGGTCCCTCCCACTTCCTGTCCGTCATGGTGGGCTCCGCCCTGAGAGCTGGACACAAATGCTGGTGTGAACGGTGCTCGGGCCTCTCTCCCCGCCACACACACGCCGGGAGGTCAGTGGCCTGGACGCAGGGTCCCCCAGGCTGACTTGGCGACCGCCTTAGAGGAGGTGGGTGTCTGCCTGCCCCTCCCACGCCTCCGGGGCCTAAGGGTGGAGGCCCTCACGCGGAGAGCTGAGCTCACACTCTGGAGCTCAGGCACGCCCTGCAGCCCCACCTCAGGGCACTGGTCCTTTTTAGAAACCGGGCCTATGCAAACACTAACCACAGCGAGCCGGCACCCAGGCTGCCCGCGCATTCGTCAGATAGAGTTTTTTCTGTTCGCCTTCTTCTCCGGGTACTTTTAAGTTCAGGGACAGAGAACATGTCTTCATTAGAAACATTAACATTCACAGGCTGTAGTAAATTTTGACAGTGAAAAGGTCTCTGTAACCTTTAGTTGTGCAGAAATTTACTTCCCAAGAAAATTACATCTGGCACTGTCTTAATTAATGCTAGCTTTCTTTTCTGAAAATTGTGGGCTTGTCAGTAAAAAAGGCAGAAAAACCTGAATTTAAAAGGCTGGACACAAAAGACGATGAGAAATAAAGCTGTGCGAGATTTCATAATATTGCTCTGTTTTGTTCTGCAGGAAGGAGATGAAAAGATCTCATTTGATTTTGCCAAATGCAGCAACATACATGCAACGTAGAATTGATTTGCATTTTCCCTCTTTTGTCTCTGAGTTTTACCATGTAAGGCGTGCTTGGGAAAGTACTCCATTTTAAAAGCATTAGGTCAGATAAAACCAACACCTACGAGGGGGAGTAGCGTGTGACTTCATCCCCAGGCTGTGCCTAACTGCTCGGGCTCGCTGCAGGGAGGGCAGTGGCTGGCCCCTCGTGGGGCTCGCAGGTACCTGGCACTGTCCTGTCCTGGGGTGACATGGGTTCCACGCCGACGGAGAGCTGGTGTCCTGTTGGAGCGGCTCTCCTTTCTGTGGCTCAGAATGTAATTAGTCAGCCAGACGCCCGCATTTCTCTTGGGGTGTAGCAGTGGGCCCCCTTAGGGTTTGCGTTTGGCGGCCCAGCGCCACCCCCCTCTGGCCGGGAGGAGCTCACAGGCGCAGCCCGGACAGGCCTTTCCAACACCGCGCACTTCGCTCCTGGTCCCAGTCACGGGAGGCACGGAGAGGCGTCTCAGCTTTGCCGGGCCGAGGGCGGAGCAGGCCTGGGCTGGTGCAGAGAAGAGACGCGGCCGTCGCCCGGGCCACTCTGGACTCGGACAAGGGCAGATGGGGCAGACGGCCCTGCCGCACAGCAGAGCTGAGCTCGCGCCTGCCCCGGGCGCTGTCCCTGCACACTGCCCAGCACCCCCGCTGGCCTGGAGCGCGGCCTGCGAGACTAGTGACGTGTCATTGTTCTGACTGTGCTTCACGTGGGGCCTGAGGCGGTCTGAGAGGCCGCCAGCCGGTGCCGGATGCCCACAAGCTGCCCGCAAGGGCAGGCCCTCCCTGGGAGATGGCCGCCTCCCGAGGCCAGGGCGGCTCTCTGGTCCCTGCACATCCTGAATGCCACCGTGACACTGGCGAGTCTCCCCTTGTCACAGGAAGCAGGCCTCAGGCTTTGTCAAGCCTTCATCTCACCTGGCATTTAATTACATGGTTTTGTTTCCATTATACGGATTTCTATGGTTATTTCATATTTATGGTAAGTGCTATTAGTTTTCTATTCATAGCAGTGATATAAAACTCCCTTGAAAAATTAAATCTGTTTAAGTAAAAAAAAGAATGCACGTAAATTACATAAAAATATTCAGTAGAGTAGCAGTGGCTCCGGGGTGTGGCCCCAAATGGCGGTAGGCAGCGCCCGGGGTCAGTTGGCGGCAGCGGCTCCTGGAGAAGAAAAGGACCAGGCGGCAAAGCTGCGAAGCCCGGCACTGCCCCCCGCTGCCCGGGACCTTGCCACGGGAAGACGCGCACTCTAGGGAGCTGAACGGAGTTGATCGAACGGTCGGTCGGCCGCTCTCCCTCCCTCCGTAGGCTCCTGCCCGGGACAGGCTGCCCTGCCCTCCTGGCCAGCCTGCGAGGAGGTGGCATTTTATGACAGCGCGCGTGCCACATAGCGCCCCACCCAGCGCCTTCAGCCGTCGCTGAGGGGACATCAGCCCGTCAGTCAGACACATTCGTGGGTGACTCCGCGGCTTTGTGCTCCCACGTATCTCACACTCAGCACCACACACCGGACAAGCGGGCAAGTCAGGCCAGGGGGCCTGCCAAGCGCAGGGAGGGGAAGGAAGGTGCCCAGGAGCCGGGGTGCAGGCGGGCGGGGGTCCATGGGGAGCCACAGTCATGGGCCTGTGGGGAGCTGCAGGGTGCACGGGCAGGCGGGGGCCTGCCAGGGCTGGGGGCAGGGGGCACGGCGGTGAGAAGGAAAGGCTGGGCAGGGCTCTGGGCAGGGCGCGTCCACACTGCCTGCGCTGACCAGCCGGGGCCGTCCGGAGGCACCCAGCTCTCCTATCTCTTCAGGCCCTACCTGCCTGGCCTGTAGTCGTTTAGGGAACTAAACACTGTCAAGGCGAAGAATTGGAGAGAAAACGGGAAGCTGTAAGACGAGCCGGTCACTAATGTGAGACTTGGCCCCAGTGTCCCGGAAGCGGGGCGCAGGGGCCGCTAGGCCCGCGCGTGTCGGTGTGCGTGCGGTCGCCCGGGGCTCCGGTGGCTCAGGAGGGCTGGGGAGGGCCGCGGATTCTGCACCAGGGGCTTTGAGACAAAGGGCATGAGACAGCTGGGTGCCCACCGCCTGCAAAGGGGGCACACAAACACACGGGCGGACATAAGCTTTGTCTTGCCAACAAGGAGCTGGACTCTGTGCCGTCAGGCCACCCGCAGTGGGAACCAACGCACTGATTTTCACACAAGTCAGGCCGGGTGGGGACAGGGCCGCATGGGCAGATGCTGCGAGCCCCACCCGGCCTCAGTTTCCCTATGCGGAGTGTAGGCCAGCCGCTCCTACAGCCATGCCGGGATCCGGGTCTATCCCATCACAGACAGCGCCTTTCGCAGGTGGCTTCAGTGTGTTTAGGTGTCTCAGGCTCGGTGGGAACTGAGGGACCCCTCTCCCAAACACCTTGCTCACGGACTGCCACGCTGCCCAAAATGCCACCATGAGTGCGGCGTTCCTTTAGAGACGATGGTGGTCCCTTACAAAGTGTAACCCTGCAGAGAGAGGCAGCAGGCCTGGGCTTCGGTCACCAGATGTCCGCTTTCACAGCGGGGTCGGGCTGGCCGGGTGAGGCTGCCGGGAACACAGAGCAGGCCTCAGGGGCACCTCTGCCCCATCCCCAGCCGACTCGGTGAAGATAAAGGCCTCCAGGCCTCCTGGTCTCCTGCAGGGTGAGCAGAAGCTGAGTGACGCCCGCACTCGGCGCAGGCCCACCGTGCCACACGTCCCCTTGCAGACAGCAGCATGTCTCTGCAGCAATGCAAAGTGCTGCCCCGGGCACCCGGGCCTCAGGACCTCCAAAGCTTTGCTCTGACCAGCCACCTGGTGCAGACAGGGGCCTGGGGTCATGGACAGCCACGTGGACCCCTGGGCTATGGCTGTGGGCCTTGACCGAGGGGGCCCCTCCCACCTCCAGGGGCAGCAGAGCTCCCGAACCTGGGCCAGCGGTGCACCCAGCACAGCACCCTGTGGGTGCTCCTGGGAGCTGGGGTCCCCTGGAATCTAGGCCCTGGGAAGGCCTCTTAGGTGGCATGGGTTGAAGGCCTTTAACCCATGTGCTGGCTGGTGAATCTGAAGGGCACTGTGGGCCCATGACTCGGACACGAAATACTCTGAGTGTGTGCGCGTTTCCATGTTCGCAACATTCGCAGGAGGGCTTGCGATGCCGAAACGGATAAACCGAAACCCTTCAATGTGCAGATATGTAAACTGAGGGCTGAAGAGAAGCCAGACTTGCCTAGGTTGGAACCTTGCCCACGCCAACCTCACCCTCACGCGACAAGAGAGAAGTAACCAGCTTCTCTCTGTGGGACAGGGGTCCCCGCACAGGGGGCGGACCCGCCATCCAGCCGCCATCATACCCAACACCCCGAGTGAAGACGGGACCAGGCAACCCCCCACACTGCCCAGCCTGGCCTCGGGTTCTGCCCATCCCGGGCTCTCCTGGTTCCTGTGACACCAGTCCTGGGCAGCCCCGTCCGCACGCCCACGCGGAGCAAACTTCCGGAAGGCCCAAGGGGAACAACACAGCACCACGCTCTTTGCCAAACAACTGGTAACACATGGCACTTGTGTCTGCCCCAAGATCATGTACAAACATGTTTCGCAGGGCTTCCTAATGATAATCATGATATTTCATTCTTCTTGCCCTTCTAATAGCGGTAACAGCCTAGCATTATTATTTTTTAACTGTTCTCAGTGAGTGTGACATTCAGTTCAGAGAATGGAATGTCAGTAAGAAATCCGTAGGAGCCCCCGAAGCCGGGAGGCCTCGTCTATTTAGGCTGCAGGACAAGCCGTCCCACCTGTTGTTTCTGTCCCTCAGAAAGGTGTCCAGAGCTCGGCGCCTCCGGGACGTTTGTTTGTGCATCGGCCTGAGGCTGTCAGTCACCCCGCGGCGTCATCTCTGCGGGGAGAGGACGGCCGCTGTGCCTGCTCAGGGAGGACTGGCCTGGTGCCCCCACGACTGAACTGCCTGTGAGCTGGGCAAGCGCGCCCTAAGGCTCCGTGCAGAAGCTGGGGAGAAGCCTGTTCTGTTTTGCCTCCTCAAGCCGGTGTGTTTGCTCACCCACAGCTCCACCACTGGGGAGAATCGACTTCGGGGACAAACGCTGCCACGGCCGCCCGCCGGGCGCCCTGTGCGGGCTGTTCTCCAGAGCACGTGGGAAATGGGCACGGATCCGAAACCAGCCAAGGAGACGGACATGCCCACCCGCGGGTGCCACAGCGGCTCGAGTTCCCACAGTGTTTCCCTCTGTCCTCAAATTTCGTCCCTTTAAACTAATACACAATTGTTCAAATTGGGTGAATGTGATGTTTTTGGGTGTTTTGCTTTTGTTTTTGTTTGAGGAGCAGAACCCCACGGAGGGTGTTCTCTTGGTCACCAGGTGCTGAGGTGGCAGCCGCACGGCCCAGGGCAGAGCCAGGCGTGTCTGGGTGAGACATGAGACCGTCTGAGGGCCCGGGCTCGGGCCCGGGCGCACCGACAGGCCCCCTGCTCAGCTCTTTGGGGCGCGCACAGGAGCACGTGGTTCAGTCTTCCGTGTGGGTGTTTATTGGCAAGCCCCGCACCCCTGTGATTAATCACACATTGGAAATTGACTGCAACGCTGCAGAAGCGAACTTTTCAGTTACCCTCGTATAATAAATTGAAGCTATGTCCCTAAGCAGAATTGTCTTCAAGACTCCAATTTGCCTTGTTAAAAGTGTTGTTTATACAGTAGTTAGCAAAAATGCAAGTAATTACGTACAGGATTCATTCTAAGCAATTCTTTTCCCCCATTCTTTATTGGTTTTCCATCTTCATTACCCAATATTTTGGTGAATCTCAGCAGAAACCTGACGGGTGAGATGTGGCCAGGACATGAGGCCACATGGTGACGTTCGAGATGCACAGAGAACATCTGGTCAGGGGACAGAGCCCGGCGGGACTCACAGGCCGGCTGCGGGGCTGTGTTTACAAGGACCCGGCAGGAACGGCTGAGGTGCTGTATTTCACTTCACAGAATAATATTTACGCCTGGAGACGATGTCTATCTCTGTATTTATGTATTTATTTCTGAGCGGGAGCACAGTTTTGTACACACTGGTGGGGTGGCAGCCACATCTGTTTGGGTCCCTGCAACCAGAGAGGCCTCAGTTTATAAACATCGTCTGAGTGGGGAAGGCAGCTTCCGGAATGCAAATCGCGCTCAAGTGGGTGATCGGGAGGGAGAAGAGCCGCGGGCGTGGGGCGCCCCGTCCTGTCCACAGGGGGCCCGGGGGGGTCTGGGTGGAGGGTGGCCGCTGGAAGCTTCCGGCTGGACAGGACGCAGCGGGACAAGAGAGAGCAGCGCCGAGGGGGCCTCCCGGCCAAGCCCCGCTTCCCAGAGGCTCCAGCTCGCTCTCCCCAGAGCAGACACCTTATCCATATCTATCAGGAGAGACCTAATTATAGGCCTCGGAGATTTTAATGGCGCAGGAAAATTTAAATGCACTGGAAAATATGAATATTCCTAAGCCAGCAGTCAAAATACAAAATGATTGGCTTCAGAATCAATGAATTATAATTTCGGCGCATGTCCTCAGAGGCGGGGCCTCCCCTCCCCAGGAAGGGGTCTGTGCTCTTGGGGAGTGGGTGTCAAGGAACCCCGCTTCTGGGTTTTGCTGAGCGGGGCCTCGCTTCCCCTGGTGCCCGCTGCCCGGTGGGCGCCCTGGGCTCTAAGCAGATGGCAGGGGACAGCAGACACTGCTGGGTCCTGGGGCGAGTGGCACCCAGCTCTGGGAGCAGCTCCTTGTCCGCACCCTCGGAAAGCTGCCCCGACTCCACCTCTCAGAGTCTCAGGGTCCTTCTAACGGAAGCCTTTCCCGGGAGGAGGGACGCGTGTGCTCAGCCCCAGGCACCGTGCACGGGGCTCCTCGCGCCCAGGTGCCCCATATCTTTACCTGTGGAGAGATGAGGACGTGCCCCAGCTGCTGTCCAAGCAGCCCTCGAACTGGAGAGTCATCCCATAAATCCTATTTTATTTTATGGACAAATAAATGCTGAGGTAAAATATTCCAGGACCGCAGCTTGAACACTTGCCATGGCAGCGGTGCTGTAATAACGGCGGCGACATTAATTTACGGCATTGCGCCGTGGGAAGGAGGAGGAGGAGGGCGGGGGCATTAAGAGAGAAAAATGCCCTCTTCCCTCAGATTTCCCGGGACGGGCCTCCCTCATTCCCAGCCATCAGTAGCTGATTAGGCCCTGATGACAGTGTGGACCATTGTGCTGGGGCAGGTGGGGCAGAGACGCCCCAAAGGTGGGCTGTTAATTGAGATGATGTCCAGCTTGTCGTCACTGAGCCGAACTGCAGACGGGCAGGTGGGCGGGGAGTGCAGAGGCATGGCCGGCCCTCCCCCGAGACCCTGCGCCCGCCCGCCCGCCCTGGTCACTTATCTCCATTCTGAGCACAGCTGATGGCCCTGTCAAGAGGGGATAAAGTGAGCTCTCCTTTTATCGCGGGGACACTCTCCAACAGCCGCTGAGCTGCGGCCACCAGGCGGGCCCCTCATAACCCTGGGCTTTGAAGACTGCTGCGTCCGCTCCCAGGCCAAGCACTGGGCGAAATCTGGAGGGCGTCACCACGGAGGGCCCCCAGGCCACCGCGGACGGCGGGACCCCAGGCTTCTCAGGCAGCCAGGCCTTGCTAGCCATGATGCTGAACACACTCCTTCCGGGGCCAGAGAAGGGATGACCGTGGCCTGGCCACACGGAGGCCCCCGCCTGGCACAGTGACGGCCTCGGTCCCCGGGGTCCAGCCTCTGTTGGCTGGCTCCACTGGCAGCAACCTTCGCCGTGTCCAGCCCGCACGAGGGTCAGTGCCAGCTACATGACCTCTGAGTGAACGTTTTAGGGCCCCACGCACTGTCCCCAGGGCTGGAAAGCCGGCCGCAGGCACACTGATGGGCAAGGGGGCTGATGCTTCTCGAGTGACTTCGGAAGGGCCCCCGGCCTCCACGGTCACATTCGATGTCCTTATGCCTTATCTGACTCCATTTAGGGCCGAGGACATGGCGGCTCGGACACAGGCAGTGCGCAGGGCGCGGCTGGGCCGGCTGCGCCCTCGCTCCCTGTGGTCTCGGACGGCACTTCGCGTCCCCGCCGCGGGCCACTGACCGGAAACAGGCATGTGGACAGGAGGCTGAGTTCTGGGCTCAGCATTTGTTGGCCGCCCTGTGGGGCTGAGGAGCTGTCAGCTGTCTTTCTTCAAATTCAGATCTCAGGGAACAGAGGGAACGTGATGTGCGCTCCTGATCACGTGAAGAAGGCTTTTCTCACCCACTTGCCCCAGCCGCCCTGCCTGTCACCTCTGGACAACCAGACAGATGCTCAGGCCTGACGGGTGACAAATCCACTCACAAGACTCAGCTTGCTAAGTGGCAGTGGCCTTTTATTCCCTGACATCTTTCCAGACCCTTGAAGGGATTAGAAGTGGATTAGTCTGAGATGAGCCGGGCTCTGGCGTTATCACCTGTTTATAGGATAATGACATTATCTAGTTTGGCCCATAAGGGGCTTCTCACAGAGAGCAAAGCTCTCTGTGACCTTGGGGGTTGAAGGAACGCATCTTTAAGCCCACGGAAGCCTCAAGATGAGGGGTCAGAACACCCCGGGGCACGAAGGGGCCCGTCTTCCCACCTGCTCACGCCAGCGGGGGCTTTCGACTGTGCGCTTGGAAGTGAACCCGAGATTCACCCTGCCTTCCGCAGTAGCCTCCCCACTTCCCCCTCACACGTCATGGCGCTTTCCTGCCACTTGGTGACTTGGTTGGTCAGCACAACGGTTTGTGTGTTGGGCAGGGGGACTCAATGCCGTTACGGGGCTGAGGACACAAAGCACTGGTTCTGGAAAGCCCAGAGCTTGCCAGCACCCTCGCTATTTCTAAGATCAGAGCAGAGATGAGGTGCCGCTCATCCAGAAAAGCCCAGGGCTTGTTCCTTGGCCTGCAGCCCTCTGAGACCCGCCCTCCGCCCTACAGTGCGGCTTCCACACAATTCACAGCAGCAGAGGCCCCAGGAGGCCCCTGCCTCCCTCAGCCCCAAGGCCCCCAGCCGTGCAGCGTGCTTTTACTTGAACGGTCTTCACTGAGGGGCCGTCACAGGCAGTGTGGCGTGTTGTAAGCGTGCCAGGCATCGGCGGAGCTGCGGGGAGTGCACACGGCCGTGTAAGCACCACCCGGATCAGAATGTAGGGCCTCCCCACCGCTCCCCGCACCCCTTTGCGCCCCGCACCCCATCGCCTGGCCCCTCGGCAGCCCTGGTCTTTCCGTCACTCCGGCGTTGCCTTTTCTGGAATTTCACGTACGACTCACACAGCATGTCCTTTTTTTCTATCCTTGCTTCTTTCCCTCGGCAGAGAGCTCTGAGGTTCAGCCATGCCGCTTGATTAGTTTGTCATTCCTTATGGCAGAGCGGCGGTCCCCGTGGGAGTGTGGCCGCTTCTCTGTTCCCTAGTTGTGGGCATTTAAGTCGTTTCCAGTCTGAGGCCGTTAGGGATGAAGCTGCTCTGAGCCGCTGGGACCAGGCTTGTCTGCCCCTGTGTTTTCACTGGCCTTGAGTAAATAGCTAGGAGTGGGCTTGCCTGGGTCACATGGCAAATGCATATTAGCTCAACAAGAAGTTGCCTCTTTTCCAGGCTTGGCCGCGTCACCACGGGTGACGTAAGCTTTTCGGCTCCACGCCGTCATGAGCGCTGGGTGCTGCGTGTGGCGACCTTTCGAATGTGCCGTCTGGTGTGTGCGCAGCGGCCTCTCACTGTGGCCACTGGCAGTGCCCTGAAGACTAGTGATGGGCTGTATGTTCCCGTGTGAGAAACACGTGGCAGCCACCCGGCTCCTCTGGGGAAGGGTCTGTTCAAAGCTTTGGCCCATTTTTAAATTCGCTGCTTGTCTTCTGCCATCTGAGCTGCGCCGGCCCCTCCCGCGTTCCGGATAACAGTCCTTTCTCCGGTGCGTATTTAGCAAATATTTTCTCCCAGCCTGAGGTTTATCTTTTCATTTTTTCATCTGTGTCTTTCCAAGAGTAAGCGCTCTTAATTTTCATTTAAGGTGTGTGTTTTTTGTGTTTTAGCTAAGAAATCTCTGGCTAGCCCAAGGTCACAGAGATTTTCCTCTCAGTTTTCTTCCAGAAGTGTCAGCTTTTGCGTACAGCCTGAGGTCAGAGATGACGTTTGTATTTTCCATGTGGATATGTAGTTATTTCAGCAGATTTATTATGAAGATTCTTTGCCCCATTGAACAACCGCGGTACTTTTGTTAGAACTCCTTCGACTGTGCATGTGTGGTTCTGGTCCTGAACTTTCTCTCCCGTCAGGCTGCAGTTCCCACCAAAGCTGTAGTGTCTTGGTTGGTTACTGTGGCTTCATGGAAATTCCTAAAATGCAGAAGTTAAGTTGTCCAACTTTTTCTTTCAGAGTTAGTCTTATTTTCATGGGGCCTTTGCATTTCCATACAAATTTTCAACTCACCTCGTTAATTTTTACATTAAGTTTGCAGGGATTTTTATTGGAATTCTAGGTCAATACGAGGAAAAATGAAATATTAATAATAATGAGTTTTACAATCCCTACAACATGGTATATCCCTCAATTTACATATGTCTTTTCTACTTTATCTCAGCAATAATTTGTGATGTTCAGTATATAAGTCTTGCCCACAGTTCATTTTGTCCCTGATTAATATTGTTGATCTATTATAAATAACATTTTTTAAAAATTTACTTTATTCTTGGGAAGCCAGCGGCCCCGGTTCGGTCCCACATATGAGGGCCAGTGTCATTGCCCTCAAAAAAAAAATTTACTTTATTAATGTTTGTTTTATATTTTTGTCTATGGACCTTATTTCCTGCCACATTGCTAAACTCATTTATTAATTCAATCTTATTTTGTAGATTCCTTAAATTTTCTTTGTAGATCATCATATTATCTATATACTTTTATTTTTTTTTTCTTGACTTACTATATTAGGTGGGGTCTCTAGTAAAATCTGAAAAAAAAATAGCAAAAGGAGATACCCTGCCTTCTCCCTAATCTCAGGGGAGGCATTGTTAGTCTTTTATCAAGTTTGCTAATTTTTACCAGGACTTGGTACTGAATTCTGTCAAACATGTTCTCAGCATCTAAAAAGCAGAGAGCGTTCCATTCACAATCTTGCAGGAAAACCACAGGGCTTATAGGAAACTGGGGAGAGCCCAACACCCCAAACCTTCATCAGAGACACAGTAAGATGGGAAGTTAATAAAAATGGCAGCCCTGTTTGACACGTGTGAAACGGTTAAGAAATGCATAAATACTATAATAAATATGGCACCTTGCCTTGAAAACGGCCTTGAGCTGAGAGCTGTAGCTTAGGAGTTGGTGGGATGCTGTGGAAGGGAGGGTGTCTGAAACCGGATGTGGGGTGCGTGGGGCTCGTGACACGCGCGGTAAGCCTCGGCTGCCAGTGGGTGTCTGCGGTGTGTGCCTCTGTGCCTTCTGTGCATTCCCACTGGGTGCAGTTTCTGCATTCACCACCTGCTTTGCAGGAACACAACTGTGCACAAGCAAACACACAATTCACGTTTTGCTCAAATTGTTCCCTACTACATCAACTGTGTCCAAATTGAAATTCCAAAACAAGTCAAAGCAGAACTGACTATATGTGGTTTTTCGTCTTTCTTTTAGTTTTTTAATAGGATAAATTGTATTCATTAATTTTTGAACATTGAACTAGCCTACCGTTGTTTGGATAAGCCCCATTTAGTCATGGTGTGTTATCATATTTGCTGTTTGCTGGATTTGATTTGCTGAAATTTTGTTAAGGATGTTGGCATGCATTTCTATGAGATATATTAATGTATAGTTCCCTTTGATGTGATGTCTTTGTCTGGCTTTGGTACCAGGTTCATGTTGGCCGTATAAAATGAGTTGGACGGGTTCCTCCTCCTGGACTTTCTGGCTGTGCAGAATTTGTACGGCGTGTTCTACAAATGGATGGTAGGATCCATCATTGAAATCACTGGGCCTGAGGTTATCTTTGTCAGAAGTTTTTAAATAGTGAATTCAATTGCTTTAATAGATACAGGGCTATTCAGGTTATCTATTTCTTCTTGAGTGTGCTTTGGTAGTTTGTATTGTTCAAGGAATTTGTCAGTTTCACATAAGTTGTTGAATTTACTGATACAAAGTCATTCATAATATTCCCTTATTCTCCTTTTAATGCCCGTAAGATGTGTAGTAATGTCCCTTCTTTAACTTCTCATATTGGTAATTTATGTGTATCCCTTTATTTATAGATTGATCACTCTGTCTAGAGCTTTATCAATTTTATTGATTTTAAAGATTTCATCTTTATAGATTTCCTCAGTTGTCTGTCTGTATCTATTTCATTAATGTCTAATCTTTATTATTTCCTTTCTGCTGACTTTGGGTTTCAGTTGTTCTTGTTTTCCCCATTTCTTGGAGTGAAGATTAAATCATTGATTTTAGATCTTCCCTTCTTTTCAGATACAAGCATTCAGTGCCATCAATTTTTCTTAATCACTGTGTTAATGGGAACACACATATTTTGATATGCAGTTACCCTCCCGTACCCATGGGGGGATATGTTCTAAGGCCCCCAATGAATGCCTGCAATGATGGATAGTACCCAACTCTCTATATGTGCTGTTTTCCCTATACATACACACCTGTGATAAAGTTTCATTTATAAATTAGGCCCAGTAAGAGATGAACAAGGATAACTAATAATAATGTAGAACAATTATAACCATACACTATAATGAGTTATGTGGATGTGGCCTGTCTCTGATAACCAGTCTGATCACTGAGATGGCTGCTCAGTGATGAGCAGGCAGGGAGTGTCTACAGCATGGAGCCGAGGGAGGGTTTATGTGCCCGGCAGCACGGAGCAGAATGGTGAGAGATTTCATCACAAGACTTAGCACGGTGAGCAATTTAAAACTTCTGAATTGTTTATTTCTGGAATTTTTCATTTAATATTTTCCAGTTCATGGGTACCTGAAACCCCAGAAAGGAAAACTGCAGATAAGGAGGGATGACTGTGTTTTCTGTTCATTCAGTCAGTTATTTTCAGGCCACAGTGTTTTTTTTATTCCTCTTGTGATTTTTGCTTAGACCCATTGGTTATTTAGAGGCATGTTGTTTAATTTCCAAATGTTTGTGGATTTTCCAGATGTCTTTCTGTTACTGATTTCCAGTTTGGTTCCATTGTGGTCATAGGACATACTCCTTACAGTTTCAGTTCTCTTATTTTAATGAAACTTGTTTTATGACCCAGAGTTCTGAGACTGTTTCCTCATGTGAAAAGGTGGCACCTGTGCTGACCTTACAGGGTCTGTGGGAGGATGAACCAAGACCATGCTATGCAGCCCCCAGCTTAAGGAAAAGGCAGCAGTTGCTATTGGCTGGAACCCAAGTAGCCCACCTGGAAGCCTGGAGGCTGGCCTGTGGCCTGAAGGCAGTGGCAGGGTCATAGCTGTTGACAGGTGAGAGCCCACCTGTTTGCGGAACCATCTAGCAGCTCTGGAATATGGCCAAATTTCTTGCATGAGCACATTCATTAAAGGCTTATGTTTTATCTTGAAAATATTATGTTACCCATTTTACTACATAGTATGCCCATGTGTGTGTGTGTTTCTCTCTTCCTGAAACAGGACCAACGTGTCCACACAGGAGGGTGTACGGGGCTGCCCCGAGGCTTTGCAGGGCGCCGCGCGTTTTCCCACGGGCTCCCCAGCCTGAGAAAGGCAGAACTGTCTTGTTGCTCATCACACCTTTTGTTCCTTTTCTGAATCTTCCAAGTGATTAAATTGTGGCCACTCTTTATAATCAGAAATTAAACACTCTACTTTCAAATGCCGTTAATTTTGGTGGGTTGGTTTGGCCCTCCGGGTTGGCCCACAGGGTTTGCGTGGGGACGGGGCTGTGCCCCACGCCCACACGTGCCCTGACGAGAGGCCCAGGCTTCCCACCCCTGGATTGTGCTGCGCTGCCCTCGGAAACTTTCGCGGGTTATGGCTTATGAAGGGTTCCGGCGAGTTCAGACGCAAATCGATAGCGTGCATTACATGAGAGCGTGAGCTAACAAAGGTGCTGGTGGGTCGAGCATCTTAAAGCAGCTTCTTGGGGACTTTAATTGTCAGGATGTTCAGGAGAAGAACATGACCTTATGGGCATTTTCCAGAGCAGAATAGTCTATATATTAAAAGGCAGCAAATGATTCATAACTGGTTGGCGGCTGGGCCTATGGGCCCATGTTTCCCGTGTGAATTTTTTCTCTGCATTGCAAACTCTTACATTAAATTGTGATAAATGAAGAGTGGGGGCTCCTCATACAAATCAATGACTCCAGTGTGTGTGTCATTAGCCTGAGAGATGCAGGCAGCGGTCAGTCCCATAAATCATGTGATGATCTGCTGTCTGCAACACGATGCGAGCAAGCAGGCGCATTAGGGAGGTTAAGGAACGAAATTAATGTGTGCGGTTCCCTCTCCCCCGTCCGCCTTCCCCGTCACCTGGTCACACGGAAAGAATTAAAATCACATGATCCGAACTAAACCAGCTCCAGAACAGTAAATTGGTTAAGTTTGACTTCACCTTTCAACTTCAAGTTAATTATGTATTAGGGGATTAATTTATTCACAGGCAGTAGGAAGGCAAATGGAGGCCAGGGGAAGCCTGCCAGGGCCTCTCATCCAGGTGCCAAGGTTATTAATTGCTTGGGCCGTGCCACGCGCGCTACCTGGGAAGGCCATGGGGCGGGGGCTGTGCCTTGTCTGGCGGTGTGCTGGTTCTGCCCTGCAGAGAGTCAGCAGGCCAAGGGTTCAGAGAAGGCCCCGCCCTCGATTTCAGGGGTGCCCCTGACACTTGGTTGCCGCAGCTCTGCAGCCTAGACCGGACGAAGCCTTTACACGACGCTGGTCATAAGGTCACCCTCCAGAGTGGGCTGATGCCTCTCTCTGAAAGAGCCACTGGCCTCTGCGTGAACACCTCCAATGGGCAGAAGCTCCCCACCTGCACAGCTGTCCCCTCCACAATGCTGAGCTCTGACGGAGACAGCGCGAGGTTCCACACACACGCGCGCACCCTTCACACACCGAGGGTGGCCATGGCTTTCTCCGCGGAGTGCTTCTCTGAATTGCGGTCTTCTCCAGAGGTGACTCTTGGCCCCTTTCCTGTGGGGCAGTCTCAGCAGGTGAGGACAGCCATAGCTGGAGCAGTTCTCGGTAGGGAACTGCACGTGAGCACTGGGCGCAGAGGCTGGGGGTGGGTGGCCGCCTGGGGACGGCCACCGGGGTGTGTGATGGTCAGGGCTGGTCTCACTCCACTGCCTGCACAGACCTGCGTGAGAGGGACTCTTGCCAACCCCGTGTGGCGTGACAAACCCCTGCAGGCCCGGCACGGGGGCAGCAGTGGTGCCGTTTCCTGACTGCGTCCCGAGGCCCCTGCGTACGGTCTCGTCTTCCCGACCACCCACGGCGGTGCCAGGACCTCCCACTCAGCTCCTCAGGAAATGGAGGCGCGGGGACTTTGGAGGTGGCCTGGCGGCCAGGACACGCAGCTCAGGGCAGGCGGGCCAGGGCCAGGGAAGGGCGGGCCAGGGCGGTCTCTCGAGGTCCTTCCCGCCCCGCCCCACAGGCGGAAGGCTCTTCCATCTCAGGAGGCCCAACGCAGCTAAACAGATGCGCTGAGCAAACCTCTGGGAATTAAGAGGTTTCATGTAAGGAGGGATTTATCTCAGTTTCTCTTGACAACTTGGAAAATCTGGTCATTGGGCTGGTGTTCCACTGCGACGGTGTCAGGCGGGGGACAAGCAGTGGCTCCCTCTCAGGGCTGCATGACACTGATCCTGGCTGGCAGACCACGTGGAGACAGCCGCCCACGCGGCGCTTCACCTCGCGGCCCATGACTCAGGGCCTGCCCCCAGGGCCCAGCCCTCTGCTGCTCCCTCTTGTACCGACGCCCATTCATCCACGTCCCGCAACCCATGTCCCTCCTCCTGTGCAGGTGCTTCTTGGCCTTCTCAGGTTGGGTCACCAGCCCCTCTGGTCGCCTCCTCCCGGAGCTCAGACAGGACTTCTCAGCCAACCAACACAGGAGGGATGTCAGAGCCGGAATGGCGCCGGGGATGTGCGAGCCCAACCTTCCTCTGAGCGCGCACGAAGTCGGGCCACACGGGGCCCTGGCCTGCTCAGCGCCAGCCCCATATCCGTCGGTCTCCGGCCCATGAGGCCGCCCCTAGTTACACTGCTGTCTCTACGCTCTCCTCTCTTGCCCATCATTTTTTTTTGGGGGGGGGGAATACAAAAGAAGCACAGAGAATTGGCAAATACCTAAGTTACTCACACCCAGAATTAACAAACACGAGCATCTGCCGTATTTACTGCAGATGCATCGGCAGCAACTCCGAGCGCTGGCTGAGCGCCACCTTCAAGGTCCCTTCACCCCTCCGACGCCACTGCACTCTTTCCCAAGGTAGCCTCAGCTTGACTTGCGATCCACATTCGCCCGTGTGCACACGTGCACACACACATCCTTACACGCCAGTGTCTAAATCCCACAAGCCTTTGCTCTTCCCCTCACCGCTCCGTTTTTGAGGTCTACACACTCGCGCACGTACGTCCATGTCCTCGCTCCACGCTTGACGGGCGGTTCTGGCCACTGGTTTCTCACTGTCACCAGTGATGGGGCTCCGACACCCCTGTGTGTGTCTCCAGGGCTGACGAATGAGACTTGTTCCAGAGTCACGTGTTCTCTGAATGTGTCCTGGGCCCCTCGCCCAGGGGGACCGCGGCTGGAGCTCCTGCAGGGCCCGTGTGAGAAGGTGCCCAGCACAGCCCCCAGCCCACTCCTGGGTCTTTCTCCTGGTATGTGAGGTCCTGTTTTTCTCAGTTTCCCACTGGGGCTGGCACAGGTGGCACACGTGACCCCAGCTTCCTGTGTCCCCATGTGCCAGCCCTGGGGAGCCGGGGCCCATTAAGCCTCTCACTTTGTATTTCCTAATTCCTTTAAGAAATCCCAAACCTGCCTCCTTGGATAGAAATAAAATAAATGTAATATCTATTGCTATCGCTTAAACACAAATTATAGTATTTTTTATTAAATACTCTGTTGTCAAATGCTTGACATTCCTCATAATAGATTTAAAAAAAAAAGCAACCAAAACTAGTTATGTGCCGTTACCTCAGAGGCTTGCAACATAGTTTGTGGTGTATTTACCCGTTATGTTCTGCTTGTCGCATTTCATTATAAGCACGTGAGTTATTCTCCCTATTAAATTACAATGTGCTTCCCCCTCCCCCAGCTGCCCTTGAGGCTTCATAAAAGGTGATGGCCTGGAGTCTGGAGGTGGGCGAGATGGAGAGCCACCTGGTGACCCGGCCACCCGGCCAGGCTCAGTGATGGGGGCTGGGAGGAAGGCCTGCGGTCAGCCGGGCCCCCTCCGCGCTCCCGGAGCCTTCAGAGCAGCCCCACAAGGCGGGCGGGCGGTGTGCGCTGCGCCCATTTTGCAGGTAAGAAAAACCTTCCTAAGGGAAGGCCCGGCCCGCCCTCACTGGGTGCTGCTGTCGCCGTCCCAGGGTGCCACCCTGGGGGATGGTCACTGTCCGGCGTGGCCATGCGAGCCCAAGAGCCCGGGCTCCCGCTGTGTCACTCGGACCCCAGTGCACGGTTCCCAAGCAGAACAGGGCACATCCCCACTCCTTGGGGTGCTGTCCCCTTTGAGAATGTGATGAAGTCTATGCCCCTTCACAGGGGGAGCGCCTTTCTCTTACCTCTAACTCACGGGCTTCCCAGGCTCTCTGTGGGCCACCTACCTGCATTCTAGGCCCAAAGCCCCCCGACAACAGGCGAGGTTGTCCCTTTGTCTCCGACTTCACCTAAGAAACTGAACGTGGCCGAAGGCTGTGCGTCCTGCTCTTTCTGCACCAGAATTTGAAACGAGCTCCAGGGAACTCGAGAGAACGGACGGAGGTCTTCGGGGCCAGCACAGGACCTGGTTTCCTCTGGGCCCGTGAGGGCTTGTGGCCCCCACTCTCTGCTGCCCCCCCCCCGGCACGGCGCTGAAAGCCGTCGGGCTACTTGCAGCGTCCCCAGCGCGGCGCCCGGCACGAGCCCGCAGCTCTCTGCCCCTCTGTAGAATGAGACGAGCCCTGACGGCCGCGCCAGCGGAAGGGCCTCACCCTCATGGCGAAGGACTCCACACACTATCCTCCACACGCTCCTGCTGCTTAACCTCACGGAGAACACCCGCGGGACCCCTGCTCTCATGATGTGTCTCTCAGCACCGGCCCCTCCGTCACCCGAAAGCTTTGCAGCAACACAGCACCTCTGCTCCCAAACGCCAGCGCCTCCCGGGCTGCGCTGACAACACTCGGCAGAGAAAGAACTGAGCATCCGAAGCCCGTGCCTCCTGAACGCAGCACCGCCTGACCGTGCAGCCAAACGAAAGCCCCAGGATACGTGCACGGGCACCTCCAAAGGGGAGACGGAGGGAAAGGGGTGTCAGAGCCTTTGGGGGAGAAGACGAAGACGCACAGGATATGGTCTTCGTGCGTGGACTTTCTGGGGTCCCCAAACGCCCCCCGGGCTGCCGCCATGGCCGTGTCTCCGGCACTCCCAACGGGCACGAGTGCAGAGCGGTGTGAACGGGAAGTGGGGGCCCTGGACAGGCAGGGGCTGACCGGCCTGCGGTGGGCAGACTCCACACCTACTGCAGCTTTGCCCCTGGCCGCCTGCCGCTTCAGGTTCAATTTGTCTGTCTGCTTTGGGCGCCTTCCTCCTCCTCCTGAGGCCCCTACAGCCCTGCCACGGAGATTAAAATGTGCCAGAGATGGACACAGTCGGCAGTGCTGGTGGCCCGGGGGAGGCGCCAGGCAGAGCGGCCGGAGCGGGAGAAAGCAGGGGCGTCGTCAGAGCCCTCGAAGCCTCTGGGCAAGTCCGGGACCCACGGCCGGAAGCCCGCGTGTCTGTGTACACACTGCGCCGGGCTGCGGGGGCCCCACTCTGCCCGGTCCCAGCCCCGGATCCCAGCCCGCGGAGGTGCCAGCTCTCCTGTCAGCCGACTTCCCGGAGCACTGCGGCCAAGCGCGCTTGCTGCCCAGGTTCTCGTGCCTCTTCCATCTCAACTCCATGTGCGTCTCCCAGGGCCTCGTCTTCCGGTAGCAGTCCCTCGCTGCCCTCTCAGGAGACGGCTGGTTGGCTGCTCCTTCCACACTCAGCCCCGTTCACGCTCTCCTTCCCACACAAGAAACCCTGGTCAGCAGGCCAGGCCTCCCACACAGGGAAGGCCTTCTCAGAGCCCCGTGGGCTGCCAGGCCTCCCACACAGGGAAGGCCTTCTCAGAGCCCCGTGGGCTGCTGAGGTGGAATGCGCCCACCCTGCAGGTGACCTCCTCTCCGCTGGGACGTGGTTCTCTTGTGGAGAACATCTCGATGTAGATGAGGGCGCTATTGAATCAATAAATCATAAGTCTGCTGGACAGCACTCAGATAGGTAAATGCATGTGCTCTGCCCACTCAGCGACCCTCCTAAAAATAATACACTCAATATCTCCCGTGCTGACATATTTCAACTCAATTGATAATGGGTCAGCATGGAGCAAAGCTTAGAGAGTGAGGTACCTTTTAGCAGTCCCTTCAAGTTTAGGGTTGCAATCACCAACAAAATCAATGTCAAAGGGGTCTTGTTGTCTCGGCAATCCCTACAGCGACACATAATGAAATAAGCCATTGAAGCCTCTTAATCAGAGCACCTGCCTGAGCGGAGGGCGCCGTCGGAGGAGGCGGAGGCCCTAGGGACCTGTCCCCCTCACCGGGGACGCAGCAGCGATTCTGTAATTGCAGTGGCCATGTGCTTACCCGGGACCCAGGCTCGGAGGCAGTGCGGCCAGGGCGGGCCTGCTCTACCCCAGCCGCGTGCTGAATCTATGGGAAGAGGCCCTGCTCGGCGCCTGCATCCCAGGTTCCGGGCCGCACTCGTGGGGGCTCCTGCCCGCGCCCCCTGCTCTCCGGCCGGCCTGCCAGTGTCCTTCAGGGAAGCCAGCTGGCGGCCCTGCGAACCTGGTCGGATAGCAGGAAGCCCAGGGAACTTCAGACACGCTAGCACGGCTCCAGAAGCTCCCCGCAGAGGCCCGTCCACTCTGGTCGTGTCTGTGGCTGGCCTCCCTGGCGGTCACTCCTCCACCGTTGCCCCGCCTCCGGGTGGGCGCACGCACCGTGGGCTCGGGATGGGCACAGGCCCCCCGCCCATGCTCGGCACAGCCTGCGCCCTAACAAGCTCCCCGCGCCAGCCAGGCTGCTCGGGACTTGGAGGAAACTCATGGCCAGCTTTCCCCTCTTCAATCCAACTGGGACCTGCAGGGTGTGCCCCAGGGACAGCCGTCTGGAAATGGGGCCCACACAAAGGAGGTGGGGCCCAGGGTTAAGGCAGCAAGTCCTGGCCCCGCAGTCGCCATCTGAGGCCCTGTGTCCACCCCAAGCAGAGCTTTGAAGATTCTTCAGTTTATGTGACGAGAAGGTCCCTGCTCACCTTGGCCACTTAGGTGGGGCCTTCTCTCTTTCCTTCCTACAAGGACATAAATCATGAACGCTGGGAATACGGCTTCTGTCTCCCTGGGCAGAAAGCTCTCCAGGGGCTCCAAAGCGACGCGACACCACCCATCCTGCTGGTGTGTCCTGAGTGAGGTGCACAGAGAGCCTCAGGTTAAAGAAGCCCTGGGAAAGAGGGCAGGACGCTGACGGAGAGAAGGCAGAACGAAGAGACCCGGGCCCGTGGCGTCCCCTCCCGAGGGCGCCGTGAGTGGCCGGCAGGGGCCGCAGCACCACTGTGCCCGGCACGGCCAGGGCGAGTCTGCACCAGCCGGGACGCCCGACACCCCGTGAGAGGCCCTCGGGTCCAGACCACGTCCGCTCCTGCTCTGGACACCAGAACCCGGGCAGATGACGAACAGGCGCCCGAGTTGAGCCAGCAGTGTCCAGATCCTCCCTTCCCCGTGGTCCGTGGGGGGGCCGCCTGGTGTGGACGCACCCAGACCCCAGGACCCCCACCCCGGTCCTCTCTTTTGGGTCCAATCTAACAGGGACCTTTAGTGCCATGGAGGCACCGCCGCCGGGCACGTGGCCCTGAGCAGGAGACCGGAAGAGCGCCTACCGCCCTTTGTCTTCCTCGGTGATGAATGGTTGTTGACACCGCTAAACAAAGGTATTATTAGTAGATTACGTCTGAGAGGCTGGCCTCGTGCAGAAATGGGTAACAGGAGCCCTGGGCCTTGCCCGACTCCCAATTACGCCACAAAAGCCTAAACCACCAGGTCAGGGATAAAAGTGAATAAATGTTTCTAAATTCCAATCTTAAACACACTTAGGCTTAAAGCTATTTAACTGGGCTTTAAAGCATGTGAGCTACGGAGCCCAGCTACCTGCCTCCTCTCTTGCTCTTATTTCTGCTTTTATCCTTTTAGTCTTGAAGAAGCCTAATTAGAAGCTTGAGCAGGGCTCTCTGTCCCTGCCCTTAAATCAGTAATTGGCTTCAGTGCAGAGACTGTCAGGAAATTAACACATCACAACATGACAGCTGTTAATTTTTTCTCCTTATTTGTCATATGAATCACCGCTGATTTGCCGGAGTGCATAACAAATTAGTGGGCTGTAATCAGCGGCCTTCTCCCGCGAGCTACACCTTGTCTCCCTTCTCCTTCCCCCCAAGTCCATTACTTCACTGCCTCGGCAGAGACGGCTGTTCCTAGGTGTGTCATTGTCAATAAATCAGGATAAGCAAATGCTAAAAGCACAAGAAGCTCTTTAAACTTTGATGAAGGCTTTTAGTTACATTTTTACACTTACACTCATAGCTGGAATCTTTTTTTTTAAATTGTCACTCCCCGGTAGTGATAGACTGTCAGGCTTCCAGTCATTTCCTCATCCAACGTGCCAGGGAAGGTGGCACTGCAAGTGCCATTCACACAAGCCTGGCTGACAGAGGAGGAGGAGGTGCTGGGAAAGGCATGGGGTCAGGCCAGAGGGCCTTCCTGAGGCAGGGGTTTGGGGGAGCAGGGCAAATGGGAGAAAGGGGGGCGAGCAGGCAGGGCACAGGGAAGAGGGGTGGCCTCTGGAACCTCACTGTCGCCGGCCACCACCATGTATCTGAAAAGGGGTGAGAGCCTGTTAAAGGGCCTCTGCAGTGGCAGCCGGGACCCCCAAGCAGGCACGGGTTCTGGGATTTTACTCTTCACTCAGCACTTTGGGTGGGTCTTAGACCTAACACAGAGGGCATCCGGGAAGAGGGGCGGACAGGAAGAGTGACAGCAATGAGGTGGCTTCGTGATGCGGTCTGTGCCAGGGTCTGAGATTTGGCAAACACATGGTCTCTGCGCCAACACTGGAGGTTCAGGGGGGACAGGAGTTTCTCTCTCAGTCTGGACCTTTCTGGACTGACCGGTCCTTATCTTTCCGACTCGAGTCCACAGGGGTTAGTGGCACTTCACATGGAGGCAGGCCTCCAGGGCTCAGCCAGCATGTTCTCTGTGTATTGTAGACTGACCTTGAACCTAAGGCGAAAGAATCTCAGAAATAAATTTCTCTTTGCCTTTCTTCTTGCATCCATTCATTCCCCCATTCCCCCTCCACCTATCTGCCCGTCCATCTGTCCGTCTGGTGTGCTCTGCATGGAGCTGCAGGAAATGAATCCAGCATTTCCTGGACTCAATCTAACAGAGGATGGTTATATCTCAAGAGAGGATACAGGGAGGAAAAACACAGCTTTAGAGAAGTAACATAACCAGGCCCAGCCCCACTCCTGCTACCCCAGGACACACACTTGGGTGGGATTTGGAGGAAGGTGGGAGGCCCTTGTTTGCTCAGCCATCGCCATCAGCAGATGGGTTGTTCTGTCGGCTACATTGGCCCTTATCACCCTTTTCCCAGCAGTTAATCTAGTGACCTTGTGCTGAATTCTAATTCAGCCACTTAAAAATTGGATTTAGTTTAGTTTATCAAACACTTTGCCAGGAGTACCAGGCACTAGACTCTTGTTTAGCAACGAGGAATTCAGTAAATTAGGGCTCATGCTCTTGGAATGTGTGTATTACTTAGAAAAACAATAAGCACTGTGGGAATTTTAAGAGTTTGTTGGTGTTTTTCTAAATGTCAACATCCAAGGATTGGAGTATGCGTCCCATCGGCCACCCTTTTCCTTCCTGAGTGCTGCGATGCCCCATCCTAAGAGACACAAAGCTGCCACGCAGACATCAACTATTTGAACTGATAGGGCCATGAGGTCTTGCTGTGTGAAAGTCATTTAAATCTTTTGGAAATAAAACAATTGTTCTTTTTTCTTTTTACTAGTGATAATTTACAGACATTCAATATGCTCCATCTTATAAAAATCTCAGCTGAGAAAGTTTCCCACTAACGTCATTTTATAAGATCAAAGAAAGGATTTTTTAAGCAAAATACCAATTTTATACTCTGCCAAATCCTAATTTAAGGAAACAAATTGTATGATGTGGAATGAGTTTCCTGGTGGCGGCTTCGATGGACAGTAGCCGAGTGCGAGTTCCAGAGACCTCGCCTTGGGGGGTGGGGGTGGAGCGCCTGCTTTGGTCTAGGTAGGCGACCGGACCCCTGGGCACTGCGCCTGTAGGCTGGGCACCCCTGGAAGCAATGGGGCCTGACTGGACAAATGCTTCCAACACTCAGAGAGAGCCCACTGCTTGCTGACTGGCTCTCAGGGACCAGTGCTGCTGTCCCGGGCTCATGGGTCCCCCAGGACGCGCCATCCCTGCTCTCGCTGACCCCCAGTAACCCAGCCTCCACTTCTCCACTCCCAAGTGCTGCTGCTTTTCCCCCAACGCTTTTGCTCCAGGGAAGCTCTGTTCCTTGGTAAACAAACGTCCTAAGTCTCCCTTCAATCTCCAGCTCCCTGGTTCCGCTGCCGCCGCTGAAGCCGTGCCTGGGGGAGGCACCCCGGGGGCAAGTTGCCCTGCGCCCCGCGGTGGCAGCTCTCCGCTCTCCCACGCCCGAGGCGGCAGCCATCTCTGCTCCTGCCCCTGAAGGTAAACGCCGTCTGGCTGCGCTGCCTCTTGTCATCCCGGCCCTCACCCTCTCCACACTGTTGTCAACGTGGGCGACCCACCACCCATCACGGATGCCTCCCAGGTGTCGGATTCACCTGCTAACCTGCAGGGACCTGCGCCTCACCCTGCGCTGGCCACCCACGCTCAGGGGGACTAGTGCTCCCCCAGAAATGGCGACTCTGGGGCGTAAGTGCTAGAAGCATCACCACCTTCCCAGGCCCGGGCCCTGTCCTTGTGCTGTAGGCGAGGTCCTCATTTTATACATTTCCTTCTATTCTACTGGGATTCCTGTGCCCTGGGTGCCACCGCCTCTTCCTTCCGAGCAATGCCATCTGCCTTTGTTTCTTCTTCTGGCCCATATTCTTTGATTTCAGCCATTCTCCTGCGAGTGTCCCTCCTGTCACCCATCCCGGGCAATGTCCCTTTCCTCCCTTCTTCACTCCCACTCTGGGTTGGCAAGTCGCGCTGGAGAAAACTCCCTCCCCACAAACGGGAGTCCCCACAACCAGGCCTCCGGGCTCTGCCGCGCCACTCCACGCGAGTTCCCACCCCCGGCCCTGCAGAGTAGGAAGTCACCCCGAGTGGTTATCCAAAGCTTCTCTGTGGGTCCGCAGTCTCCTGCCCCTGCCGTCCTGCCTGTCGCAGTAAAGACACCGTGTCCCCTTGCATGGGTGGTTGATCGCTCTCCGTGGCTTCCACTGCCTCCGGGGATCGCGCGATCTCTACTACATTTTCAGCATCTCCTGCTGCCTTCACTTTCCTTCCTTTCAACGATCAGACATATTTAAATCTCTCCCAACTTCATTAAAAACCCCTTACAGCCCTAAGCACCTTCTTGCCCCCGCAACCTGCCAAGCATCTGAGGGGGGTCTACTCTTGCTGCCCCCACTTCCTCAGCTGACTTCTGCCCCTCCTCCCCGACGGCCGGGACGCTCACAGGCAAGGATGCTGTTACATTCTGGTTCTGAATGTAAATGAGGGCATCACTATTATATTTCTTAAAAGTTTGACTTTCAAGATACCACATTCTCCTGCCTTTTTTGCTGTCTTTCTGGCCACCCCTTTCTCGGCTCCTTCATAGACTGACTTCTCGTGACTTTCTATAAATGGGTAATTTCCTTGAGGTTTCCTTTGTTTCTATTTTCACTTTACATGTTCAGTGGGCAAGCTTGACCTTTCCTTTGGCTGGAAATATGACTTCAACTGTAGATTTGCTGGGCGTCCAGTCTTGAATAGCCTGTGAGGCCCACCAGGCTGACCTGCCACCTCACTCCCAGCCTCATCGCCCTCGGGCTCTGTGTCTAGAGATCAATGACCAGAAGCCACCCCGGCTTCAGTCCAGCCATTGTCCAACCCATCACCAGACTGTGCCGACTGCCACATCTGTCTGTCTGGCCGTTACCACTGCTGTGACCCAGGTCCCCACACCACTTTCTCTGACTTGGTCAACACGGCAGCTCCCATATTACCAGCCTCCCGCACACGCGTGTACCCCGCGGCCAGAAACACTCCCTCAGCGCAAGTCTGCACGCTGAGACACTGCTGCACGGACCCTCTGTCCTGCACGTGTGTTCAAGGACCTTCAAGATGGGACTCACCTGCCACCCGGGGGGTCATCTGCCACCCTCACCACATGCCCTACTCCAGAAACACGGAGCTCATTCAGTTCCGGCCAGGGACAGAATTTCACCCTATCTCCAGGCGTCTGTCCGTGCGCCTTATCTCCCGGCGTCTGTCCGTGCGCCTTATCTCCAGGCGTCTGTCCGTGCGCCTTATCTCCAGGCGTCTGTCCGTGCGTTCCCTCCGTTTGCCCACGCCCCCCTCAGGTGTAGGCTGCAGTGCTGTTCCTCGGTCACCCCCCGGGACGCGGGCCTTGGCTCCCTCCCTGTGCAAGCATACCAGCCTGGCCTTTGGGGCCTCTGTGGCAGCGGCAGACCCCACCCCCAGGTCGATGGCACACCGTGTCAGGACAAACGCCGTGTCCTCAGCACCAGGGCCTGGCGCCAAGCGCGGTGCCCTGCTCGGGCAGCTCCTCCGGACATCCTGGCCACATGTCCGTGTCCAGTGTCCATGGCGCAGACCCTCCCCTTTCCCAAAAGTCAGCCTATTCTTGGGCTCCATAGTTTGGAATTAAATTTATTACCGCACATCTTTCAGGATTTACCAAATTTTCTCTGACAGCTGGGCAAATGGAAACGTCTCTACCCTCCCGAGCACGACTGTGTAAGGACCTGGGGTTATTCCTCTCTGCAGGAAGGTAACCAGCTGCTGATCTCTGTTTCGAAGCAGATGTTCGGCCCACGTAGACCCGGTGGGGCTGGGCCCCGAGACCACACCCCGCGCTCAGCTCTGGCGTTCCGGATCAGGCCTCTCAGTTCATTTCTTTCAGTTCAGCTGTTTCTGAAAGCTGATCGTCCAAGAGGGAAAGCCTGAGAAATGGTTTCCAGACAGAGCAGAGCAAACGAGGCTGGTGGACGAACCAGGGAAGTGAGTCATTGGGCAACATCAAAAGTCAGTCTGTGCTGTTAAGGCAAAAATAAACAAAGGCGCAAAAAAAGAACTGAAAGAGACAAAAATGTTCATGAGCTGGCTGCTCCAACTCGGACCACCCACTTGGCTGACTTGGGTATGTCACTGCAAATTCGGTCCTCGCGGACCTGCCTTTGCCGCCTCCCAGGGGCTCGCTGGGCAGTGGGGGTGCAGGGGGAGGGGGCGCCGGACCAGCAGGGCTCACCCTCAGCGCTCAGCCCGGAGCTCGGGAAGCAAGTCCACCCGGAGGTGGGAACACGAGTGGCCTGCCTGCTGCCTGTTTCCCCTTTGAGGGCACGTTTCTCCTGGGCCCACTTACCCTAGTGAGCCTCAAGTGGAGTGGGGGAGACCAGTAACGATGGGGAAGGGCAGCTCTGAGAAGACGAGGCCAGGCTACATTACCCCTTGATAATTAAAAACAAACTGCTGCTTTCCACTTAAACGTCAGAGAAAGTCAGCCCAAAGAAGTCTGGCCTCCTGGGGGAGCCCGGAGGAGAGGTCTGTCAGCTCCCGCAGCGGCTTGCGGGGGCAGGGGGTCCCGAAGGGGGGGCCGAGGTGGCCCACGGCCCCTGCACCCCCAGCCGCACTCTGAGTGCTTGTGAATGGACTCATGAATGAGAGAGTGAACAGACGGGAGAGCCAACGAGCGAGGACCCGAGGGGAGGGGCCTGTGGTTGGAGTCGCTTGCCCAACACATGTAGATAGACACAAAATTTACTGGGAGTTGTTTATCAAAACAGGATATACAATTCTAAAACCTTTCTGATGAAGCTTTTCTAGAGCAAGGCTCACGTGTCCCACTTGAGACACGGAGACCCCTGGAGGGAGGGAGGTCGGCTGGCATTCACTAAGCTGAGCAGACACCACGCCGAGGGCCCTGCGCCCCGGGTCCGGGTGGGCCTGGGAGGGCTGGACCCAGAGTCCGGAGACCAGGCCTCAGACACCCCCACCAGGAGGGCAGGGCACTTCCCTCTTGTGTGCCCTGAGCCCTGCGGTGACACCCGCAATAGCTGTGCTTCTCCGAACACTAGCCCATCTTTTGGGGGGAAGTCAGAGCAATGATCGCTGTCCCTACCGCATCAGCAATCAACTCAGCAGCTGGATTAGCCTTATTTCGGGGAACACGGCACCTGGAGCCCAGGGACTGCAGCTGGCCCCTGGGTTCTCCCTCCACCAGCAGGTGCCGTGGGGGAAATCATCAGCACCAGCAACACATATTTCTGAGGACAGGCATGAATGTGTGACTCTGTTTGTCAGGGAAATGTGACAGGAGCTGCCTCTGACACTCCCAGGGCAGACAGAGTCACCGCCGGCCCGTGTCCGTGCCGTGAGGGCCAGCAGCACTCCAGATGCCGGGCCCTGTCGATGGGAGACGAGCGCGGGGAGTGGCGGGCCCCTCGGGGACTGTGCATGAGGGACGACAGGACGCGCAGGTCCTTGAGCTTGGGAGCTGTTGGTTACTGCAGACAACCTCCACCCGCTGGTACCACAATCCCACCTGAAGCCCCAGTGCTTTCCTTTACCACTCACTACGGTCCAGGCCCTCACCTGGACCTGGCGGCGCCCACGCTACCTGCTTTCTGCCTCCCTTCCAGCCCCACCTTCTACTGGCACCAGCTTGCCTGCCTAGTTCCAGCCCAACGGCCTTCTGCTCCCCAAGCGTGCCATGCCCACGCCTCCCTCGCCGGCATGGGAGAGCCTCCCCCAGACCTCCCCCTACGGGCTCGGCTCCCTTCAGCGGCCACCGCCGCTCAGGGCGCTTCTCTGACTACTGTCGAAAGAGACCCGGTCACTCTCCATACAGCACTTCTTTGATTTGTCCTGAGCGTTTGGCATGGGCGGAAGCTATGTGGTCTTTTATGTGCATCTTCCCCTCTAGCATATGAGGAAGGCATGTTGTGATTCCAGAACCTGGAAGGGGCCTGGTACATAGTAAGAGCTCAGCAAACACTTAATGAGTGAATGACTGTGCAAATCAGGGAAATTCACTGCCTCATGGATAAGGTCCAGAAGAGAAGCTAAGTAAAGGGCGCTTGTTTCACAAAGGATGACAGATCAGCCCGGAAGCGCGGCAGCGCAGCCCCCTCGGTTCCCGGCAGGGAGCCCCACGCTGGCTCGGGCCATTGACCATTCCCCCCCAGACTCAGGCACCGCACTCACTGTGACCAGTGGCCTGAGGCCCTCATCTCATTGGGTGGCAGACTCTGGTCCCAGTGGAAGGGTGGCCAGGCAGCCCACGGGAGGCCTGCGTGCACCTCCGGAAGGGCCCCAGCGGCTGGAGCCACTCAGCCTGGCCCAGGAGCGCTAGCTCGCCGGCCCGGAACAGCCTCCATCCTCGGCCCAGTGAAGGAGCCTTGCCCACGCCTCCGAGAAGCGCCATCAATGTCCGCGGAAGGCCCCACGCAGGCAGACAGTGGCCCAGAGCATGTCCACACAGCAGCCGTCTCGGGCTGTGGGCTGTGTGGGCCTTCTCCTGGACTGTCTGCCCTCCAGTGCAGCCCCTGTGGCCACCTAGCCTAGTTCCCCTGCCTGTTCTCGGCGTCCAGGGAAGACCCACCGGCCCTGCACCTGCAGCCTGTATGCTCTGGAGAGACGCAGGATGTTGTGTCTCCCCCAGAATCGAAGAGGCCGGGGCCCCAGCCTACAGGTGTGGCGCCCTTGTGCCGTCCCCGCCGCCCCCCGACTTCCTCTCGTCTCCATGCTTGTTCTTCCTCAGCCTTTGGCGGGGCCCTTCAGGCCTCAGCCAGCGCTCAGCTCCTGCCTTCCCTTGTCTGTCCCTGCAGTGCTGGGACCCCTCGCCCTACCTGCGTCCCCTCTCCACAGCTTCTGGGGGGTCACAGCAGTCCCTGCCCTGCTGTGCTTCACAGTGAACAGCAAAATAAGATAAACAGAGGTGATGGAGCAAGATTTTATAAAGCTAAGACCATTCTCTGTAAAGGGCTGTCGATTATTGGTCCTTGTTGGGGAAGATGGTTTTTCTTCAACAAAATAGAGATGGTCACTGTTTATTCATTTTCATGCTCTCACTGGAACAAATAAAAAGCTGGCAACCTCTACCTGGAGACCAATTGGTCTCACCATTTTTATACTGTCTCCTCTCCCGTGAAGCAGGCGGCGTGGCACCCCTACCTGCCCGCCCAGTTTCCAGCTGCAGTGCGTGCCTCTCCCAGCCCCCACTCCCCACGGACGAGCTCTCTCAGCTCTCTGTCCTGATCAAAGGCACCGCCGCGCCCTTGGCCTGGAACGTCCAGCTCGACCCACCGGGGTTCTCCTCCCTGTCCGGGGGTCACACACCCCCCTGGGCTCCAGCTCTCTCTGTCCATGGCAATGCCGGGACTTGTCACCTGACCCAGGCGGAGTGCAGCCTCCACCTGTTCCCACAACCAGTGTTTTCCAGGCCCCCCTAGGCCTCCACGCATAAGCAAGTGCCTTAGTCTAGAAGTCACATACTGGAGGCCATGAGGCTACGCCAACAGGGGGACATAGTAGGTGCAGAGAGGTGTTGCATTCCTGAGCGCCAGCGCTTCTCTGGAGCCGAGGGTGCGCCCCTGTTGGCGGCTGTCCCTGGGCTGTCCAGGCCCTGCTGTGTCCACCTGGCGCCCTCCATCCACAGATGCAGCCACCCTCTGTCTGAAGGCACTCGGGTCGCAGCCCTTGCAGTAGTCCCACCATGCTTCTCTTCAAGGAATTTAGGCTCATAGGCTCTGCGCAGAACTGAGGATAGCTATGGGGTCAGGAGGCCGCAAGGAAGTGCCCCGTGCGTGGGGGCCCCCGTGGGGGCTTCTCTTTCTGTAGAATGCAGACATGACCTCGGGCTCTGGAGTCCCACGAGACAAAATGTAGAAGTACATTTTTTTGATGCTTTGAGCCCCTTGGAGAGCAGGTAACATAAAAATTCAAGGTGTTATTATTAGAGAGTCAGAAACTGTGTTCTATGCTAATTAAACTCACACCTTACCACTTCACACACAGGGAAGAGGCAGCGTGACAGCGTGACATGCTCCGAGCAGGAGAGCTCTGCACGCAAGCTCACGACAGCTGACTCCTCGCCGCAGTGTGTAAACTTGCCTCCGTCTCCTCCCTCCCTCCAGCCCACATGTGCAGGAGAGGCCGGCAGAACTCGGCTCTGCAGAGCACTGACTCTTGTCTGCGCGTTACGAAGTTGTCACTAAGGTCAGGCAGGTGACGATTTAGCAGGGCAGCCAACAAAGTCTCCCCCCCACCTCCCTGGGGTGCCACCCCTAAGGACAGGCTTGTAGGTCTCACTTGCGAAAACAGCGATTTCTTTCAAGATGGCTTTAGCATTCCCCTGGGGGGGTGGCCACTGTCCTTGCCCTCCGGACACTGCTGGCAGGGCGGCTCCTGGCTCTGGGACCCACAGAGGGACCACGAGGGACAGTGGGCGCCACTGGTATTGATCAGGCTGCCCTCCTGTAAGGGACGCTTTTGGGAGAAACATTTTCCCTGCTTTTTCCAGGGCCAAATAAGAGACTATCCACAGAAAGCAATGGAGCTGTCACTGAGAAGAGAGAAGTGGAAATTCACGGTTCTCTTGTGAGGCAAAGACACCTGTGTTATTGCACCCTAAGCCAACAGTTGTTAAAACAAAGTCATAAAACAAGCTACTGTGTATAAGGGGTGGGAGCCGCACAGGGCTTGCTCTACTCTGGGTGGGGCTTTGAAAAGAAACAAACCTTTTTTAAAAAGAGCAGGATGACAGTAACGGGACACAGGCCCCTGGGGCGGCGTCTGCAGCCGCCAGCGCTGCCCGTTCCTGTGGACGGCAGGGGCCCTGCTGCCCTGCAGGAGAAAGAGGCAGGGGGTGAGGCCCGGGGCGCAGGGCGTCCCCTCCTCGCTTGGCAGGTGTGCTCCTGCAGCTGTGACCCCCGCACACACCGGCTTTCACAAACATCGACCCACTCATTTCCAAAGTCACGGAGAGGTAGGTCAGATGGAATCGCTGTCCTCACTTGCCACATGGAGAAATGGCGTTGTGGAGGCTCGCCTGGTTTGCCAACATCACAGCATGGGTCTTCTGACCTCACATTTTTTTAATGACCCCTCCTGTCTCCATCTGTCTGTCCAGATAGGCCTGTGTCCATGTCTAACACCCGGTGTCCCCCCACTGCACGGTGACGCACCGACCTGTCGCCCCAGTCCTGGGGACACCGTGGGAGGCACCGGTGCACACGGCCCATTAGCAGGGCCTGCGACGCCCCGTCTACAGCCGGCGGCCTGTCTGGCAAGACTTTGACCACCATCAGACGGCAAGTCTGCTCTTTGTCTGCGGGGACAGGTGGCCTTAGAATCACAGAACTCCACGTCGGAAGGAGCCTCGATGTGACCTGCCGTCGGCGTGAGGATCTGCACCACGACCCCTGAGGGTGACCACAGGCCCCGGGAAGGGCGCCAGCCACCCTCCTGGACCAGGTGATCCCAGCCTGTGTCCCGACCACAGTCAGCGGGTCAGCACGGACACGCGAGTGCAAGCAAAACCTCACGCAGTGAGCTGCCCACGATCCTCCGAGGAAGGGTGGGACACGCGCACTGCCCAGTATGGAGCAACAGGAACCGGGAGAAGGAAAAGACGCTACTCGGATGCAAGCAAGAGGCAGCTGGCGTGGGCAGCTGAGTCCCCAGCGCCACTGGGGCCCTCAGGCCCCAGCTCGAGTCGGCACGAGCAAGGTCAGGCCCCGCACAGCCGGTGCCGTGGGCTCCCCACTTGCAGGACCTCGGGCTACACACTGTGTCTGAGCACCCGCCCTGCCTCTCCCTGGGTGGGGCTGGGCCTCTCCCCCTCTAGGAGACAGAGGAGCAATGCAATCCTGTGCCTCCTGCGTGTCAGGAGAAAAAGAGGACGCGGCAGATGACAAGGGGCTTTCAGAAGCCGTGCAGGTTCAAGAGCTCCCATCTTGGTCTTTAAAAAGTCATCCGTGACAGCTGGTCAGACAGGACAGGAGTGCACAGCGTGACCTGGACCCGAGTGGACACAGCCTGGAGGAGACAAACTTCGCCTCTGGCCCTGGCACGGGCGCTGTGGAGCCGCTGTGGAGCCCCACGCCCAGGAGCAGTGAGTGTGGGCAGCGCTCTCTGCACATCTGCCCCCCGCATGGCAGCCGCCACCCTGGAGTTTCTCCCCATCCCCCGTCACCAGGGCGCCCTCCCCCCGACGGCGACACACAGACAAGGCTGCGTACGTGGCCTCCTGGGCTCTATGCTGCAAACCCCCTGCCCTGAGACCACACCCAGGACTCGGCCTTGTTGGGCTGCCCCGCCCCTCACTGTCACAGATGTCACCTCACAAGGCTCCCTCAAGAGCCACATCCTCAGGCTCCGCTTCTCCAGACTCAACCACAGCGGCCGTGGCTGAGAGCTGAGTGTGCAGACTCTGGGTGGACACTCACACAGCAAGCACCCGCCTCGCACCCCAGCCAGCATGCCGGGCGCAGCGTGAGACAGCAGAAAGCAAACTGGGCCCCAGGGTTTAAGCAGGAGCCTTATTAGAGAGAGGCCTTGGGATCGACCAGTAAGTAATGCAGAGAGGAAGGCAGGGCCAAGCAGGCTGGAAGGGGTGTGGACACACCCATGGCCTCGGCCAGTCCCATGGGAGCTCAGAGCTGGGGTGCACCTTCGGAAGTACCTACTTTTGTACCCCCCTCGACTGGATTTGGGCTGACCCAGACCGGGATGGCCTCAGGAGGCTGGTCCTCCGGCGGAGGACACTTGTTGCACAGGAATTCAGCTGAGAGCCATCCACTGCGTGCATCCCCACGACACCCTCCCGTCCTGGGTGAGCACAGCCGGCTCTCGAGTCACCCTCTGCTGAGCAGAAAAGACAGCGCCCTCCAACATACATCCAGTGCATTGCTCACACCTGGCGCCCCTGCCCGTGGGGAGGCTGCCATGGTGGGGGTGGGGGCAGCTAGGGCAGGCTGTCCAGGTCACTCTGCCCCCACCCGGCTATGGGGCCGGCATGCTGGAGGGACTCCAAGAAGCGCGTGACCGAGCTTCCCCAGCTGCAGTGGACGACAGTGGCTTTCCCAGCATCTTCCCGTTGTCCACACCCGGAGCCCCTGTGACGCCCCTTCGGGCAGGGTTTCTCAAGGAGTGTGGGGAAAAGAATCTTTGCAACATATATTAGAAACATTTAATTAGCCTTGAGTTACTTATTAAGTGACAATAATCTCTATTATATCCGTCACAGATGAGCGACTACAAACTGTCTATGGTTTATGGGCCTAAAGTTCTCCACCGAGTATCACAAATTCCCATTATGTCCCCAGTGCTGGGCTTTGCATTTAGCGGCAAATGGTCCCCTCACACGGCCCAGTGTTCTCCCACTGACCCAGCAGTGAAGGCGGGATCAGCCTTACTTCTAGCGAATGCGGAGGGCTCCTGAGTGACACACTGGGGACAGGGCGCCCGGCGGGAGGGAGTTGGCCACCAACGCGGGGCAATCTGCCCGGACCACCGCCCTGGCGAGTGAGCCCGGTCAGGCAGGTCTCACGTGTGTCCCCCCAGGATGCCGTTGGGGGCCCCAACTTCAAACCCTCTGTTTACTGTTGGGGAAACAGACGTGCCCCGAGGAGATGACATGGCCACGAACCACGGCTGCACCTCAGACTTCCGGCCTCCCAGGAGCAAGGACCCCCCACGACTGAGAGGCCTTTGCACCCATGGCCCTTGGGTCACTTCTGCTGTCCAGTGATGCCCTTCCCGTAGAAGCTGGAGAACTCAGAAACCAGCTGCCACCTGCTGTGCCGGTTAGGACCGCCCCACTTGTCACCGCCCCCAAGGTCAAGGTGGACGCGCTCATCAATTCTCATGGTGCCTGAAATCCCATCGTTAGGGTTTTCCCTGGTGAATTCATCATGGCCTTTTAAAAAGGCATCCAACTTCAACACAAGCCACTAACTCTTTAGCATGAGTGAGCTTTCCACATTGTCTGGTGTATTTTAAAACACAAGGCTGAGATCTCCTAACGGTCAGGTGCGGCGTGGGGAGTGGGACCCGGGGCAGGTCCAGGGAGCAGCTTGTGGCCCCGGGAGGGAGCCGCCGGCACAAGCGGGCTAGGGGAGCACCTGCCCATCATCACGTTGTACGGCTGAGGCTTGGAGCTTTTGTACAACTGAAAACAAAGCAAGTTTGCAAATTAAATGTAAACAAAACCACAACCACAAAGCTAATTAAAAAATATTAAAAATCCACAAAATTTAAACCAACGATATGCATGTAGCATGACCCCATTTGTCCTGCTGGAAAGCACAAGGCCATCCGTGGTGTCCAGTGGCAGTAAGTGCCCTGAGCGAGCGGTCCTGTGTCCAGCAGCCCCTGTTCGTGGGTCCTGGGACAATCTCCCCCAACACGGTGGGGTCTCCATCCTTGGAGAGGAGACGTCCCTCACACGGAAAGCCACCCTCCACTCTGCTCATCCGTCTACAACAGTGGAACTGGACAGCGCTGGCAAACTGATCAAACCACAGAATCAGACACGGACTCCGGACGTCCGTCACACAGGGACGCTCAGAACAGGCTTAGTGATTGTGCGGCCGCGCCTTATTTATACACAGTTAGCAAATGCAGATGCGTAGCATCTAACCAGCTAAAAGCTGAGGCCTGGGAGGGCTGTGTGCAACGCCTGTGACCCCTGGTGGAGCCCCACCTCCTCAGGAGCAAAGGCTGATGGAGCAGAGGGATATCCACGGGCTGGAGAGCCCAGCGGCCTGGGCGGGTCCTCACTCTGCTGCTTCTGCTGTGTGAGCTGGAGCCAGGGCTCCACTTCCTTGTGCCTCAGTTTCCCCTTCTGCCAAATGGAGATCAGAGTGGTACCTGCCCGCTCTGCGTGTGAGCAACGCAGTCGTGTTAACATGTGTAAAACAGAACAGTGCCTGGCGCAGTGTTAGCACGGTATAACATTAACATGCATCACTCTTAGGTTATGTGGCTCTTTCTACATCATTTGTACACATTTACTCACATGAAAACACATTCAGTATGTTTTGTTGGGATAAAAAATATTAAGATGAAACCATCCTCTGTGAATTATTGTGCAATTCGCTTTTCCTCTAAATAATCTGTGAACTCAGCACCCCTGCACCGCGGCGCTGGCTGCAGACTGGGCATAGGGCTCCCACCTGCTGCTCCAAAGGTCCGTTCTGGCCCGGCCAGCGAGCGTGACGCTGGAAGTGCCCCACATGGACTCAGTCCTGCCCCCCTCCCCACCTTGGTGTCTTCCTGTCTGTCGCAAAATGGCCCTGGTGCACAAGCACTGCACTTTCCTAAAATGAAGTTCACTTTAGATGCACGAAGGCACGGAACCGTTCGGAGGAACCTCAGCCACGTCTGTGTGCGTGCGCACACTCGTGTGCACACTCGTGTGCGACCACGTGGGAGCGCTGGCTGGAGGGCGCACGGGACGGTGCGTGTGGGAGCAGAGCCGCCCACAGCGGTGGCCGCTCTTTTTCACCATAAAAAGCTGCCCCTGGTTATTGGCGGGCAGCCGCCACCTCTGCTACGTCCGCCTCTTGCCCTGGGCTCCTGGCCTCGCCCGAGGATGGGAAAGGTCCACGGCCCACACGGTGGGGATGGAGACCAGCGCAGCTCGCAGGCAGCTCGCTGCATCAGCTGCTCCTCATTAGCGCGCTCCGGGCGAGCAGGCTTCACAGGCCGGGGCTCCCGGGGCTTTGTCATCCCACCCACGGCAGCCTGTGTTAGTCAATAGTAACAGCTTACTTAAAAATAGCAGCCTCCGAGTGCTGGGCTGTGATTACCGGCGCCTGGCCCCGGCCCCAGGGACGGGAGGCTGCGCGGCTCCCTCCCTCCTGAGCGGCTCCAGAACCGGTCCCCAGACGTGGGGAGGGACAGGCGCGGCCCTAGCAAGCCGGGGCACTGCAGCCGGGGCACTGCCGGGCACCTGGGGTCTGTGGCAGTAACTGCAGCGGTGGGCACCGGCTTCGCTACCGATAAGCATCGCCTGGCGCCTGAGTGAACTGCACCCCTGTCTCGCCCTGACGTGGGCCTTGTGGGGCTTCTGCCTCCATGTAAACCTGAGTGACCGGTCAGCATTCAAAGTCGGCTTCAGGAGGGTTTGGTCCATTTCCGACGCGCCCTGCCGGTTAGCAATTGCTCTTATTATCCGCCTTCGCCCAGCCCGCCTCAGTGGGGGCATTTGATAGAAACTCGCCACGTGAGGCGTAAATCAGGGAGTGAGTGGCAGGATGTGCACAGACAGCCTCCCTGCGTCACCTGACCCACTTAGGTCTAAACTGAGGCCGCTCCCACGTGGCCTGGGGAGGGGGCCAGTGGGCAGCCTCTCAACCGCCCTGCGTCCAGCCAGCCAGCAAACGTACAGAAGCTTCTCGTCTTGCTAACATCTAATTTGGAATGAAGTTCGCATGATCTAAGCACTGTTAGAGCTGAAAAATGTTTCATTGGAAAGCTCTTCATTCAGGGACCGAAATTTAGCCCTAACACTAAAGTTCCCACCCCAAAATCAGCTGCATACTAAAAGTAAAAATAATAATAGGGTATAAGTCAATATTATTCATTCCATGTGTGTTCAAAGTTCCCAAATAACTTGCTCATTTAAAACCACATCCTGTTAGCAGTGTGCTCATCTGGTCGGCTCAGAGACATTCTAAGCAAGAGTGAGGGTTTAGAACAGATTTATAAAATATGATGAAAATATGAAAACTGATGAAAAATGTCCTTTCTTTTAGGACATATTATTTTTAAAGTGTAGGTAAAATGAAACTTATTACCAGAAACTGAGGTCGATGATGTACTATTTTTTCCCTTAAGTGGGAGCAGATAGGAGGGAATTACTAAAAAGAAGGCACACCCCAAACAGAGCTTACTTGACAGAGACGTTTGGAAACACAGCACCAAGGGCGCACTCTGACCTGCCTGGTGGGAAGACACTGAGATATCTCTTCACCAATTCCTGGTGGGAGAGCCCCGGCCAGAGCGGTGGTCATTTCCAGAGCCCCACAACCACATTTCGGGGTGCCCTTGTCTTTCCGACCACATCCGTTGCATGTTTGCATCCTCAGAGTGGCCTTGCAGGAGGGTGCCATCAGCACCGCCCTCTGGGCAGCACCTGTGGACCGCGTAGGCCCAGGGAACCACAGAAGCCCTGTTGGCTTCAGACGGCTCTGCTGCTCTCCGGGCAGCTGACAGCTCAGCAAAGGGAACCGGGACCACACAGGACAGACCGCACAGGAGGAGATGTTGTTCTGGACGGTGAGCGCTGCAAGAGTCCGCCAGCTCGCCTCGATCACTCCCTCAGGGAGAAGGAGGCCTGCTGGGGGTGGCCGGCGGCTTTAAGATCCAAACAAAGCTGGCACGGCAGACCGGAGGCGCGGGCACGGGAGGCGCGGACCTGACCACAGCCTCAGGTCTCACTTTCCAGGTCCTGGTGTCTGTGGGCCTGCCAGCCCTGAGTTCAGGCAGAAGCAGCCTCCCCCGTCTCTCTCTGCTTCTGCCACAAGCAGCTCTGATGCCCATAACTAAAAACTAGTTCGTAATTTAATTTGGGGAGATTGGTTGGCAAATGCTCATTAAACAATTGGGTCTTTGGAAACTCTATCTTTAGATTTTTTTTAATTGACCTATTATTTTGCTCTGGCTGCCGGAACCCCCTGCAAACACGGAGACGCTGGCTACCTGGACTTGCTTTGATGAATAGTTTTAATTAAAAAATTCTGCACCATAAGTATTTTAATGTTACAAACATACCAAAGGTATGCAGTCATAAATTTAAAAACACATTTAAATTAATCTATAAATATGCTGCAAAATTGACAGGATATATTTAAGCAGGAGGATGTGGCATAGATAGCTAATGATGACAATTAAGAATCGTGTAAAATAAATGAAAATCAATACTCAGAACAGTCTGGAAAAAAGGAAAAAAGAGAGAAACAAAACAACACGTGGTTGGTCCCTGAGGGGAGAGAGTGGGCACCGCCTGTAGTTCTAAACTGTCTTTGTGGGAAGGAAGGGGACTGGTGGCATTCTTTGCTCGTCCTCACGGATCACGAGTCTCCTGGGAGCAGCCTTGAGAGGGGGACAGCTCTGTCCCCCCCCTGAACAAAACCTGCACCTTGCTAGTTATGGATCTGGAAGGAAGCCATCACAGCTCCCTGAGCTACCTGCCCAGGTGCTGACAAAGGGACACATAGTTTTTGCACCTAGTGATCTGTTTTCTGCATTTAAGTGCCACCCTGACAGGTTGTAGGGGTGCCCGTGTCCCCGGAGACGGGAAGCTTTGGGGCCGTGACAACCCGCGAGCTTACTATGCTGTGGGCACTCTGGGCCCTCCACACAGTGGGACACGGTATGCTGAGGGGCCTGTGGGCCTCGTCGCCGGAAGCGCCCTCTGCAGAGAGACGTGCGTGCAGCTCTCTAACCCGCAGAGGGCTTGGCTCGGCCAGACCAGGAGGCGTAACCCCACCGCTACAGTCAAATGACAGACAACTGAGGGTCCGTTAGTCACGGGTTCCCTCCAATTAAGGCATATTCACGTTTTTCCCCTAATTAGGTATTCTTTGTTGCATAATGTTTGCTCTAATCTTTCGGAGTCTTTCTCAATATCCAGTCATTACAGGCTCCCCTTGAATTCAGCCAAAGCCTGTTATTTTTTCTGCTAATTATATCCTCATTTACAGATTGGCGCCTCTTCTGATTGGCTCTGTGTGCCAGTTGCTGTGACTTCATTAATCGAATCTCCTGACCCTGTTATTTCCTGTGACAGGACTTGCTTCTCGTGTCCTGTGGCTCCAGATCCCCGGGTCACTTCTCACCCGGGTTGAAAGTGTGTCAGACAGAGCGGGTTCAGGGTGTGGGTCACGGTCGCAGTCGCTAATCACTGCGCACGGCCCCTGGTACAAATGGCCGCCACGGGCTGCACCTTTCTTTCCTCCTCTTTTTAAAAAATGAATGTTATCAAGGTGTCATTAACAGGTTAGTTTCATTTTTAAAATATGCCTGATTTTTTAAAAAAAAAGCTAAATGTGTCTCCTTGCCCTGGCCCCCAGAGAAACCACTGTTCACATACAAAACCTGAAAACACTTGGTTTTGTGGCGGGGGGATGCCACTGTACGAGGGGGACTCCCACTTCAACGCAAGTCATCTAAAGAATTCGAATTTTAAAATCTTGAAGAAGTGCTAGTAGATTTTCTAATTTCAGGCATACACAAATAAAAATAAAAACAAGCAAATTAGAAAAACAAATAATAATATATAAAATTACAACAAATTATAGTTGTTAAAAAATAACAAAATAAAGCTCTCTGGGCAACCAAATTAAAAAAGAAAAAAGGAATTTCACTGATTAGACAACATATGTATATTAAGAGATAATTAAAATGAATGAATTACATTTGTATACCAATGCCATCTCTTTTATAAGCCCAATAGAGAAATGGGATGTGAAAATTTGGGGGTACCCAGGACAGTGTGCCGTATCCCCACTTTCAGGCCGCAGGCCAATGGAATAACCCAGTTTCCTGGAATCAGAGACCTGGGAAGAATCAAGCCCGCAGAGTTTAAATGCAAGTTAGTTAATATGAAAAATGCTGTATCTAGTTGTTTGCAAAATTACTTTTGTTGATTAAAAGGCTCTTCAGAACTTCCGGCTGGTGAAAGGGTTTTAAATTGTCTAACGGTGATTGTGATTGCTATGCAGAAAAAAGGCCGCGCAAAGCAAACCATTATATCACTGAATCTTTGTTAAGCAGGCCTTGAAAGTGTCTGACAGCATAATTAATCTTGTGATATGAACAAAGAAACCAACTCAATAGTATTGAAGATGCTTATTAAAAATACTAAATACCTTTTTCCACTTAAAACCCTTTTGAAACAGTGTGGGAAGTTGCATTACCTTTTTGTTTTTGCAGCATTTTCCACTAAAATTGATACCGGGGTGTTCAGTGCAGCAGTGAAACCGCGACACGTGCAACAATAAGAGCTTGCTGGAAAAACCCTGATCCCTGAACAGGAAGGCCGGCTGGGCTCAGCAACCAGCAGCTGCAGAGTCTGACAGCACCCTGGCGGCAATTCCAGTTGCCAAAGTTGAGGCAGAGTTAATGGTTGGCAATCCTCCTTTGGTAACAAAAACCTACAAAATCGGAAGCCTCCCTTGGAATTGTTCTTTTCTCTTCAGAAGCTCAAGTCAGGACTGTGCACACAACCGGCTATGATTCCAAAGAGCTTCAGAGACACAGGACACATTTGGGTTGTTGTGGGCTCCTTGTTGCGAGGCCAGGGTTTGGATGCAGTCACCAGGGCGTCCTCGGTCCCCTAAGGAGCTCAGCCATGTCCACATCCCGAGAAAATGAAGGTGGCCCCAAGGAGCCGTCTGCGCGGTCTCTAGCCTGCGCTGGCAGTGTGGTGAGACAGGGGAGGGGCAGCAGCCGTGGGCCGTGGGGGTTGGATGGGCCTCCTCGTAGTTGCTGGAATGTTTGCCTCGATGGTGACTAACAAGAGTGGCGATACATGACACATTTGCAGTTGGCCATTGCTGTGTAACTAAAAACCACACATTTTCAGTGCATACAGCAACAAGCATTTGTTGAGCTCGCTCATCTGTTGGTGACCTGAGCGATGGCTGACCTTGGCTGGGACTGCTTCTGCAACTCAGCTGGACTCCCCGGGTCCCGGCTGGACCTAACTGGGGTAACTCGGCTGCACGAGCTTGTCTTCCTCACCGGCCCAGGCATGTGCTTCTCGAGCTCATGGCAGGAACACAAGAAAGCAAGTGGGGCATAGCCGGGCTCCTAAGGCCTTGGCTTGTAACTTGGGGTTTGCGCCAGCAGATGCCCAGACACAGTCATTGGAACAGAAGCCTTTGCCAAGGGGGCCAGAGAAAGGGCTTAAACGACACATCAGCAGGGACACTTTGTAGTTAAAGTACATCCTACACTTTTCGGTTAAAGAAAGTTACAACTCAAACTCATTTTCAAACGAAGAATAAATGGCAATTTCTTTCCCTTAGTATTGAGGAAAATAACTTTGAATGAAGCCAGTAACTGGAAGAGAGACAAGTAAGAGGAGTATGGATTGGAAGGGGTGGTTTAAACCATCACCGTTTACTGTTGATATGGCCATCTACCAAACAAACCCACAAAAAGAAAAACCAACAGAAAAAAATGTTTTCATTACTAAGAAAGCTGAGCAAGATGGCTGGATAAAACACCGAACTACAAAAATCAAGAGTATTTTGTCTTTACCAGCTATAACCAACCAGGAAATACAATTAGAAAATAAGATATTATTCACCATCGCAAAAGTAAAGTATACTGAAATAATACTTCAGAACTCTAATATAACATCATAAAATAACACTATAAACTTGCCAAATCTCCTATACTAAATCTACAAATTTAACTCAATCCACGTAAAAATTCAAAAAACCCAAATCGGATTTTTGACAAAATTCACAAATCTACTCTAAAATCTAAGTTCACTTTAAATTTACTCTAAAATTAGGTGAAATAAACAAAAATAGCAACTTCAACAATTTAAAAAGGAAATTTAAAGAGGAAAGAATTTCTGTACCAAATATAAAGTCATATTATTATGCAAAGTCAGAACAATACACAGTGTGCTACTGGCAAAGAACAAATAGATTAATAGACAGATAATACCATAAAGCTAAGGAAAAGAGCTAAATTTATTAGTGAGAGCTTTTGAGAAAACTAGATGACTCGGCCATCAATTCTCAGAGAAATATAATACAAGATGTCCACTTAGTGTCACATTCAGGTGGACTCTAAATGGATTGAAATGTGAGAATGTGAGGCGTAAATATGAATAATAAAAATATAAAATTACTAGAATCAAGTACAATATCACTGTGACTTAAGGAGAGGGAGTACCTTCTAAACAGAATTTTAAAAACTCAAATGATAGGCAAAAATATCTGAAGGATTTGATTCAATCAAAATTAAGCCTTTTGGTTAATTAAAGGACACCTTGACCAAGCCAATAAGCCGGTGGCGGAATGGGAGGAGATTTGCAACATTTAAAACTGAGAAGGGATTGGCACCTAGACAGCAACCCCCAAAGAAATGGCCAAATTATATGTTCAGGCAATTTACAGAAAAGGAAACTCCAACATCTGATAAGTATAAAGTGAGAAAGGCTGAAAATCATTAGCAATCAAAGAAATCCAAATCAAAACAAAGATACCATTTTATACCTAATACACATGCAAAAATTGGACTGTGAGAAAATCCCGAGTTTGCAAGGATGAGGGGATGTGAGCTGCATATGTGCATCTGTGACTACGCAGCCACATTAAATGCACACACTCTCATGATTCAGGTGGTTCCCTGACAAGCAGAAGCTGAGAGCGAACAGTGCATGCAAGATGATTGCTGAGGAGCGTTCGGGGCGTGGAACCAGTAGGAGAGTTTGAACTGGAATGCAGTCACTCCAGGGACCTCAGCTGTGACCCTGCCCTACAGGGAGCCCTGGAACCAGCAGGGCCCTTCAGGGCTAGGCCGCCCTGGGGCCTGAGTGAGGCCGCTCTTTTAGTCCCCTGGAGAAAGACTCCGTTTTAAGCCACTGGCAGCCAACACTCCCAGCAGCTGGGGCACCCTTGGTCCTGAAAGGATATCCAAGTACCTACCACAGCAGTCACTGTACCTTTCGATCCAGGAATAACTACCACTGGATCCACCTTCCAAAGAAGTCCTCACAGACAGCCCCAAGGACACATGGCTGCTGGTTACAGCATTAATTATGGAGAGGGCAGGAGCCGGGAGCCTGTACATCTAGCCCTGGCAAGATAAGTAAAATGTGGACTGTCGAACATAGATACAAAAATCCTCAAAAAAGTATTAGCAAACCCAATTCAGCAATATATTAACGAGATCAAACACCATGATCAAGTAGGATTTATTCCTGGGATACAAGGTTGGTTCAATATCCACAAATCAATTAACGTGACACTCCGATAAACAAAATGAAGGAAAATCATATGATCATGCCAATAGACGCAGAAAAAGCATTTGACAAAACCCAGCAGCCATTTATGATAAAAACTCTCAACAAAGTAGGAACAGCGAGAACATATCTCAACATAATAAAGGCCATGCATGACAAACCCTCAGCTAACACCGTGCTCAACAGAAAAAAGCTAAAAGAGTTCCCCTTAAGATCAGGAACAAGACAAGGATGTTTACTTTCACCACTTTTATTCAACATAGTACTGGAAGTCCTAGCCATCAGACAAGAAACAAAAGGCATCCGAGTGGGAAAGGAAGTAAACCTTCTTTTAAAGTAAAACTGCCATTATTTGCAGAAGGTATAATATTATATTAGAGAACCCTAAAGATTCCACAAAAAACTATTAGAGCTGATAGATGAATTTAGTAAAGTAGCTGGGTACAAAATTAATATTCAGAAATCAGTTACATTTTTATACACCAACAACAAACTATCAGCAAGAGAAATTCAGAAAACAATCCCATTTACAATTGCATCAAGAAAAAGTAAAATACCTAAGAATAAATTTAGCCAAGGAGGTAAAAAACGTGTACTCAGAAAATTATAAGACATTGAAGAAAAACTGAAGAAGATACCAGTCAGTGGGGACATCCACCATGCTCTCATGTACAGGAAGAGTTAACATCATTCAAGTGTCCTGACTGCCCAAAGCAATCTACAGATTCAATGCAATCCCTATCAAAATACCAATGGCATTTTTCACAGAACTAGAATAAATAACCCTAAAATTTACGTGGAACCATAAATGACCTCAAGAAGCCACAGCAATCTTGAGAAAGAAGAACAAAGTTAGAGGTATCACACTACCAGATATCAAATTGCATTATAAGGCTAGAGCAAGGGTCGGCAAACTGCGGTTTGAGAGCCGCACGCTGCTCTTTGGGTATGATCCATCTCAAAAGTTTGCCGACCCCTGAAAGAGCCAATCCTGTCCCTCACAACAATTTAAAAATTATTCAAGAGTCATAAATATACTTTTACATAATCGCCATTATGTGAATAATATCCTTTAAAATTTTTATAAATGAAACTATGATAGTTTTATTTTTCATTTTCAATTTTACTTGAGCCGCAGTTTGTGAGCCGCAGTTTGCTGACCCCTGGTGGCTCTTCCATCCTAAAAGTTTGCCGACCGCTGGGTTAGAGGAATCAAAACAGTATGGTATTGGATAAAAACAGATACATAGATCAATGGAACAGATTACAGAGCCCAGAAATAAACCCATACCTATATGGTCAATTAGTCTATGACAAAAGAGGCAAGAATATACAATGGGGTAAAGACATTCTATTCAAAAAATGGTGCTGGGAAAACTGGACAGATACGTGCAAAACAAATGAAACTAGGCCTCTTTCTCATACCATATACAAGAATAACTCAAAATGGATGAAAGGTTTAAATGTAAGATCCGAAACCATAAAACTCCTAGAAGAAATCATAGATAATAAACTCTCTGAGATTGCTCTTAGTAATATTTTTCTGATTTACCTCCTCAGGCAAATGCAAGGAAAAGGAAACAGAAGGGACTACATCAAACTAAAAAGTTTTTGCATCAACAAAATGAAAAAACACCTACCAAATGGGAAAAGATAATTGCCAATGATACATCTGATAAGGGCTTAATATCCAAAATTCAAAAATGGCCAGAGGACCTAAATAGACATTTCTTCAACTAGAACATACAGATGACCAATAGACATGTTTGGTGCTCAATGTCACTAATCATCAGAGAAATGCAAATAAAAACCACAATGAGATACCACCTCAGTCCTGTCAGAATGGCCATCATCAATAAATCAACAAACAACAAGTGCTGGCGAGGCTGTGGGGAAAAGGGAGCCCTGGTGCACTGTTGGTGGGATTTACTACGGAAAACAGTATGGAGGTTCCTCAAAGAATTAAAAATAGAACCACCTTATCATCCAGCAATTCCACTTCTGGATATTTATCCGAAGAAACCCAAAACACCAATTCAAAGAGATATATGCATCCATATGTTCATTGCAGCATTACTTACAATAGCCAAATATGAAAGCCATCTAAGTGCCCAGCAACGATTGGATAAAGAAGATGTGGTACATTTATACAATGGAGTATTGTTTGGCCATAAAAAAAAAAGCATTAAATTTTTTTTATTAAAGTCTATTGGGGTGCAATGGTTCGTAGAGCTACGTAGGTTTCAGGAGTACCCAGAAATATCTGAAAACATTTATCCTTAAAGATATATGTGCTCCGATGTTCATTGTAGCTTTATTTATGGTCACCAAGACATGGAAACAACCAAAGTGTCCTTCGATAGGTGACTGGATAAAGAATGAAATCTTACCATTTGCGACAACATGGGTGGACCTAGAGGGTACTACGCTAAGTGAAGCAAGTCAGACTGAGAAAGACAAATACCATATGATCTCACTTATACGTGGAACTAAAAAACAACAACAACAACAAAAAACAGAACGAAAAAGCCAGCAACAACAACAACAAAAAACCCAAAATAAACCAACAAACAAAACAGAAAGAAACTCATACATACAGAGAACAAACTGATGGTTGCCAGATGGGAGGGGTTGGGAGGCTGGGTGAGAAAGGCGAGGGGATTAAGAAGTTCAAACTGGCAGTTACAAAATAGTCATGGGGATGTGAAGCATAAGGAATATAGTCAATAATATGGTGATAGCTGTGGATGGTACCAGGTGGGGACTAGGCCTGGCTTGTGGATGGGGAGGGGGTGAGGAGGGAGATATTTCATAAGTTATATGCGTGTCTAACCACTATGCAGTACGCCTGACACTTATATAATATTGTATGTCAACTGTAAAGGAAAAAGGAAAAACACAGAAGTATAATATGGCAATGTGCGTGGACTCAGCACTGACAGCACGTGCACAGAGCAACAAGGCGCCACACGCCCACAAAGGCAAACTCTCCCCCGAACCCCATCCGCACTGGCCTGGAACGCAGCCTGATGAACATAGGCCGTGGGTGCCCAAGGGTGAGGGGCTGGGCTTAGAGAGAGGGACTGGACACATCCAAGCACGGTCTCCACAGATCCACAGTGGACATGCGCTGTAAACCAGGGTTACAGTGACCTCGACGTCTGCCCTGGAGCCCCAGAAGAAAAGGAGAAATCACAGGGGTGCCACAGGCTTCTAACCGATACCAGGTCGGCCTCCGGCACACGCCGCCCGCCCCGTGGGGCTGCGGTCCGGCTACTGCACGGTCTCTGGGGAAGCAGGAGAAGGGGTGGCTTCCCAGACGCCGTGGGCTCAGGTTTTCATATTGGGGTCCAATCCCCGGTTGGTCGGGACTTGAAGACAGAGGTCTGAGGGTGAAGAAACATGAAGAAAGCATCTGTGGAGTTGCTGTGAAGAGAATAAATTCAAGCATGGAGCTTAAAAGCTGCTGCCAGTGGAAAGCAGGCGTGGAAGAGAAAATGAGGAGAAAATCAGGAATTAGGCGGGAAGGCGGCGGGAGGCGCGCCGGGGGACACACGTGCGAAGCCCCATTTACAGCCGGAGAGACGTCAGAGGGACGCAAGTATTTTTAAGCTGTGAAGCTGCCAGAAACTGTGAGGCAGAATGTATACAGTCCACATGGGGAAATGTTTTTTATAGAAAAATCCAGTTTCTAGGATATTCTTATCACAGGCCAGGGAAGCAGGGAACAGATTGAGAACGGCGGCTTCGGTGAACTCGTGATCTACGCGGGTCCAGCCTGAGCCCTGGGGAGGGGAAACACACACACGAGGAGGCGCGGTCAGTCGTCTGTGTCCCTCTGCAGCCTCGCTCGGTGGCCTCACGCATGTCCTGCCTCTTTGGGGCCTTTGCTTGGGTAAAAAGAGAAGTCCACGTTCCTTTGCTGAGCTTCTAGGACCAGCGTTGCACCATCGCGGCTCCAGCGGTCAGGCAGCCCCATCCTGTGAGCAACACACTGCTGGGCCCCTGTGCCTCGGAGGAGCAGGAGGGCGTGAGGCCGCGGTGGGGCAGGAGGGCACAGAAACACTAATTTAAGAGGAGCGGCTGCCAGCGTGTGCCCTGCCCCCGGCTGGATGTCAGCATCTCGCCACCCTGGTTTCAGCCTAGGGTTTCAAACTAAATGAATATATACTTTTACTATTATACGGCCTCTTAGCACAGTCCAGTCACATCATCCACTGTCCAACTGAGGCAGCAGCGACGCCCTCCAGCCTTGGGGAAAACACTGGCACACCCGTACACGGGCACAGCGCTGGGCGGCTGAGGGGCTCTTCAGGTCAAGTCCAGCAGATCTTTTTTACTTACACGTACTACTGGGCGTGTTATGTGCTGGGGTGTTACACTGCGTCAGCCTCTGATGCCCTTTCCCGCACACGAGCTCTCCCCCACTTTATGAGACACAGCCCACTCACCTCCAGGGAAGTTGAAGGGACAAGGTATTTTTCCAGCTTTTCTTACAGAGCACAGGACACGAGTCTTTGAATTAAACTTTAAAGAAAGAGTGAAGTGGGAACTGTGTGGCGCCTACTCTGCAGAAGGTGGTGGCAGCAGCTGTCCCCGCCTTATCTCTAGAGGCACCAATAGCACGGTGACAACACTGGGATGCTGTGTGGGGCTGCGGTGTTGGAGATATCGTCCATGGTATGTGGGCTCAGCAGGTGTGACCACAGTGCCTTATGGTGTGATTGGGCATACTCTCCAGTCATACGATCCCTAAACCTGTTTTCTACAACGCTTGATAGAAAGGTTACTCAAAATCCTTTTAATTTTTTTGGTCTTGAATTCGCCTGATTTGATTTCTGATGGTTGGAGCTCAAAATCCCGATGCAAACACATGTGGACATTAGAAGTTAACAACTGTGCAAGACGGCGTCCTGCCCCTTTTGGGGCCTTCATTTCTTCTACTTCTTTAAATGTTTGATTTACATAATTCACCACTGAAGCCAGCAGGACTTGTAGTTTTCATTGTGAGAAGTTTAAATTACATTTTTGTTGCTGTTCATACAGAGGACTATTTAAATTTTCTATTTCTTCTGTGTCAATTTTGGTAATTTATATCTTTTTAATGTCTTTCATTTCTTCTAAGTTGTTGAATTTATTAAATTGTTTATAATACTCCCAAATTATCTTTTAAATGTCTTTAGGGTCTGTGTAATGTCCCCTCTTTCATTTCTACTTTTGCTCATCTGTGTCTTAGTCTGTCTAAAGGTTTATTGAATTCATTCATCTAATCAAAATATAACTTCTGGTTTCATTGATTTTTTCCCCGACGGTTTGTATATTCCCATTTTCATAGATTCCTCTCTTTACCATTTCTTTCCTTCTACTTAGTTGAGCTTAATCTGCCTTTCTTTTTCTAGCTTCTTAAGGTATAAGCTTATAGTTTTATTTTAGACCTTGTTTTCCCTGAAATAAGCAGGTAAGGCTATACATTTTCCTCTAAAGAACTGCTTTAGTTACATCTGATAAATGTGGCATGTTGTGTTTTCATATTCATTCAGTTTAAACTATTTTGGAATTTCACTTGTGATTTCTTTTTTTTTTTCTTAAAGATTTTTTTAATTGGGGAATTGGGGGAGGGGAACAGCATTGGGGAACCGGGGAAGGGGAACAGACAAGTTGTTGTCCTTTTGTTCTTCAGTCTAGTTGTGGAGGACATCTCGCCACTGGCCCATGTTGGTATCATCATTGCACTCTTCCCGGGTGAGGCAGATCGGTTTCTGGCCTCTGGGTGGTCGCTCACCGCGGCTATTGGCAGCTCACGCTGGCTGCCAGCCACTCACTGTAGCCTATGGCAGCCCACTGCAGCAGGGGCCGCAGCCTACACCGTTGCTGGGGCTCGCACAGCCCAGCTCTAGGTGGAGCTGTTGTTAGCTGTAGAGGGCAGTGTCACTGGCCCTCATATGTGGGATCCGAACGGGGGCTTTTGGCGTCCCAAGCCAGCTCTTAACCACCGCGCCACTTGGCAGGCCCGCAATTTCTTTTTTGATCCATGAGTTTCTCAGTCATATCTTTCCCAAATGTTTGGGAATTTTTCAGGTATCTTTTCATTATTGATTTCTATTGTATTTTAAATATATCTTGTATGATTCCAGTCTCTTTATTATTCACACTTCTTTAATGGCTCAGGATGTTGTCTGTCTTGGTGTATGTTCTATGTGCAGTTGAAAAAGTATTTTGCTGCTATTGGGTGAAGTGTTCAATAAATGTCAATAAGTCCCATTGATTAATAATGTTATTAAAGATTTCTATAAAGTCATAAATTCATACTTGTTCTATCAGTTACTGAGAGAGGAATGCTGTAATCTTCAACTATATTTTGTATTTGTCTCTTTTTTTTCCTTTTAATTTTACTAATATTTGCTTCATATATGTTGAGAATCTATTTTTAGGTACATACATGTCTATTTGATGTGTTATTGTTTTTTGGAGATTTGAGCACTGTGTCATTAAGAAAGGTCTTTTTATCTCTGGCAATATTTCTTGTACTAAAGTCCAGTTTCTCTGATGCTAATATGGTCACGTAGGTCTCCTTGTAATTAGTTTATACATAATATACCTTTCTCGATCTTTTTATTTTAAGCTATTTGTGTCATTATTTTTAAAGTAAGTTTCTTGTACATAGATATTCATTGTTCGTATTCAGGAACAAAAAATATAATCCAAAGAATTATTGGGAATTCCTTAAATCATGTTATTCTATATTTTTATAATACTTTTTTTTGTGCTAAAGTATATAGTTATACGATTTTTTCAGTAATTTATATTGAAAAAATGAACTCTACCTGATATAGACATTTGATAATAGAAAATATTTTAAAAGAGTATATTAACAAAATAAATGCCACATAAAAATCATTTACAAATTTGAAAAATAATAACATTTAATATCTAAAAGGTATTATTATTTAAAAAAAATAAACCACACAATGCTTTAATATCTTACACACTAGTCTTTACCTTTTTTCATGACAAATATTATCAATGTAGAAATTTTTCTTTCATTTTTAAGTTGATGGTAGTTTATTTATTAAAAGTGTATCCAAAAGCATCTGCAAATTGGAGTTTAGGTTATGTGTTTCTTCATATAAGATTATTTCTTTTTTAACAATATAAATATTTTGATTGTTTGCATTGGTTTTGGTTTTGTGATTGAAATTGATATTTCTTTTGCCAGAAAAGATATTAGATCCATTTCTAATATTATTGAAGGGTATTTCACTCTATTCACATATTGTTCTCTTTGTATTTATTCTATTAAAGCATTTACAAAGAAACATAGCCTGAAGTGATTATTAAAGCATTGGAAAATGCTAGTGAATATTATGGGTTAGGATTCAAATAATGTAACATTAGAATCATTTGTCAAGACTAACAGCAGTGGACAGGCTCATGTGCCAAAAATGCCAATTTAAGGACTTACTTTTAATTCAGAAGTTGTTCTTGAATACCAATCATACGATTTATATAAAATATGCTATGTATATAAACTTATTAATAATTATTCTATTTGCAAGAACAAGTCATGTTAGTAGAAACAGAGCCACAAACATAAATTTACGTTATGGCAAGAGCTTCGCCTAAGACTAACTGATTAGACTGCGGCTGCGTCTCTGCTACCTGCTTCTTCCCTGGTCCTGTCCATGTCTATTTTAGCTTTAGACTCTGCATGATACTATTTCCTGCCCTTGTTTTTGAGTTGACATCAATGGATACTTTATTGTTAAGCTTTCATCTGTACCCAAGATTTATACTTTTTCTGTTTTCCCAATTTCTTGACTAACATTTATCAGTATTATAATTTATAGGAATATATAAATTTCCCAAAAATGCAAGGAAGGAGTTTTCAAGTGGAACATTAGTGATATACTGGGGGTGCCAAAAAAAAATGTACCCAAGTGGACACTTTGGTCAATGTTGCTCAAGCAGTAGTTCACTGTCATCAGAAGTGTCTGGATGCTGATGGGAACCACTTTGAGCACCTCTAGTAATTGCAGAAGTCAAACGTGACTTATATTCATCTTTTGTTATCAGTATATATTGAGTATTACAATTTTAATAGTTTTTTCCTTTCTTAAAATGTGTATACATTTTTTGGCACTCTCTGTACTTGGGTCTTGCTTTTTCATCAAGTCTGATAATCTTTGGTTTTTAATTGACATGTTAGACCATTTATATTTAATATAATTATTAATATGGAAGTTTAAGTCTACCATCTTGCTATCTGCTTTATATTTCTTCCATATGTTCTTTGCTTCTTTTTCCTCTTTTCCTATCCGCTTCTGAATCCAGTAAGTATTTTTTAATATTCTGTTTTATTTCTATGTTGGAATTATTAGGTATACCTCTGTCCCATTGTGTTTAGTGATTGCTTATGGTTTGCCAAGTATATTTTTAACTCCTTATAGGCGACTTTCAATTTAATTGTTCCACTTTATGTAAAATATTAGAACCTTAGAATAGTATACTTCCACTTTCTCTCCCACCTGCCCATCATTTGGGCTACTATGACCATAGATGTTACTTCTAAGATACTTCTAACTGCACACCATCTGTATCTATATCTGTGTCTCGGTCTCAGTCTCAATCTCTACCTATGTCCTTAAAAAGTTACTATCTTTTCATTTTTTAAAAACCTACTGTATTATTACTCATCTATTTACCATTTTTGGTGATTCCCATCCCTTTTCATAAATCTGATTTTCAATGTGCTGTTATTTTCCTTCAATATCTTTAATATCTCTGGTAGCCGTTCATTATGTTGTTGTGTTTGCTTGAAATGCACTTCCCCCAATTCCCTGGACGGCAGTCCTCGCACTCCTTTGTCTTTTGCTCAAATGTCAAGTCTATATGAGATCCCTGTAACCACCTATTTAATATTGCAGTGTCCTGACCACCCCTTGGCACTCTCTATGACCCCCTCCTTGCATTATTTTTCTCACAGCACTTAATACCTTCGGACCTGCCCAGTCCTTTTTGCCTGTCCCCCTCCAGTTAGAATGTGTGTGCCATGACAACAGGGAAGATCATCTGGTCTGTTCCCTGATGCACCTAGCGATACCTGTCCTGGTGATGCACCTGCCACACACCTGGCACCTACAACAGGACCTTGCACATGACAGGTAATAAACTGAGTGAATACATGAGGCTTCTTTAGGGTTCCTGCAAAGGACAGAGAGGCCCTTCTCAACTCTTGGTCCAATTCTACTCTCAACTGTCTATAACACTCTTAGACTAGTCCACTTTTTCTCCCCAGGTGGTGTATTTAGTGGTCAATCCATACAAGGACTCGATTCAGTAACTGGGCTTGTACTGAAAACCATCTCAGAGCCAGGGCCCTGCCAGGTACTGAAGACACGGAAGGAAGATGCAGGACCTGTGCCAGGATGCTCCTGGGACCCGTCAGGGGGTCTGGTGGATTCACCCACCATCACATGCCGGGTGCTGCCACGGAGGTAGAAACAAGGGATGGGGCTGGTGGAGGTGACAAGGGATATTGGGGAAGGCTTCTCAGAGGAGGCGACAAGTACGCTGGGTTTTGACAAAAAATAAAATAGGAAGTTAGCCATATGTGAGTACATATCTGAAGTGGAATAGTTAATTTTAAAATCCATAAAACTATGTGGTCCCAAGTGAATGCTCAGTGTTCAGGAGTGGGGTTCCGAGCCTTCCAGAGTCTGTGAAGCTAACTGGAGCCACTCTAGACACCATCTCGAACTCTGCATAAACAAAGGCGCTCGGACTAGAGGAGTTGCCGCATCTTCGAAACCTGTTCTAGTCCCGCAAATGGGATGAAAGCCCCTGGGAGGGACCTGCCTGCCCACTCTGAAGGGAGCTTGCCCGGCGCTGGCAGATACAAGGGTTCCGAGGCAGGGTAATACACTCCCTTAGACGACATCTGACGTCCCACAGCTAGACGCTGTGCTCTCGGCGCTCACTGCCCACACGACACGTTAGGCACTGGAGGGCCTCCCACTACACCCCTTGACGTGGTCAAGATAAGGCCGCCCTGGACTTGCACGGGCTTGGGAGCCAGGAAAGGAGCCCCTCCAGCCCTCCCCTTTGGAGCCGCCCCTCATGCCGTGACTGCCAGCATTTGACGGTGCAGCCAGATTCTTGGGTCAGTCCTCACCTTTGCATGTACCAAACAAGCCCTGAACGTTTCTCCCTTCACCCATCTGGACAGACATGCACCCTAATGCTCTGAACTTGTCCCCAACCCAGTAAACAAAGCCTCAGTAACACATAAACATGATTTATGAAAACAACCCTTTCCCCAAGTCTGCTTGGAGAAGCAGCTTCACGGAGCTGTAAGCAAAGATGGAAGCCCATGATTACCGGCCCCAAGTGCGCACAGGGAGCCCACAGCGCTCTCCCTCAGGGCTGACGCCACATTGACAATGAACTACCGGCCCTTCTGCACTGAGCGCTACCCTCCACTCCATCTCCCCAACATTCCCAACCATCTGAAGGGCTGGGCCCCCTTGCATTGCATGCGACAGGTGAGGAGGCCTTGGCTGAAGAAGGGTAGGTAATGGACACAAGGTCACAGCCAGTGCATGGAGGACCCGGGGCACAGGCGGCCGGGAGCGGGAGAAGCACTGGCTCGGTTTGCTAGGACCCACGTAGACGGCCAGAGCCTGCAGATCAAACTCTCCGCCAAGCAAGAAGAAACCCCGCGCCTGCACTGTCTAACCAGGGTGTGCCCACTGATCTAGCTGCCTGGACTAGAGTTAATTCCCCACGACGCTCTTTCTCGTAGGGGTACCGCCTGGCCACCGGGCAGTGACGTGGAGCTGACGGGCCCACACCAGATGGAGACTGGGTGGAGAGAGGATGGCGGTCAGCATCTCAGTGAGCCCGGTGAGAGAGAATGTTCTGGCCCCAACGTCATGCCCAGGCAGGTCCTGGGCCACCCAGGGGCTCCCCAAGGGCCCTGTGTGTCCTCTGAGGGACTTTGGAGGTGCCGATCAGAGCCCTTTCCCTCTGAGTCCTCCAGTACATGAGAAGAAAACCCAAGGGTCAGGGAGTGATTGTCCTTCGGCCAACGAAGGGCTCCCTGTCTGCGTCGGTCTAGCCACTGGCCACCTACCCGGCTAGCTGCACTCAGTGCTCCTGCGGGCAGGGCAGGGCCAGGCGCTAGACGTGCAGTGAGAAGGGTGCCTGCCACATGGCGGAGGAGCAGGAGCACCCTTGCAGTCCCCAAAGGGAGGCTCAGGGCAGACCGACAGCAGCAAACTTGTCACTACTGAGCCCACCCTTCCCAGCAGGTAAGTCACCATCTTTCCTTAAGAAGGACGGATGAAGGGCACGGCGGCAGTTACTGTCCCAAAGCTGTCAGGGCACAGGCACTGTTTGCTGGCCATCAGTGGCGTGGAGAGTGGGCAGTGACACCCTCCCCTGGTGGGCTGGCTGCTGAGCTCCATCTATCACAGCTCCCTGTACCCACGCCCTAGCTGTGGCCTCACCGTGGGTGAAGAGGGTGTGTTATTCTTCCCAGGCTCTTGGCTCTGAGACTGGCCACGCGACCTGCCTCCAGCCAGCGGCGCTGCGTGCAAATGGCCGGTGCCAGTCCTGAGACGAGGCCTTCTCTGCTGCCTGCTGTGCTCGGGCCTCAGCGTCAGGAGCACAGGCTCTGGTCCAAAGGGAGGAGACACAGGTGGACAGACGCACGGCAGCCACTCGCGCGACTCCACCCGGGGCAGGCCGCCTGCCGAGCCCGTCCGAGAGCAGCTGACCCGCACCCCCACACACACTGTTGGTAATACAGATTTGTCTAAGTCCCCGAGCTTTGCAGTTGCCTGTCAAGCAACAAGAGTCACTGGGATACTCACCTTCAATATTCATTCTGAATTCCAAGGGCCCAGCAAGCCCCTGGATGAGTAGAGATGCTCAATTAGAGTTTGTTGTTTGAATACTGAATAAAAGAGATTTAAAAACAACTCTCAGTAGTAACTGGCACACACTGTGATATCCACCCATGTGATTTGGGAGGAATGAAACCAATGCGTCCCGATAGCACTCCCTCCCGGCACGTGCGGTCTCAGGGCCTGGAGGCGGCCGACAAGTCCCACAGCACGGCCAGCGCCCTCGCCCTCACGGACTCTGGTGGACTCAAGTGAACCAACATGATGACATGTTTGTTTGGCTTGTGCTTGTTCTGAACGCGCGGCCACCTCCTCCTGAGGAGTGGCCGTCCACCCGGGGTCCCCTTTTTCAAAGGCAATGATGTCCCACCCATCTGAGGGAGCATGTGTCTTCCCAGGCTGGCCCAGGACGCCACTCTGGACGGTGCACATCAGGTGGAAGAAGTCGTCTTCGGAGAGCTGCATTCCCATGGGAATGGTGACAGCTTGAGCTTGGCGGGGGTCCTGCTGTCCTCCGAACTGTGCATATGCTGCCGCACACAGCTTGGCCGACGCTGCCGTAGCTTCCTCAGAGCTGCGAACGCCCGGCCCGTCTCCTTTCCACCCTTGAAGATGCGCGAACGCACGCACAGATCGGCTGTGGGGGGGGGGGTCCCCACGTGGGAGGAAAGGGGGGCGGGGGCTGACGGCTCGCCCCATGGGGTGGAGGGGCGTGTGTTGGGGAATCTCAGAGCTTGTGGCGAAACAGCCACCCTTCCAGCACTGCAGCGTGGAGGTGTTTGGTTTCATGGAAGGTTTTCATTGGTACAGACTCGACAAAGGCAGATTTCTTCTGAAGGAAGCAGGCATGGAGGATACGCCATCGCAGGCCGCATCCACCGAGAGGCCGCCAGCTGCGCTGAAGGACACACAGGCGTGTGGCCCGTGCACGCCCAGCCCCGTGGTGCAGCTGCTGCTACATCGACTTCAAGACTGACGGCAGCCCCCAAACCACGGACATGCTTCTGTCCTTGCCAGATAGGGCGAGAGGGCCCTGGAGGCTGTCTTCTGCCTCTGAGGGAGGGGGAGAGCGGAGGCTCTTGTCAAAATCTTTTTAGTGCACAAAACTAATTCTGTTCATCTTGGATTTGGTGAGCTGGATAATATTCTGTGCACAGCTCCTAAATGAATTATTAAATGTCAGCTCAAGATGGCTTAACTAAAACACCCAATTTAATAACCAAAAGAATCTAAGGTAACAATAACAATTTTACAGGTGAGTGTAGAGTTGTCAAGTCAAACGATCATAGACAGGCTTTGGGGTTTTCACGTCGTCTCCACCCACATCTCATCTCTGTCACTAAATGGCCATTCTAAAGGCACGCTCCGTTCCGATAAAAATCACCCCTTCAGTCAGGCTTCGCTGTCCACATGGAGCCAGCAACTCTTTTTTTCCCCCTAAAATATAAGGCTAAACAAGATCTCAGTCACAACCACCAAATCTTTATTAATGCATTCCTTGTGCTACTTCTGAATATTAATAAAAATTAATAATTAATTTTGCCTTTGGCATTGCAAGATATACTAGTTTTAATTAGTGTACTGTACTCCTATACAATTAAAAAATAATTGATGTCCACGCTTATTGGCGGCGTCTGTGATCTTCTTTTCTGTTGTTGTCAACAAAAGCCTGAAAAAACAAGTTGGAGAGTGTCGTGCTGTCTGCCTGATTTACACACCCAAAGTAACAGGCAAATCTTTTATGATGAAACAGAGCAGTTTTCTGTTTAAATTATACACAAGTATATTAACCAGAAAGAGAAAATTAAAAGCTGATGGCTACAAGGAATAATGGAAAGTCTATAAAAATGTTTTGTCTATCAACAAATTTGCCTGGAAAATATCAGTGGTTGGCACGGCCGCTCAGCGGCGGCGTGGAGGGACCGTCTCGGATCTGTTACCTCAGCTCCGTCAGGCATCTAATTCTGATGCCTCCCTCCCCAGCCTGCGTTATTTAAATTCAGCATATCATGTTACTGCTCGACGGCATCGTTTTAATTGTGCCGTGAACTCCTTCATCGCGGACGCTGCAGACTCTCCACGCCCCTCCTCCTTCTGGTTTGGGGGACGGCTTCCTTTGAAAACATTTGTCTCAGGAATCTTGAACAGAGGATGGTGGTTGTTTTAGAAGGAAATAATTCAAATCCCACAGCCCATGTGTTCCTTGGTTTTCTTTCTTAGAACCAGCATTCTTATTTTTAAGAAATCTGCATTAAACCACCACAAATATACCTGTGGTACCAAGAGGTAACACACTAACAGAGCCTCACCTTAGGAAAACACGGGGCACAGAAGGCGGGGGTCGGAGGTCTGGATTTCATACTGTACCCCCTGACTTGCTGGGTACAGAGTATTTTTTTAAAGGCAGAAAAATCACAAATGGATGCAAATGATTCTTTTATCAGATTAATAATCTCGATAGCAATTTTAAGGGAAAAAACAGACTATGGCAAAGTGTCTGTCCTAGAAATGTAATCTTTGGTTTATTCTCCATAACAAGATTTGCCTTCACAGAATTTAGCACAATCTAAAATTAAAATTGTCTCGGTCGTGAAATTATGACTTGCTCATAACCTGTGTCTCTGCCCAGATCTCAGTGCTGTGTGTGAGGGCTGCGGCCTCAGGGCCTAACACAATGCTGAGCACACAGCTGACATTCAGCAAACATCTGCAGAGAGGATTTATTAATTCTGACCTAGAATACGTTGTTTTCCTTCCTTGAGTCTTTCGAATTTTCTTTTTCCATGCCCATCCAGAGGTGAATGGATAAACGAGATGTGGAATAGCCATATAACGGTCTATTACTCAGCAATAAAAGAATAAACTGCTAATACACACAACAGCACGGATGAATCTGGAAACAACAGGCCGAGGCACAGAAGGCAGCCCCAGCCTGATCCCATGCATGTGGAGTCCTGGGGCAGGAAAGCCGCGGTGGTGTGAGAACCAGCACAGAGCTGAGCAGAGGCGCCAAAAGGGGCGTCGAGGACACCGGTGGGGTAGACACCTACGTCTTGATTGGGCTGGGGGTTCCATGGATGCATGTTTGCCAAAACTCATCAAACTGTACAAGTAAGATCTGTGCATCTGTGGCATGTAAATTATGCCTTCATTTGAAAATTTTAGGAATACATATCTCCTTTTCCTAGCCAATTGTCAAGTAAAGGAGGAAATTCAGAAACAATGTAGAGGCACCAGGCTCTGGAGCCCCTCTCCCCACGTCCCCACCCCCCGCACATTTCAGCCTCTGCCTCCCGTGGGCACACCATCCTACGTGGCTCGCCCTGACCTGTCCTTGTCCCTAACGCACGTCACATGTCACGAAGGCAGGGCTTCCGCAGCGCATGCATGCAGTGTGGGGTGCAGGGAAGTGCCTGGCTCTTGTGCCAGAAGCCATGAATAGCACTCCTCGCAGCCCATGTGAATGCCGCGGTCTGTCTGCAGGCCCAGCTGGGCTGCTGATCAATTTTTACTTCTCAAATTGGGTCAGTGAAAAAGGATGGTGCTTTCCAGTCCTGCGATCTAAATTCTATTAACACTGGGAAACCTGGAAATTCCAAAGAAAGCCTTTGGCTTCCCTGGGATGACTTTTTAGGCGGGCCCATTGGCCTATTTTGTTTTTAGACTTTCTTTTCATTAAAAGGCCCCCATTTCCTGGGTGTGAATGGAGGGCTAGCTTGAGAAGTAGGCTGATGCATCACACAGGGAGGGAGCGAGTGAACCGGCCTCCTCTCCACGCACCAGTGCCTGACCACGTCTGAGGCCTTCTTACCCTGCGAGCCGCTGTGCAGCTGCCTCAGGTCTGTCCGAAGGAGCAAGGGCAGGGACAGGGCTCCCGAAACTGTGCCCAGTGGGGCGGCGGCTGTGGATTCAGGGCCTGGGGGGATTCTCCGTTGGCGTCTTCTGAGACCTGCCTCTCTCCCTCTTGATGCTCTCACCCTGACTTCTCCTAGTTGCCTTTAGTCATGTGACAAGTGCACATTTGGGGCCCGGGGCCACAGTTTGCTTTGCGTTTCCTGCTCACGGTTGTGGCTTGGCCTTTGGGGTGCCAGAGACTTGTGAGCTCTAAGCTGCACCCAGTGTCCTGGGCTCCCCACAGTGAGCTCTTTACTTGACCAGAAGCTGCAGCTTATCCGGAGCCATCACACAGATCAGAGAAGGCGTCTGGCCGCTCCGGGCTGCGTCCCCGGTCTGCCCGCCTCCCCTCTGGGCAGGTGTGTGGCGCTGGAGCTGCTGGGAGCGCCAACGAGGCACTCCGCGGGCAGCCCTTCAACGCAGGACAGCTGCTGTTCATCTTTTTCTACATTGTTATCAAAATCGCACTTACCCTGAAAACAGGCCACAGAGGTGGTTTTTGGAGCATAAATACAACACAAAGTCAAAGAACCAAGCCAGCTGGCCACTGCGGCCCTCACACACGGGTCCACGGCCTGCGCCGGGCTCCCAGGGCCCTCACCCCAGGCCCCCGCCCCCTGCCCTTTCTCAGGGGTCGGGGCGCCCCCTGAGCCCATGAAGCGCCACCTTTAAAGACTCTGATGTTTCAGAACAGACACTGAGCACAGACGCCTCTCACCCCAGCTGCCCAGAGATGGGCCGTGGCAGGCTCAGCCCCATGTCCTGAAGCGCCTGGCCGGCCACACCGAGGTCCCCGCCTTCCTCAGCTCCTCGGGGCCGCCGTGCTGTGAGGGGCGCAGTGGGCCGGCAGGGGCGGGACCGCGGGGCCTCGTGCGGGGACCACGCGCTGCGCGAAAGGCGGCCACTCGCTGCTCACACGACCATTTGTGACCGCCCTCAGGGTGCAGACTATGAAGTTACTCATGTGACAGTTTGCTTAAACTCCCCCGCGCCCCACCCCATATTAGACAATGAGCTCTGGGAGGTCAGGGGCTGTGTCAGCCCCTGTGCCTGGCACACAGCTAGTGCTCAATAAGTGTTAACTAGAAAAATAAACAGTCTCGTTCAACAGGTTTGAATGTCAAGGCCTCTCATGAGTCCAAAGTCCAAGAACAGCCTTTGTGCCCAGCCGGTGGGCTCCCGGCTTCCTGCCCCAGCCTGTCGCCAGCACAGCTGGGCCCTCCCTTCCTCGGACCCTTCCCCTCCTCGCGCACATGTGCCAGCGGCCACACTCCCCACACGGAACTGCAGTTGTGCACATAGGGATGTGTCCCCTCCACTAGACCAAGGACTGTTGGGGACCAGTACGTGGCATAGGTACGGTCAGCAGAGCTGGTCTAAACTCGGGCAGCCCCCCGCCTAACAGAGGTCACCTGAGGGGGCTCAAATTCTGATTTGCTCTCAGGACCATGACAGACCCGAATCAGATTGGCGAAGCCATTCCCTGGTGGAGCCCTTTGAGAAAGCAGCCAGGGGTCCAAGGACATGCTGTCGACACCGCCGAGGATAGCCACGGGGGTGGGGAAGGGAGGCCGGGGGCCGGAGCTCGTGGGCAGCGAGCGGAGACCTCACGGTGACGGCTGCCTGCCGGCCTGCACGGGCTGAGTCCTGCGTGTGCCTGATTTTTGTGTAACGGGCCAACGCAACATGCCAACCACACAAATGGGAGGTTCATGATGGTAAGATCAGTTTTTACTGAGATATTTATGTGACAAGCTGACAGATAAAAAACTACAAAGATGCCTATATGCCTTCCATCCTTCCAGATGAACAAAACAATAACTGCTGGGAAGTACTGAGATGCTCGCTCACTGAAGAGAACGCAGGATGTAATTACTGAATACCTGGCGAATGGCTACTAAGCAGATGATGTCCATGTAGGAAGGAGGCAGACTCTGTTTCCTGAAGCTATAGCACATGAACCCTCCTGGAGAGAAAACCCCTGCCCCGGACGGAAACCCCAAGCCTGCCGGGAGGAAGGGGTCTCCTCAGCCTGTCCCAAACGTGGTCCATCCCATGGGGGAAAACTGGCACCCCGAAATGAGCGTGCGCTGCACGTGTCGGCACTGAGACGGCCCCTGCGCTGGTGTGAGCACAGGGCGGGGGACAGGAGTCAGCAGAGGACAGACGGCTCAGGACATGTCCTGGCAAGGGGCCGGCAGCCACTCTCCTTCCATCCAGGTGACAGCCGATAGGGCAGCCCTCACCTGGGAGTCTGGAGTCAGCCTGGGTGGTGCCACTTCTTCTGCCCAGGTGGGCATAAAAGGCGGCGCGGGGCAATGTTGGGAGAATCTGCCATTAGACATTAGCAGCCTGACAGCGTGACCTTTCTGTTTGGCTCAGTGTCCCTCCTTACCTGCTGTGGGGCACCGCCAAGCCCAGGGGCCTCGAGCACGAGTCCTTTGCCAGGCAGTGGGCAAGGCCTCCACGGGCGGGCCTTCTGCCACCCTCTCATCTGCTCTGCAGTGGACCCATCGCTGCCCTCGTCCGCAGAGGACAAACCAGGGGCCATGGGGGCGGGGGAGGGCTGCTGTAGCCCATGCCCTGCCCCATCGCTGGCTGGGAAGGCTCAGTGAGGCCATGCGAGTGGCCTTTACCAGAGGGCCCAGGTACACGTGTCCCATGCCCTGCTCAAGGCTGCACAGAGGGGCTGGTGCGTGAAACCTGCCTCCCTGTGTCCAAAGGTCCTCAAATCCTGGTTGTCTAGGGAACAGGAATTCGGGGTGGACAAAGCCGCCTAAGTATATTTCTCCTTTGGTGGCTGTTCCTTTACAGCGATGCCCCTTCTGGGGAACCATGGAGGGTCAGAGCTGGGTGGGCGCATTTCTAGGTAGAGAGATGGGGCTCCAGAGTGGAGAGGGGCTTCTCCAGGGCCACACAGCAGGGCAGGTCCCGAGGCCCACAAACCCCACGGCGCTTCTGCCAGCCACCTCCCGCTCCTCGCCCTGTCCTGCCCCTCACCACGTTCGCTCGGTCCGGTTATTCCCAGGGTGTCGCAGCGCGCTGACACGTCGGTAGCTCGGGGGAGCATGAGGGTGCGTGTGTGGCGGGCACTGGGTACTCGGCCCAAATCAAACTCCTACTGTATTGTATCACATCGATCTTCCGTGTACTCCTCAGCATCGTCTCATTTAAATAAAACTTCCATTTGTGACAATCCTATAAATAGAAAGCCCTATTGATCCAGGACCCACCGGCAGCTGCACTTTGGTTATCGCTGAAGCCTGACCGGTTAACGTGAGAGCTGCAATTTATTATGCGGCAAGATACAGTGCAAGGCCGTGCCACCTCGGGCTCCAAACTCTGGTGGCTGAGCTCGGCCAAGCAAGTTCCGGCGCTGACCTCAGGGCCAGCGTGCTCTTGATTTGCCATGTCACCACCGCGACGCTCCCGGGCAGGCCCTGGTGGAGCCCCCCTGCCCCGCCATGTCTGCCGGGAGGCAGCGTTGGCCCCACAGCACCAAAAAAGCTGGGCTGTTTGATTCATGGCCGTCAAGCTCGGCAGATGTGAGTGGTCTGGCAATTGTGTCTCATCCACCAAGAGATTGAAATAACCACACGGACGCCTGGGCATCACCAGCTCCCACTAAATGCCCACTGGGTGCAGCTTATCTGATCTGGGAATGGTCCTTATTAGCTGTAGACTTAGCACGTGCGCCCGCTGCTCTGTCGGTTAAGCCACTCTCTATTATTTTTATTAATCTGCTGGGCATTGTTGGTAGCTTATAATCAAATATTTTCCCCAAATTCATGGAAACTAGGTCCAAGCAGGATGTTGGTTTGCTAATGGAGAAAAGATCTCAGATGTATTTCCGCACCGAGGACTGCGGCTCAGAGGCCCCCCGCTCGCCCGCAGAGACCCGCCCACGTGCAGGGGCTCCGTGCCCCACTCCCTGCCGGGGCCTGCCCATGGCTGAGAGCTTGTCCTGGGCCCTCGCACAGATGTGCCCTTGGACACTGGACACCTTAACCAAAACCTCAAAGCTGGACGTACAAGAAATCTGCTGTCACCACGATGTCACAGGGACCCATCTAACCAGAAGTCAGCAGCGCTGGCTTCTTATTTCTGACCCGATGCCCCCAGGATTGTGGCCTTCTGCCAACACTTCAAATGCCTGAGCACAGCAGGTCTGGGCTGTGACTCTCCTTGGCTTTTGCCCTAGCAGGAACACCATTTTATATGCCCCACGTTAGCCCCACGTCAGGAAACATAAGCACCGCCACTCCTCTCCAAAGCACCAACGAGACCTATAGAGAGTCAGCATTGCCAGGTTTCTCCAGGAACAAAGGATGAAACTTGAATGGGTACTGGTTCTATTTCCAAGTAAGTAACGGGCCCAGGCAGGTGGTGTTGTCCCTCGATACACCAAGGGAGGAACCCCACCTCCAAGGTGGAAGGAATGGCGTGCAGTTCCCACCAGTTCCGGGGAAGCTGCACACATCGCTGGGTGGGGTGCGAGGCCAGGGTCCCAGGCACAGAAGGAGCCGCGTCTCTGCCCAGCTCACACACGGCGCTCCTGCTCCTTGAGAACGAGGCTGAACCTGCTTATCTGTTACGCGGTAATACAGGCCGTCACGGTCTTTTTTACTGTTAAATTTTAATAACTTGGATTATAGGTAGGATAGAAACAGTATCTAAGTGGCATTTAAAAGCAAATCTATTAAATTTTAGGGTACCTGCATTACACGGTTAGAACATTATCATTTAGACCCTGCAAGGGAATGGCCACTGTGTGAGAGAAGGAAATTGTGTACTTTGGAAAACACAATCCAAGTCTAATACCATCTGCAACAAGAAAACTCTCTACTCATTACCAGGAAGATTGTTTTTATCCTGCCTATAACTAAAGTTATTAAAGTTTTAGAACTGTAAAATGCTTCATGAGAAACTGCAAAATAAATGCAAACAGCTAGGACCTGGACTGGTATTTGCTGATGATAAATTTTAAATCTCAATTGTGAGACAGTGCTGTGGTCTGCGTGGTACACCCCACACACATGCACACGCACACACACAGGCGCGCTATGAGTGTGAAACTACTAAATGGCAAAATAATAAGCAGGTAACCATGGTAACCACAATGCTGTCCAAAGGGGTGAGAGGGGAATTTCTAGTTGGATTCAAGAGAGGAGTTGATATTTTCCAGCCAAGACCCAGCTTCCCTCGCTCGCCCGGCACCATCCTCTGTCCTCCGGAGGCCAGGACATCCCTGCGAGGGCAGAACGAGTGGCCGCACCTTGCCCACAAGAGAAGACATGGGAGACACAGGAGGCTGAGCACAGGCGCGCTGCCAGCTGAGGTGTGGCCCCTGAGCATGGGGGGCAGGCAGCACGGGGCACGTCTCCTGGCGATGCCCTGCACGGTGCTGCCGTTGCAGAGAGGGAACGCCAGCTGGTGGAAGGGCAGCTGGACCTGAGAGTGTCTCAGGGGTCCTGCCAGTCCTGCAGAGCTCGGAGAGCGGGAGACCGCCTCCCATGCACTCAGGGGAGCGGGCCAGGTCCAATGTGTGGCCCCTACTGCATTTCCGAGTCTCGGCACCGACAGGGAGCATCCACAGCTCTCTGCGCCCCCGGTGGCACGGCAGCTGAGGGAAGCCTGGGGTCCTGGCAGGTAAAAATCTGATGTGACTCTTCTTTCCGTTGAACACAGTGGTGGAGCAAAGTCTGTATTAGTATACGAATTCCCCCAGACGGCATCCTACCTGCACAGGGGAATGTCTATCCGCTTTCTGCCCAGATAAAGGTCAGCAGACAGGAGCCTGACTTCCTTGAACACGCAGTGTAATCAGGCGAGACGTGTCACCCCCGGGAAGCCAGTGGTGGGATCCCAGCAGCCGGGCCCCGCTCTCCCCAGCGCTCGGAATGCCCTGGCCTGGCACACAGGCTCTTGTTCACGGGCTTTATCCTTCCCAGTGTCCTGCTGTGAGGAAGAGACAAGTAATCCCCACGCCGGGTGCTCTGGGCCGCCCCGAGGACCGGAAGCTGCCTGTGGACAGTGTCATCTGCAAAGAACACGTGGCGAGTATGAAGCCGGAATGCAACCTTCTTCATTTTTTACAGGATGAGACCCTGTGCGAGGTCAGAGCACACAGACCGTGAGCTCCGCCAGCCCGGTGTCTGCAGCGCCATGCTGGTTCCCGCTCATCTCCGGGTCCAGATAACTGAGAAGGAACGGAACCCACATCCCGGCTCTCGGGGGGTCGGGGGCACTGACTTATCTGACCAGCCCTGTTTCACTCGCTGGCCGGACTGCTGGGGTCAGGGCTAACTCCCTCGGGACTGTGCGCTGAGGGTCTCCCTGTGGGAAGCTGGTTGGAGTCACTGGGCGAGACCAGCACGTTTGGGGAGCTCACTGCGCTGGAAGCCTGAAGGTGGGCATCGCTGGGCGCATCTGGCACTACCTGGAGGGCACCTGCCTGAGAACCAGTGGGGTCCGGGTGAGTGCAGAGTGCAGGGGGAGGGGGGCTCCTCTGGCCTGGCGGGGCTCCCGGGCCAGCTGTGCCCAAAGGCGGCTGTGCCCTCCACCCCTCACTGACGTGAGTGAGCGTTTCCCTTCCTGCTCAAGCTAGTTTGAGCTGGGCTTCTGTGCAACCAGAATAATCTGAGTAGAATATTATGGATCTAAAAGTGAAAAATCATTCCAGCTTAAGAGGCCTAAGGACAGGGCAGACCCGGGTGTGGTGGGCTCTGGCGCTTGTACAATTTCAGCACTTTCCGAAAAAGAATATCGCATCACAAATACAGAAGTAGGCACAGGGCCTTGTTATAGTGGGAAAGGACACTCGCAACCAGGGGCCCTGCCTGAAACTTCAGCTTCTGCAGCTCCCTTGCAATGGGAAGCCCAGGGACTGGTCTCCGTAGCCCCAGGAAGCCGTTGGTGAAAGTACTTAATCTCCGTAGGTAAAGCAAGAGGGTTGATCCAAGTAAAATCTCACCCACCATGTATTTACAATCTTTAATGAAGAAAGGGTATCACTGAAAAGTATTTTTTCATTGCTTGCTTGGATGGAAACCTCTGTCTAGAACCTCTGCTTCACTCTTCCCTCCCTCCCTCCTGCCCCGCCCATACTGGCCCAGGCGCCGGGCCCAAGAGCCAGCACAGCCCGCGCCGCCGCCCTCGTGGCGGGCACAGGCCTGCGGCACAGGGAGGAGGCTGACTTGGGAAAACGATGCCAAGTTACTGTCCTCTCTTAGGCAGCGTTTCTTCCTCGGCTGTCTGGGAAAAGACGCTTTCATAAAGAATGTTTTCATACAAAATTTCTAAAATGCTGAAAATACAATAAGATTAACGGCCCCTGGAGGCAATGGCTTAAATATTTTATCTTCTTAGATATCAGTTACACGGCACTCTCCTCCAAGGATCTGAAGTCTTTTAAATATAGCTCCTAATTAATCGCCCTGTCATCTGCGGATGAAGCAGCATCATTCCCGCTTCCACAGGTGAGGCACAGATGCTGTGGGGGTGTCGATGGGCAGAAGCGGCCCAGTTCCCATCAATGAAGACCCAGCCACACCACCGGAAGCTGACCCAACGGGGGGCACCCTCGGTAAACCCTCTGGGAAGGTGCCACTCCTGGCGCGCACAGGCGGTCCAGCTGTAGCAGACAGAGGCACCAAAAAGATACCCAACAGGCTGGGAACTCGAGGGCATGACTCACTTCATCAGGATGGGAGCGATTCAGGATCCGATGGCCACACCTCCAGCAGAGCTCCTGATCTCTGTATTTTCACAAAAGGGGTTGTTAAACAGCCCCTTTATTAATATAGTTCTTGAGCTAAAATGGTGTTTTCCCTCAATTAATCGGCTAACAGCTCAGATCATCCTTAGCTCCCACCGACGGTGCGCCTCCCACATCACAGCCGCATGCCAGGCGGTGGCCACCCACAGCCTCTGACCCCAGCCCTGAAACGTGCCATCGCTTTCTCACGTCGCACAGGCCGAGACGGAGCCTCAGCGAGCTCAACTGGAGGGCCGGCGGACAGCAGGATTCTTCCCACGACAGCCTGCCTCCTGCTTCTCCATTTCATTTTTTAAGCCACTCGATTGTTTAGATCCAGCATGAAGAAATACGGTCGTCACTTCTGGTGACTTCTGCTGGATAAATGCAGGAGACAGGAGCTCAGGACAGAGACACGTCTGTTGATGACAACAGCTTCACCATCACCACTGCCGCTGCAGGTGCGACAGCCGAAGGACGGAGCTTGGAAGGAGCAGTTTAAGCTCAGAAACCACCCAAAGCCTCCCTCAGAGGGAAGCAGGCCTCTCATTGACAAAACCCAAAGCTGCTTTCATACTGTCCCCAAGTCCAGAGCGCCGACCCCACAGTGAAAGCCCGGAGACTACGCCGAAACATCAAATACCGAGGACCCTCACTTTGGCACATATGCAGATCTCCCAGGGAGAGAAATACCCATATAATGGAGATGACGGGGAAGAAAGGGACCAAAAGGGAACAAGAGACGAAGTGAGGGAGAAGGCTGTGTGTGTGCGTGCATGTGTGTGCACATGTGTGTGAGCGTGCACATGTGTGCAAATGTGTGAGCGTGTGTGTGAGTGTGCATGTATTCACACATGTATGAGGGTGTTGTGGGCGTGTGTGTGAAAGCATGTGTGTGCATGCATGTGTGCACATGTGTGTGGGCGTGCGTGTGTGAGAGCATGTGTGTGCGTGCATGTGTGCACATGTGTGTGGGCATGCGTGCGTGAGCATGCGTGTATGCACATGTGTGAGGGTGTGTGTGCGCGCACACGTGTGTGAGCGTGCGTGTGTGCACACGCGTGTAGGGAGGGAGAAAGTGGATGAATGAGCATATGTCACGGACAGACCAGGAGCAACAAAGACAGAAAGAAAAGGCCATCAGAGTGGAAGAAGCAGACAGAGAGACAAAGATGGAAAGGGTTAGGGACGGAGGAAGAAAGAGGGGAAGAGGCTGGGAGAGAAACCCAGCCCTGAGACAGGAGCCTCTGACCCACGCTGTAAAATGACAAGGATTGAGTGAGCAGTTTTTAATACAGATAATATTGTCCATGTAGTCTATAAATATAAAATTAAATGCTGACCTCTCTGGTCCATGTCAAAAGTCCCAGGCAGTGTCAGCACATATTGTTTTATTTGTTTCAAGAGAAAATAGATCAACAACATTAAGCTCCCAATGAACAGAGAATTGAATGAATTAAAAAGCACAGGCATAAATCGTGCCGGTTTTATTGGCACCGTGATAAACATGCCCGAGGCCCCACAGGAGCGCGGTCTGCAGCACGCTCAGGACCCTGCAGCCTCTTCGCCACCAAGAAAGGAAAAGAGATATTAAGACCAGGCGCTGCTGTCCAGGCTCACAGCCTCCATCCATCACCATATGACAAAGGCTCCAGCACACATCTCGAGAAACCCTGGGAAGGAGGAGAACCTGGGCCCTCAAGGACCCAGGGGTGCCCAGGGCCCTCCCCGCTGCCCTTGACAAGAGGCCATGTCCAGAGCACCCTGCAGGCGTGTCGCCGCGCCCACCCTCCCCGCTGCAGCTCTCCTAGGCCCGGTGGGGATTCGTGGGGAGAGCGGCTTGCCAGCCAGGGAAACGCATTTTATTTCCAGCTCAGGAATTCACACCCGAGCTTGGGCAGTTGCTAAATAAAGCATCCTTCCTTTCACAAAGGCAGCTTCGTGTGGCCCTTTCAGCACTGACTTCATGATGAATCTGAACAATTCTTAATTATAGAGACGGAGCTGAGCACAGCACTCAGAGAAGCCAAATGTTCATGAGTCACAGCCCCAGCTTGGCCAGTCTGCCCCCAGAAGCCGCACAGAGGCGAGCCCCAGAGACGCAGGGCCTTCGGGCCCCACACCCACCTCCTCTATTCACTGCCTCTGGGGGCTGGGAGGCAGGTCGGGCGCAGACAGAAAGAATTCTTGAAAACATCCGCTAGGCTTTTGCATGATCCCTTAGCTGCCACCATCAGTGGAAAACAGGAGGACCCCGTGACTTGGGGAGAAAGAAGTGTGTAAAAGGCAACAGAAATCAGACTGAAAGCGCTTTCATTTACAAACAAAAGAAATGCTGTATATTTATAAACCACGGGTAAACAAATTGACTAAATCATTAGAGCTAAAAAATAATTACCTTTTGAAACAAATTTACAAAGCAATAAACAAAGATGGCTTGGCTATTAAAATATTTTTAGATAAGTAATTATTTTACGAAACTAGCATTTGGTCTACACTTTCTACGGATTTAGTTACTGATACTTTAAGTCGGTCACTGCCTGTGATGATCCTGGGTCACGGTGCCCACGGAGCTGGCTGGGCTCGCGGACAGAGCCTTCTCACCAGGTCAGGTTACAGACGGGAATTCCATGAGCGGTCTCCTCTCTGGCGTGTGAGCGTGTGGGGTGCGGGCTTTGGTGCCTCCTCCTGAGCCTCTCAGAAAAGGGCTTTGTTCTTCATGATAAAAATCATAATGGTGGCCAGCACACGCGGCGCCCACAGTGGGCTCCCCATGGCCACATGTCATCCCCACGTGCCAGGCAAAGTATCAGCGTTATGTCCAGAAAACTGAGGCGCAGACAGGTTAGCGACTTGCCCAAGGTCAGCCAACAAACGGCAAAGGAAGGATTCCAGCCCAGGCAGTCCAGCCGCAGTCCCTGCTCTTGGCCACTGAACGCACTCATTTTTTCCACAGGCCCTGCCTGGTGGCCACCTAGCCCCACGTCACACCACCTTAAAGGCCACACTGGATCCTAAAAGGGGTGTCTGCATCCCCATATTCACTGTAACGTTATTTACAATTGTGACATATGGAAACAACCTAAGTGCCTGTGGACAGATGAGTGAATGGAGAAAAGGTGGCGTAACATGGATTATTATTCAACTAGGAAAAGCGAGGAGAGCCTGCCATTTGCAACCACGTGGATGCGTCTGGTGGGCGTTCTGCTCAGAGAGAGAAGGACAAACACTGCACAGTGTCACATAGAAGTGGAATATAAAACAGGCTAAATCACAGAAGCAGAGAGGGGCACGGAGGCTGCCAGGCGCGGGGCGGGGCGGGGCAGGCTGAGAAGAGGCTGGCCAAAGGGGACAAGCTTCCCTTTATCGGTAAGTCCTGGGGAGCTCATGTATAGTGTGGTGACTTGGGCTCATAACATTGTATCACATACTCGGAATTTGCTGCAGGTAAATCCTAACGGTTCTCATCACACACACAAAGGGAACTGCGGGGTGATGGATACGCTCGTCCCCTTGATGGCGGCGACCCCTTCCCGATGTACGCAGACATCAGAGCGTCACACTGCACACTTTAAATATACACAAGCGACTTGCCTAGTGTGCCTCAGTGATGCCGGGGGCCACATTGGTCCCTTGCAGGTCACGAGCCGGCACACGTCTCAGGCCTGCCCTGAACACGGCTCCGGTGTGGCTTACGAGAGGACAGGTCGGGCCTGGCAGGCACTGGCCCCGATCTGTTCACCCAGGACTCCCGTCCCCTAGGACCCCCGCCCCCCGCCCCGCCCAGGTGTCCCCTGGTGGCTCTCCCAGGAGCTCACCAACATGTGGGACCATGAAGTCGGCCCCGCGGTGCCCTGTCCGCACCTCTGTTGTGCCGTCAGGCTCAGAGCTCGGGGCCTTAGGGAGAAGGCGCCACTCTCTTGCGCAGCGGGCCCTGGCGGGAGGGAGAGCGCAGTTTGTGCCCCTGCGGGCCTCGGTGGGCCTCTCTCAACTGCCCTGGCTTTCTCCCTGCAGCCTCGGGGCATGGAGAGGGAAGAGGAACGGCCTGTCCTAAGGATCATCTTATCCGGGTCCCCAGCACCCACCTTCAACCTCGGGAAACTAAGTCAAGAACATTCCTACAGGGATGCCCGTCAGTTTGCCAGACTCGTCCAAGCGAGGGACATGTCCCCTGTTGAGGCATAAGCAGGTTCACCCAAGGAAACACGCCTCTCATTTGACTGTCACCACGAACGAAAACACCTGCACACCGTGGCTGTGCTGATGTGCTCTCTCCGCCCACCCAGGTGGCCGGCATGCGCTGGACGCCCGGCTCCGGTCGCCTGGCCAGGACATACCCCCCAGGGCCTGGGGCTTCTAAGGCTGCTGCCGATTCCTCGGCCATTCCCACCTGTCGCTGTGGAGCCAAGGGAAAGTCACTCCACTTCTCTGCGTCCGCTTCCTCCTCTAAGGAAACAGGAGTTCCTAAGTGCCAGCCTCACAGGGCTGGCAAAGCCCGCGCACAGCAGGTGCTCGGGGCACTTCTTGGACCGGGCTGGTCTCCACGTGAGGAAACAGGAGGCGTGGCCTGGGGCCCTGGCTGAGCGCTGACCAGCGGCCCCCGCTGATGGCCGGTGGTCTGCCCCTCGAGAAACTTCTATGGAGCCTGTTCCAGCCCAGGTGCCATGAAATGTGGCGACTCTGGGGGCTCCCGCCACCCCCACCCTGTGCGAGGCACCGGGGAACTCAGTTCTGGTTTTCCCAGGCTCAGGAACCTCATTACCTCCCAAGAATATGACTAGCTCATGACAGACTTCTATGGGTGCCACACCCCTTCAAGCCCGAGCACACGGGGACGAACAGAGCTCCGAGCTGCCGAAATTCACCCATCTCTCACTTGGAGCCCAAAGACACCTTCCCACTTTGAAAGAGGCATTTCAATAAGAGCTTAGAAATGTCCAAAATGAAGAAATAGGATGACTGAGCAATTAAAACGAGGACACATGCCATGCTGGACCCCACACAATATCCACTACATTGCAGCTAATAAATCCAGAAATAATCTGTTAATTTCTCTGCCTGTTAGAAAGAGACATTTCTAATTCAGATACCATATGACTGAGCTAAATGCCAAGACAACAGACTCAGACCTTCAAGACCCAGATTTGTCTGTCAGGAGATGCAAGTAATTTCGTTTGGGGGGTCAATGTTGAAAGAACTTCAGGAAAAAGGCTGTGCCGGCACATACCTCCCTACTCAGCCTGGAGCCTCTGCATTTGCTTGTACAGAAGGTTTTCTATTTTGGAAGCAGACGTCCTGCCTATGACAATTTAGATGTATTGGTAAATTGACAGTGATGAGGTTAATTAATTCAGGTGGTGTAGACACTCCAACTGGGTAAATCAAGATGAAAAGATGGAGTTCAGCACATGTGAGAAGTATTCATCTCCTTTACCGCTCTGTTCTATAGAGAACTTGTATTAACATGTGCTGGAGAAGGAGGGCTGAGGATAAGGCATCCACCTGTCGGCCGCTTTCTGAGGGGCCCTGGGCCTTCGGAGAGTGAGGCTGAGTCACAGCCCACCATTAGCGGGGCGTCTCCATTTCCCATTTGCCTGGGACAGAAAAGCTCCTTCCATACGACTGAGGCCTAACAGCTCCACGGGGAGCAGAGTCTTGCCCCGAAATATCAGATGGGCCATGTGCCAAGTCTGCGCTCAGCCAGGCCCGCTGCTCGCCACCCCTGAGCGTGAGAGATGCCGACGGACGTCCTGGGCCAGGAGAAAGCGTGTGCACGTCCCGGCAGCGGGGAGCTGTCTGTCACCCAGCCCTCGAGTGGGTCTGCCTCCCCGGATTCCGAGGTTTTAGCCAGCGGACTGACATCCTGAGAATTCAGCCTGATATTTTCATCCTCTTTTCTAAAATGTCTCTAACCTTTTCCAACCTAACACCAGGCTGCAGGTCCCCAAAATGGAAGGGTTCGCGGTGACGCTGACTCCGCGCCGGCTGTGAGGGGGGCTGGGCAGGTGCGTTTCTCGCCGCCCTGTGGGCATCTGTCTCCTTCCTGGCCTTGTGGGCAGCTGACCCCACACCAGTGAAGACAACCCCCCGAGGCAGGCAGGAGGTGACTGGTTCAGGTATCGATCAGCTCTGACTCACATACAACCTTTCACCTCCCTCCGAGCACAGTGGCCGAGCCAACGCCTGATATTCACATGTGGAAATAAATGGGAATATAAAAATCCACATCCATGACAGCATGGGCTATGATCTCATTTGATGCTCTGTGCCCAGAAGAGGCCAGGTCGGGGACGCCGCCACACACAGCCTGCTGGACAATCCAGGGGACAGGAGGCCCTGTCGCTAGGCCTCAGCCACTGACAGTCTTCACTCCTTGCGGTTGGCTGGGGAGCCCAGGTGCACAGAAGGTCGGCGCAGGAAAGAGGGCTATGACAATCGTCACACTGGCTTGGCGTGCCCAGCCCTGCACCGTGGGCTCTGCACATGACTCCCCACTCGGACCTCCTGGTTGTGCAGGTGGCCCAGGGGGCTCCAGCCGATGGCCAGGGGGAGCCGTGCAGAGCTCCCTGTGGGGCGGAACACCTCACATCCTCAGAGCACCTTCGCTTGCGTGCTGCAGCTCCTGCCCGCTCGGCGCCGGGGCGCTGGCCGGGAAGGCTCCACCCTGTGTCTGAGGACACAGAGAGGCCCAGAGGCTATGTCACCCCTCACACATTGCTAAAAAGTAAAGAAATGATTTATAAGTTATGGTATAGGTTAAATATTTTTTTTACAAGTTAACAGCTTTAACATACACACAAAAAGGTTGCGCTATTATCCTGATGATTACAGGATATATTACACTATTGGATCAGAACACATTGTCCCTAGTGTGGGCTGGTGACGGGCCACTAGTCTAGAAATCACGCGAGCGTCCTGCCAGCATCCACGCGTCCCAGTGCACAGGCTCCAGTGGGGGTTGGGCCACAGCTGTGTCAGGTTCTCAGGCAAAGCAGCGCCGGTCTGGGTCCCCTGAATTCTGGGCCTGCGGGCTCTTGGCCATCCGAGGGCCATGAAGCAACAAGTGTCCCAGCGGACGACGGTGTGCCTGGGCATGTCCAGTGGGGCCGCCCTGCAGTTAAACAGCTGCTGCTGATTCCAAAGGTGCAAGGACTGACTGTCTGGTAGACGACGGCCAGCTTAGCAGGCGCCCCCGACACATCACGACCAAAGGCATCTGTAACCCATGCGGGAGCCCTCCTGCAAGAAGGGCGCACCCCACGGTCACTGCTCTTCGCACTCTGGGCGGGGACCCACAGGCCAGCCGTGTGCACGCACTTACGATGGTCTTGGCAGGAGACACGAGGGCGTGAACGGGAGGCGGCCCAGGAACTCGCTGAGGCGGGGGCAGGGCAGAGTGCTGCCTGGCGCGGTTCTCACCTTTGTCCCCCGGCACAGTGGCCCTGGGGAAAGGCCTCTCCCCTGTTTTGGTTCTGTGGCTTAGGGGGCTGCCTGCCCTCCCCGTCTGAGGGCGCCCTTCAGGGCACTGAGATGTGCCCCGCGATGGAAGCAGACAGAGACCCATCCCCCAGGGCCTCCGGCGGTGCCTGCTTCTCGGTGCCAGGGGGACAAGACGTGCTAAATCACACTAAGGTGCCCGTGACAGATCAGAGCCCAGGCCACAAGCCTCAGGGCGCGCCGGACAGCTGTGGGGTGCTGGGCGGCCATTGCTGCCCCGGCTTCCCCTCCTAGTCGTGCGGCCTTGAACAGAACAAGGCACTTAACCGCATTTGGCCATGGTCTGCTACTTTGAAGATGAGGCGGGTGATGTCTACCTCTGCTGTCCCGTGATTAGGTCAGGGCTCGGAACGTACCCAAAGAGCCGCGTGTGGCTCGCAAGCGGCAGTTTGCTGACCCCGACATGAGGTGATCATAGTTTGGAAAGAGCACCCAATAAGCAGCCAGCGTACCGGCGGGTCGGGGCTGCGGGGCGAGGAGACTCTCATCTGGTCGCACACTTGGCATCTGCCCCAGAACCTGCAGACCCGGTGCCTGCCAGGCTCACTCCAGAACCTCTGCAGACTCAGGACCCAATGCTCCTTCCGCAGGGTCCTCCGAAAGTCTCTCGAACTTCTGATCAGGGGTGAGGATTAACACGTGGGCCGGCATCGGAGACCGTGAGAGGCCCTGAAGGCCGGGTGGCAATGAGGGCCCAGTGGAAAGGGGACTGGCGGGTCACCCGCCTCCAGGTGCCTGCATACGTGTGCACAAACACACGCCTGCTGACGGCCTGCCATGACAATGCCATCCCCCAAGTGTCCCCGTGGGCCTCGGTCTCTCTCCTGCCAGACTCCAGGCACTTCGCAGTAGGCCCACCCTTCACAGTCGACACCAATCTGCAGCTCCGGGCTGCTCTAAAATAGCAGGGATGTATCAGTTAGTGCCTGCTGCATAACAAGCCACCCCACATACTGTGGCTTCAACAACCACCCAGCTCCCCATCCTGTGAGTCAGCGAGGTGTGTGGGGCTCAGCTGGGCAGCGCTGGACGTGGCGAGGCTCCCTCGTGCATCTGAGTCAGCTCTCGGCCATCGGGAGGTGACTCAGTGGGCCTGTGGTCCTCTGGTCTCATCCTCCAGCGGGCCGGCCGGGCTCGCTGACATGGGCTCACAGGCCTCTAAGAGGAACGCACAGAGGCAAGCACAGCCTCTGGAGGCCGAGGCTCAGACCCACGATGGTTTTCCTGTTGCTGCATTCCGCAGCCACAGCGAGTCACACCAGCAGCTCAGACTCGTGAGAGGGAGGCGCTCCACTTCCTGACGGAAGAATGGCAGTCCCATTGCAGACACAGACAGGAGGCGAGGCCTGTGGCCATTTTTGCAAATAACTAATCACAGGAACTAGAGTAAAAGCTCTAGAAAAGGCTGGGTCTGGAGAATTATCGAGAGTCCCAACGGAGCAGGGCATGCCTGGCTTTCCCACGGCTGCACCCCACACAGCAGTGACCCTGCTGTTTCCATGAAACATGAGAAAACCATTTTGCTGTTACGTTTTTTATTGACAGTTGAGAACACTTTTTTACCCATTTATGGGTGCAAATTAATGAGATGACAACAGACTGAAACCAATGACAACTGCTGATCTGTAAGCAAAAACAAGGGATGAGGAGCCGAGAGCAGTACAGCTGTTTTATTTTAATTGAGGAATGATTTTATGTTAGAAACACTCAATATTCACAGCAAATTAAAAATAATGAAGTGAATTGATACCAATGATATTTTTTTTTTTTTGCTTACTATCCCTTTGTAAATCTATTTCTTCACACAAATTGACAGGCCTAATTGATACATACACCATTATTCCTCATTAGTAGGCTGAATAAAATAATTCTTGATTAAATTTATTGCAATTTACCAATCCAGCATAATGTTTGCAAGCTATAAAAGTCAATCAACAGGAAACCAGGGGGAAGCCAATGACATTATTGAATTTTATATAACACATAAGTGGTCTCCCTACCTTGGCGAAGGGCAGGCCATTGAAAGACCCCCAAACGGGCAACACACTGAGAAGAGGGAGGTGAGACCCATACCAGTTGTTGTAGATGTCAGCGAGAGCGCCAAGACCCCCTCTCCCTGTGGGGCTGGCCTGGGGTTGAGCCATCCCTGCCCTCCTGCCCCCGTGCCCATCCTCAGGCAGGCCCTCAGGGGCCTGAGGCTGTCAGTGACGCCTGTCACCCACGGCCACCCCACCCCAGCAGGAGAGCAGGAGGGAGGCTGCCTAGAGACAGGATGGGAGAACGAAGCCACCACCTGGCCCCAGGAGCTTTCTGCCTCAGGCCACCCATCCTAGGGCACCCCCGTCAGGGGAGGCCCCGTGCTCCGCTGTTTTCCAACGAAGTCGGGTCTCCATGGAAGGTCTCCTCCGGTCTCAAATCCCATGCCAGCAGCATGAAGTCTCGTGTCCACAGTTATGGTTCAACAGGATTTAAAGAAGAAGAAGATAGAGAAGGATTCGCTGCCAATCTCTGAAACGCCGGACATTGTGGTCAGATCCTGGTGTCCAGGGTTCCCCTGAAGAATGGCCGTATTTGGCCCCTTCTGTTTGGAACTGAGTCAAGGCTGCCCCTCCGGGTGGACGTGTGCTCCCTGCCCCACTGTTGGCTGGGACCTGTCTGCCCTGCAGGTAGCTACATTTGTGACTTTTGCAGTGGGTGATCTTTGGGTGCCCAGGTCTCTACCCTTTGGCGTTCCAAGTTGTCTCCAGGTGGTTCTGTGCTCTGGGCCAGACCACATGAGGGTGCTAGGCTCTTAACAGCGCAATCCAGTAGCGAGACCCGAGGCCGTGAGGTTTGCCCCCAGGCCCCTCGGCTCCCCCGCCCCGCGCTTCCCCATTCAAGCTCTTGAGCATCTCACGCTCCACAACCCCCTACCCTCTGGAAGCACGCCCCTACATGTCCCATTCCCCAGGTCCTGCTCGCCAGGTGACATCTGCGACCACACCTTCTCCCCCAAGATCCTGATGGTGGAGAAGGGTCCTCTGGACTCCTGATCCCACAGTCTCACCGAGAGCAGGGCTCCGGCCAGGAGAGCCAGGGCGCTTGCTCTGAGCCCCCACCCACCGCATCCAGAGGAGCCCCCGGAACCCGGCAGGCGCTGGGGAGAGGGTTAGGGACGCAGTCCTAGAGCTGCCTTCCTGATCACCCCCATCGGTTCCTATCGCTCTCAGTAACAATTACATGTCGTCGGGGAGGTTACAGAGAGATTAACATGCGTGGCAAGGTCCTGTCTCATCTGGGCCGGGGTTCTGTGAGGCGCGGGAGGGGCGGCAAACATCTCAGTGAGGGAACCGTGCCAGCAGGGCCCGGAAGGCAGTGTCCCTGGGGGCGGGCAGCTCCCAGACACAAGACGGAACGTGTAAAACCAAATGCAGTTACAGAGACAAGGCCTCAGAGCACGGCGGGCTGCGGTGCTGGGACCCCGGTCAGCCCGGAAGCATGCCGCCTTCGCTTCTCTACGAGGGCCGAGAACGCTGCCAGGAGCCGTGCCCGGCGGCGGCCCGTCCAAATCTGCCTGCTCTGCAGTGCTGCCAATCTGACTTCTGACAGACACTTCCACCTGCGAGTCCCACAAGAACAGATGCAGAGCACAGCTCCCCACCCCCACCCCACGCGTGCCGGGGGGGCGGGCAGGGCTCAACAGCAGGCACTCAAACTGCAAACCCAGGAGACATGTCCTCCGCCGGGCCCTGCCCGGAGCCCGGCCTCCGTAATGTCCGCAGTAGTCACTGAGCTCGCCCTCCTCCCCGGCCACTGGCGCCGTCTCCTCACATTCCCATGCAGGTGACGCCCGCCAGCAACGTGCCTGACAGACAGCAACAGTACCAGTGATAACAATCGTGTGGTTCCTTGGATTGGACACTTAGGTCCTGGCACTTTGCAAATGTGTCACGTGCATACTCTCTCATAATACTTCTCTGGGGAGAATGTCATTATGATTGCCGTTTACACAGCAGGGGAAGGAGGCTCAGAGGGCCGTGCCCAAGGCCACACAGCTGGGACGTTCCAGGGCCGGGACTGCAAACCAGGTCTGCTGCCTCGGACCCCAGAGCCTGGGTGCTGCGCCCCCTGGCTGTGTTGCTTCTAGGGGGGCTTGGTGGGTATGGGTTCACTGAACGATGGGTCCATGGCAGCCTCCGGTCAATCTCCCCACCCCCAGCTCTGCTCCTTCCAAATCATTCTCCATGCTGTAGCCACCACAGCAGGGCCTCAGGCAAAATCTGGTTTTGTCACCCCTGCCTAAAATCTTCACCGGTCCTCAGGCCCTGCTGCTCTCTCCCACTCCGTCCTCACCTCCCCTGACACTCCATCAGCCATTCACTCTGCATGTGCTCCAGGAATAGTGCTCCATGTGGCCTCTTGTCTCGGCCGCTGCGCGGCAGACCTGAGCTCCCCCCTGCCCCACCCTGTCGGCACAGCCCAGCCGCCCACCTCTGTGCCGCCGCCCACTTGGCACTTAGGCCGGCACAGCAAGGCCAGGCCTGGGCCTCCACTCTATTAAACTGTCGGTTCCTTGAGGCACTGCGGGCGGCCGTGTGTTCACCTGGGCCCCCACTGGCTGGCACACTGGGCAGCACGTAAATGTCGGTGCCTGACAGCAAGGCCTCTTTGTCTTAAAGCGTTGATTCAATAAAGTTATTAGTGAACAAAGACCACAGACAGTGTACGTGGGACTGCAGGAATCAACAATCAGAAAGCGCACAGGAAACACCGTGAGTCAATGTGGCTGCCGACCTGGAGAAGTGAGCCCACACGGCCGTGTGTGCCGGGGTCACAGGGTGACCGGTGGAAGCCCAGACCGCTGGCCCCACGCACACAGTTTATGACTCAGCACAGCCGGGAAGAGGCGAGTGGACCCAAGTTATCTGGTAAGTTTCTAGGCGATGACATTGCTGAGCCGGAAACCCCTCTTCTAGAAGTTTCTGAAAGGGCCCAGCAGAGAACAGTAGGACCCAGTGAGACCAGATGACACGCAAAGACAGAAATGAAAGACAGGCTTCTCTCTGAAGTTTGTAATTCACCAACTCTAATGTAGGGTCTGCCATCTGAACAAGTGTCGTTTGGGGGCAGCCACAGCCAGTCCAATGTCACAGTCATGTGAATTCCAGCCTCTTGCTGCGGAGCTCCTGGCTTCCCACGGACATGCTGGTACGTGTGGCACCTGGCTCTGGACGCCAGGCACCCAGGAGCACAGGCCTTGCCGTCCGGGTCTGAGCCCTCAGGAATGGAGCACCTCCAGCCAAACCTGGGGCATCCTACAGACATCGTGAGCAGGGCGGAAACAAACAGATTAATCTCTGAAATTTGATACCCGTTCCAGACACAAGTAGCAACAAACTTAGCGACAAAGCTGTCAAAATATGTTCCACAGACTCATTGGCAAGAGATCTGGACACCCGAAAGAAATTCAGCAAAACCGTATCGGTTGCCAAAGTGGGAGGTTTGACAGCATGTTCGGGAATGCATTTAGATTCAAACAGGAACACGTCCAAAGGAGCGAGCGTCTCCATCAATTATTATGGAGTGATTAGAAATAATTAGTTAGTGATTTCAAAATATTACATATATTTTTCAGTGCTATTGAGGGGACATGTTATATAATGTGGGATTTTGTTTTTACATTGAGTTTTTCTATTTTTTTCTTACTGCTCTCCAGCGATTTTTAAAAACGGGGGCCACAGATGTAATACTCCACCATACAAATCACTGTGGGTTGAAAGGATATTTTTTAGGCAACAGGCTTCCTTGTAACTCTTCTAATGGAAGGAGAACGTTGCTTTCCAGGCCTCGTTGGCACGGCTGGTCGCTAGTCGCTGTGCCTGAGTTGGAGTCTGAGACCACGGGGGTTGTAGAGTTTACATTTCCAAAGGCCTCTCGAGCGGCTCACCAGCCCCCGACCACTGAGCCCAAGGAGGTGCACGTGCCCAGGCTCCAGAGGGATCCCTCGGCTCCCAGGCTGCTTTGCTCAGTAACCGAAAGGCCCCTGTGGCCTTGCTGAAAAAGCCTCGCTCCAGAGATGGCTTCGTGGGGCACGAAGATGACTTCCTGGCTCACGGGACTCTCGTCCAGGCAGCAGGGGACGGCGGCCTCGGGGCCCGGCCCTTTTCGCGAGCCACACCTGAAGCAGCCACATCATAGCTGGGCCATGATCCCTCAAGCCTTAGGGTCCTGGAAAGGCCTACCTGGAAGAGCCTGGTGTCCTCACATTTCAGAGGGACAGAGAGAGCCCGGCTCTGGGCCCTCACAGAGCAGGGGCGTTCTGCACCGGAGCGGAAGGAGCCGCAAGGCCACGTGGAACGGACACTAACGCCAGCCACATGCCATCACTCCCCGTCTGCCCCCGCAGGCCTCCCCTTTTTCCACTTGTTCTTTGAGAGCTAAGACTTAACACCCTGCTAAGGGGTATTCACTCTTAAGTTGTTATAAAAGCAAATAATTCTATTTATCAATTTGCTTTAATGACGGAGCATGGCTCAGCCTGTGTACGAGGCAGCCTACACAGCCAGCGTGTCAGCGGCTGTGAGGAACACTTTCCAAAAGGATCTGAATTCCAATTCCATGTTCTAAAGTCCCACTCAGAAAAGAAAACACAACGAAGGGAGGGGGAGGGGAGGTAGCGGGCAGGGAGAGAAGGCGAGGCAGGCCTCCACGCGGCAGGGCCTCCGCGGCCGTGGCCGTGCGTGATGCTCTGAGCTATGCTCGCCGTCTCTGAGGGAGGCACCAGCATATAAAATGGTGGTGAATTGGCGTCCCTGCCAATCCGTCATCCTCTGGGTGTGCAGGGAAAACGAGGGGACCCGCCGCAACAAAGCTGAGCCTTCGTGTTGACAGATTCTTATTTAAGTGACTATGAATACAACAATTCCACAAATAATTTGTCAAGTGTGTGGCTGAACTGGCTCTGAACCCTGATAAATGCCCGCTCTCCTCCCGCCACAGATCCAGCGAGCTTCGTGCGGATACCACAGAGCTGGCGAGAGGAAGCAGCAATCGATGCCACTGCATTCCCTGCTCTGGTGCTCGACCCACCGGACAGACAGACAGACAGACGCCTTGGACGGAGGCCCTGCCGCTCAGTGCTGAGTGCCCAGCATGGAAATATCCTTGGATTCTCCACCAGGCCCTGCACCCTGAGCGAGCCACAGGGGTCCTTTGCAAACCACACCCATGGCCCCCTGCCCACAGAAACCTCTGCCTTCCTTGATGAATGTTCCAGGCATGGCCCCTGACACCGCGGGCGCCCTGGCTGCCGGCCTGAACGGTGCATCTGCAGCCTGGAGCCCCGGCCAGCGGCCCCGCGACCATGGCTGTAGGCGGCAAGCACAGCCAAGCCGGCATCGGCCCACACGCGGTTCACGACGCACCTGCACGACGGGCGACACGTCCCCCTGAACAAAACGTGAATCTAATCATCTTTGAAGACTGCAATATACACCTAAGTGTCTCCTGCAGATGTAATTTAGTATGCATTATTAATTTATTTTTCATAAAGCTCCCAGCTCCCGAGAGGGTGAGTGAGAGCAGAGAGCCACCCGGGTGATCAGGCTCGTTTGTCAGAGCCGGGCGGGTGCCTCCTGGAGCCATCCGGGGATGCAGGCCCTTCTGAGGGAAACAAGCCTCCTGCAAACTAGATTGCTCCAGACGTTTCCCCGCAGTGGCCGCGCGGGCGGACAGGACCCCTCCCCCCAGGGGCCACGCAGAGCGGCGACTCACAGACACCGGGCGGCCGGGCCTGCAAGGCTGTCTGCGTGTCAGTTACACGGAAACTTTTGACTCTGGGACTGTAATGCCTACTGAAATAAGAAATAATTAACTCATTCTAACGTAAAATGCTAATTATTTGTTGTTTATAAAGCGATTTAAAATAATGCAGAAGCTCCTGCAGTTGGGCCACACGATTTTCCGGTCATTAACTTCACCGGAATTTGCATTTTAGGACTCTAGCCAGTGACTTACATGCAGGCCTTAAGTCATTTTTCAAACACCCTGTCCTATCTTAATCTATTCATCATTAATCACATTTGGTCACTTTACATAGAGAACACTATTCAGATGGAAGATAAAAGAAATACATTAATAAAGCTAAAACAAGCTGGAGTACTTCAAAACATAAGGTAGGGATGGATATGGTTATCAAAGCAATTCACACATCGCACACTTCGTGTTCCTGGGCGGCTGGGCTGCTGCTTGTGATTCAAAAGGGGCTGCAGGGGAAGCCGAGCTTTCACCACGGCGGACACCCTGCTCCCTGCTGTGAATGAGGGCACACGAGGCATGTACTGGGCACTGCTAGGCGTGTACCAGGCATGTACTAGGCATGTACTGGGCGTGTACTAGACATGTACTAGGCGTTGCTAGCTGTATACCGGGTGTTGCTAGGCAGATTCTGGACGTGTGCTAGGGCTGAACCACTGGGGTCCCACGAGAGCTGCTTAAATAAGGGCTGTGTCTTTTAAGGATTCCCACTTCCTAGGTGGTGGTGGGGATTGTACTGCTGCCAGGCCATGGGCTCTCTGGTGAGCTGAGGATCAAACTGACATCTTCAGAGTCCTGCCTAGCCATACAGCTGGCATGGGAGACAATCACCCACAAACCAGAGAGTGCTAATGCTGGGGGTCAGCTACATGTTGACAGGTACGTGTGAAGTTCAGCTTGGAGGCATCATGGGACCCAGTGGGCTCAGCATATTCTGTATGTTGGTGTCTTCATTGTACATGCAGCCATTTGGTCACTATAACAAAATACCATAGGCCAGGAGGCTTATAAACAACAGACGTTTATCTGTCAAGGTCCTGGAAGCTGGAAGTCCAAGATCAAGGTGGTGGCAGATTCAGTGCCTGGTAAGGGCTGGCGTCCTGGTTTATAGATGGCTGTCTTTTCTCTGTGACCCCACATGACCCCACGGTCCCTTTTATAAGGACACTAATCCCATTTACCCCCATGTGCTAAGAACTTCCCAGAGACTTCACCTCCAAATGCCATCACTGGGGGTTAGGTTCCGACACATGACTTTCAGAGGGACACAAACATTCAGTCTATAGCAACTGGATACAGGACTGACAGGGTAGACAGAGGCCAAGGAGAGAGAACTCTAAACATCTGGCTAAAATGTGTTCAATTTACTTTGCAAAAAGCAGAAGAAAAGTGATATGCAGAGCACGATGTCCCAAGGTCACCACTGGTATAAAGTCAGCTCTGTGAGGATGGGGCTGTACCTATTTGCTTCACATCTGTATTTCCAGTACCTACTACAGTGCCTGGCACATAGTAGGTCTACCCATGATGGACCACTAACAGAATACTAAAGAAAACTAAATACAGTTGAGTGTTTTTAATAATGCTAAGCGCGTTCGGATGACCCACGCTGAAAGGCTTGAATGCAGACATCTCCAACAGGCAGAAGAATCTGGAATAAATAGCCTGGATTGCTGTCTAGTCCCCTCGAGCCACAATCCTTATTATTTTACTCAGATCATGTTGTGGAGCTCTCCGATGTGCCAAACGCTCTAGGAGGTGAAGCCATCCCCCAGGCCTTCCCGGGGGGGAGGGGCCACCTGCTAGTCACCATGGAGGCTGGCCTTGGGGTGTCTCTCGAGGCAACTCGAGTGGCCAAGAGGGGTGTCACTCAGACACAGAGTTGCGGGGAAAGGGCACCGGTGGAGCAGTCAGGGCACATGGGTGTGAGGCTGAGCTCCAGGATACGGGCGCGCCAGTCAGCACTCTACAATCGCAGTCTTTCAGGGAGGGCCGCTGCTGTGCCATCACAGTCTTTCAGGGAGGGCCGTTGCTGTGCCATCAGAGGGGTAAAGGATGGGCGGGAGGCGGGGGGAGGAGGCGAGGGGGAGGGCAAGTCCAGCCCTCGGTAGGACAGACGGGCCCTCTCAAGGGTGCAGCCTTCGGTGACCAGTGTGTGCCGGTCAGTGCAGCGCCTCTGCTCCTCAGGGGCCATGGCAGCCAATGCCCAGCTGTGGTCCCTGCCCAGGGGCTGGCAGTGAGCCCTCGGGAGCACACACAGAGCACCACCTTAATAAAAGAGCAGTGGGCGGGAATTAGAGACTTCCTTCCCGTGCCACCAGAAGGAACTCGCTGGCAACACTTGCTTTGGAAGCGGCGGGGTGCGTGGCGTCAGAGCGTACTCACAACCATGTCCACCCTCATTCCTGATCAGTTTGGACACAGGTCAAACAATAGAGTAATTTTATGGGTGCTTTTCAAGCATCAACCTAAGTATTTTTTTTTTTCCTGCGTAACAAAATTCCTGCCAAAGAAACCTATTTCTGAGGTCCTAGTCAAAAAGTAGTAATGTTCTATCCACACATTAATGATTCCCAAATTCTCCATTATGAACAATATTTATCAAAAACAGCCCACTCTCAGATGAAAGATGTGCCTTATCTTTTCTTGTCAACTAAAACATTATTCACTGAAAGTTTCTTTCATATCTGTTTCAGGGGTTTCAGTGTCATTTTAAATTGCAAATCAATCATCTATCTCGCAGCCCTCGTTCTGTAGGGGAGATTAACGCTCTGGCTAAAATTGTTTACAAAGCCATTTGTAAACCTTCTGCTGATGCAGATGAGAAAAGTTTACCAGTTTAACATTGTTGATCCCAGAGAAAGCCTTAAGCAATGACTTCAGAGGGCAAAAAAATTTGTTCATTTATCATTATTGTCATGGGCTTTCGCAAATGATAACAATTTGTCTTCATCCTATTTTTAGACAATGAGCCACAATAGAGTCCAGAAAGCCATTTTGCCAGATGGGAGAAGGTGCTTTCATTGCAAAATGTTGTCTTTTCTTTCCCTGCCCTATAAAATTGGCTTAAGTGAAAACCAAGGATATGTTTTAATGTCACGGTTCCCAGAAGACATAATGACATACAATAAAGGCACTGCCAACCCGGGAAGGATGTGGTTCCAATGCATTGAATACGATTTTCAATCCAAAACAGTGACTTTGGGGACAGACAGAATCATGGTCAGAGCTGGGAAGACAGTTATAGATTTTAGCATGCTTTCATTCCGTGTTAATATTCCCCTTTTTTAAATGAAACACTGCAATAGGAAGCCCAATTACTTCTCATTAAGATGAATAAAAATGTTAGAATAAGCTGGACATAAAATAAACATTTAAAGTGATATATGGTTCATTCCACCGCGCTCGGAACCACTAAATCAGGAGCTCTCTATGGGAGAGGGGACGAGAGGCCCGTGTTCATTAGAAACACTCCACACGCGGGTGAGTCCCTGCGGCTGGTTCCGGGCAGCCCCCCGGGAGGAGGGCGCTCTTGGCTCGGTGACTGACAGTCCGGGGCTCTTGACCCACCCTTCCTGCTTCAGAAGGCCGCTCCGTGGGCCTCCGGCAGCTGGGCAAGCCTCTCACTGGTAATCAGCTCACACTTCGTCTTCAGCATAAAGGAAGATTTCACCTATGTTCCCTCTATCGACGATAAAGCCTCACAGAGATCCTGCAGTGAAGCCCCAGCACTGACGCCGTAATACGCGGCTCTTTTGGTTTGCGTCCAGGTACAGGGGGACATGAAGCTTCACGCTCTAGAAGTCTTTATCATCGAGCTGGCATTTTAGCAAATAGTACTATCGACTCACTGGTCACAGGTTGGAAAGGTGAGAGCATTACTGAGTATTAGCCAGCCTGAAAATATACCCTGAAACAGCCTGTACACTCGCGCACATACACACACATGGGTGCACACGCATGCACACGCTCATGGATATACACCCACATGTGCACACACATGCATGCACACACCCACACACACACGTGCACACGCACACATCTTGGAGGCTGGTGAGATAAAGGATGTTGTTGGGGAGCTGAGGGATGCTGACGCCACAGCTGGCTTGCTGAGCTGCACACAGGCTTACAAGAAAGGCGCCGGCCCGCGGGCTGCTCTGCACAGGGGGTGCTGAGAGCAGCTTGAGTGTAGCAAGCTGGCCCCATGTCCACTTCCCTGCGAGCTGTCTGAGCTACAGACCGGCCTTGACAAAATGCCGCTTCTCCACCAGCTGCTTTCCTAAAAGCAGACCAAGAGGTGCCCTCTCAGGGTGGCCTCCACGCTGCTTGGGGCTCTGACTCCCGACCACAGTCCATCCCACCACACAGCACGTGGCCGATCCCCCCACCCCACCCCGCGCGTCCAGCACAGCCCTGCCCCTCCCACGGACTACGCTTGGCCCGGCCAAGCGACCCTCCACATTCCCCATCTGAATAGGGACAGCTTTATTTCCTAATCATGGCCAGTTTTTATTTATTTTTTTGGTCAATAGGAAAGTATTTATTGGCCTGGAATTTTATCACTCAATAATTTTAAAACAGCCTAGAACAAGACATAATCCTATAAGTTACTTTTTTTTTTTTGCTTTTTTATTTCACTTTTAATTGTGGTAATATACACGCAACATAAAATGTAACATCTTCACCATTTTTAGGGAGTGGTAAGTGCATTCATGTTGTTGTACAAACTTCGCCAGAACTCTTTTCACTTTGCACAGCTGAAACTCTGCACCCATTAAACACCAACACCGGAGCCCCCCAACCCCGGGGATCCTGGGCTGATCACCGTGGGTGCGGCACCCCATGCTTTTGCCCTCCTGTATTTCCTGTTACCCCTGACCGTCCCTCCCATTGAAGCCGCCAGAGGCTCACTGCATCAGGGATGGCTAACAGGAACAGAGAAAACCACTCTTTTCTGGCGTTCAAGACTCAAGTCTGAGGCTGAAGGAGAATAAAACAATAGACGAGGGAGGGGAGGCATGAAGGCGGCAGAGGAGATGAGGACGGGAAGAGAGAAGACATGGGGGCCTGCGCGTCCCTGGGAAGGCCTGGTCCTCAGCCCTCCTGCGGCCGAGTCCCAGCAAGATGAGACGGGATGCCATCAGCCAGCAGCGGTCCAGCCTGGAGGGAGGGGTGACCACTGGGCCGCCAAGCCACTTCCATCCCACAGACACCTTGTCACTGTACAGGACCTGGAAAGGCCCTGACTTGGCTAAGACCGTTTTCATTGACAAAATGAGGACTCACATTAAAATTTAGTTGAATGACAGGAAAAGAAATTGAAGTTCTTTTTCTGGCATTTCAGAGCTGCCCCGGTCCACGCCTCTCTTTCCACCAGCGGCGCCACCTTTCCTGCCTCAGTCTCCCACAGCCTTGCTCAGAATTCATGCCCAGTGAGCACAAGAGCCTGAGGACTGAACCCCAGCCTGGAAACACAGCAAACCCATCCACTTACTAATATCAATAAATTATCCTTAATATTGGGTTGTCGGAAAAGTCATGACACATTTTTCCAACGAAAACCACAGAAAAAATATGTCATGACTTTTCCAATAGCTACACAGATTAAGCAAATGACTATGGAACACCTACTGCGTGCCAGGCACTGCTTTAAGCAGTTGGGGGACAGTAAAGCAGGCACAAATGCCTTTCCTTGGCTCTTACCTTCCAGGGAAGAGGACAGACTATCACGGGAATGGGTGCTCCTGGGAGGGAAGTGCGGGACTCAACGGTTTATTCCTTGGGTCACCTGCTTTCAACAGGAATGTTACGTGTGCATGGCTCCGGCCTGCCAGGCCCCCACGGTAAACTTCAGGAACCAAGCATCCCGGCTACGATGGGCATCTGAGGCCATTTCCTAAAATAAAAGCAGCCACTACACGAGAAACATGACAAGTCAGATGGCTGCTTGTCAGCACTCAAAAACTAATCCTGGGGACCTGTCCTTCCTACGTCCGCAGCCAGGCGGTTGGAAGCTGTAAAAGGAGCTCCCTGACAGGCTGCTCAACAGAACTCACTTCTAAGCCACCCCCAGAGGACCTCTGCCCAGGCCGCCGAGCGCTCGCACTGCACACAAGGCGAGGACCGGCGCACACAGGCGGGACCCCAGGACCCGCTCTGCTCCTTCCTGATCGGCCAGGGCGGCCTTTGTGGCTCCTTCTGTCCGCATTCCAGCCATGGGCTTCAGGGCAACGTCACGCTTTCCCAGCTCTGATCTGATCCGGGTGCTAATCTCACCGAATTAATCTGGCCCTACACGAACCAGTTTAATCTCCTCCACCCAGCTCAGGGATGCTGTCAGCAGGCAGGCACATGACCTCAGCCGTCCAATCGAACGGAAGCCCTGGGACAGGCTCTCCCTGCTGGGCACCAAAGGAGCCAGAGGCCGGAGTCGCCAGCAGTGGTGTCAGCACCACAGGGGCCACGGGAGCTGCTGCGAGTGCCCGCCAGGGGCTCTCCAGGAAGTCCGCTCACTGTTTAATAAGCATCCCTCCAAAAGGTGGAGCCTGAGTCTGTCCTCTGGCGTGGGAGAGAGTGAGGGGCCTGCTTCAATGGCCAGGGAGAGGTAGAGGTGACAGCCCCTCACTTCCAGGGCTTGGTCATAAGACGGCTGGCGTCTGCCTGCCTCTCTCAGACTTGGGGGAGCCCCCGTGGGGGACAACGCGCAGGGCGCTGTGCCCGCCGCGTGCACGAGCCATCTGAGCAGCATACTCCCCAGGTGCAGTCAAGCGTTCCGAGGCCTCAGAACCAGCCGACGTTCTCAGGGGAACCCCAGGAGGGGTTCGGGGCCAGGCCCGCCAGCCTGCACCTGAATTCCTAACCCACAGCAACTGTGAGGCAGCAAACAGTTTTGTTGTTGGAAGCTCCTAAATTTTTTAGGTAATTTGCTACAGAGTGACAGGTAACTAATCCGGGAGCCCATTCCAAGACAGAATCGTTAGGTCCTTGGATCAACCCTTGCCTGAAGCTACGCGCTTTCAGACTTTTCAGCAAAGTGGTCAGTAGAGACTATTGTTTAAGTCAGCCTGAGTTGGATTTTCTGTTACTTTCTATCAAAAGCATCTTGGCAGAGACATATGTCCAATCCTTCCCCAGTCTCACACTTCCGAAGGGAACGAAAAATGTGGATTAACTAACCCTATTCAACTTCAGCCCAAAAACCTTCATTCCAGCTACTCCTGCTTTGAACTGTGCTATTACCATTACTGGGTGCAGCTGTTGCAATATCCGTGCAGAAAATTCATCCTCTTGCTTAAGGGTGTAATGAGTGGAGATGGGAAGGCAGTTTCCACTTGAATATGTGAAGCGTCTGTAGGTAAGAACCCTTAGACATGGTACTTGCTGTTATTTGCCCCTCCAAAGCAGTCAGACAGGGGATCAGGGGCAATGTTACTTCCTGCCCAGCAGCGGGTCTCTTAGCATTCTTCAAACCCAAGAGAGAAATGAGAGAGCTATGTGGTGGTTCCAGCACTTGGCAGCTGAAAACGCAGCTGTGACCTTTGTGTTTCTTTTGGAGGTAGCCTGTTGCAAGTCACAAGAAAATAGAGCAGGTTTTTCGTTTAAAGAGAAGACTGAGAAACACAGTTGGAGTGTGTGTGTGATAAAGTGGATAGATCACGAGAAAGTGCGGAACTCGCAGGTGAGAATGCTCAGGGTGATCCGGAGGAAATCGGGTGACGGTGGGTTCTGAAAGACAAGAAGTCCGCGGCAACAGGGGTGCTGGAGGAAGCAGACCCCCACAAGCTCCGGCACACTCCTCCTCTGAACAGAAGTAAGATCGGCCAATAACAATCACTGCCACTGTGGATATTGATTTACTGCTTAGACACGGCCACGCGAAGTCTGCAGATCTATGGTCTGCGCATACCCGAGAAGAATTATCAGTAAGTTATGCCTTTGTTAGTGCCCTGATACCCACTTCCTGCTATTTTCTTTAAATGAGACTGTCTGGGTTATTGGTTCTTTATTCATCACAGACATGCATCCCATAAGGCGCATTGCATGTTCCACAGCAACTTTTGGGGTGTGACAGAGTTCACCCCCTAAGAGCTAGACATGGACCTCAGTGTGCTAACTCCTGTGTGAGTTTGGGCAAGTTACCGAGTTTCCCAAACCTTAGCCTTTTCACTTGTAACAATAAAAATTTTGTAATCATAAAAATAGCATGAACTCATAAAATTTACCATGTTTCAGACACTGTTCTAAGCATTTCTTGTTTCCTAATTCATTTAATCACATCACCTAATGCAATTCGCTTATCCCAAAGCTTAGCATATATTAGACACCGCAATGGCAACACCCCTTTCATTTGGAAATGAAATATTTAAGAGCACAAACTGATCTACCGTCATTTCTCATACATCCAGGTGACATGCATTTAAAAAGTATTTTTACATTTTTGCTCTGTGACCAACTTTTTTCAAGAACACACACACACACACACATATGCATGCATGACTTCTAAAAATCAGTGAATCATTGACTATTCCATTGGGTTGTCGGAAAAGTCATGACGCATTTTTGCAACAAGAAACAGAAAAACTATGTCATGACTTTTCCGACAGCCCAATATAACGTCCATTTCTATCCACTCCACAAATGCCACCTTGCTTGGACAGGTCTTTTTTAAACATTTACCATTTCCTGTTGGGTCTAGCTCACAGCAATCTACATATACCAGGGTGCCAAAAAAATATACAAGTGGACACTTTGGTCAGCGTTGCCCAAGCAGTAGTTCACCATAATCAGAAGTGTCTGGGAGCTGATGGGAACCACTTTGAGCACCTCTTGTAATTGCAGAACTCAAACGTGAGTTGTATTTATCTTTTGTTATCGGTATATATTGAGTGTTACAATATAAATACAATTTTTTTTTCCTTTCTTAAAATGTATATACTTTTTTTGGCACATATGTGTGTGGAAGTAAAAAAGTCACCACCCCAAACCCATATCTCTATGTTTTGGTGTGTATGTAGCCCACTGAGTTGACCTAGCACCCATGGGTGCAATGCCATGCCTCAGTACTGGCCATTTAGGCACAAGGCTGAGTGCTGTGCCCACGCTGTGCCATCTGGATTAGCCTGATGCCAGCCCAGTGCGACACAGTGCAGCCACAGGCTCCTGCCACCACCACAGCAGGAGGGCCCCAAATGGATGGTGGGGTCGGCCCAGGGTGTCCACTGTGCCCGCGCTGTCAGCTGAGATGCCCGGCTCCTGCTGACTGAGGCGGAGAGGCAGTGGGCTGTGCTGCCTCATGTTCAAGTCCAGACCACACACCGCAGCTGTGCTGAGGCCAGGTTCAGGCGCCAGGACTCAGCATCAGACAGACCTCCGTCGTCTCCGCTCTGCCGCCTGCTAGCAGGAGGACTCCACTCCCTGAGCCTGTTTTCTGGTTGGAACTGCACAAGATAAGATTTATAGACTCCCTGAAACATAGCAAGCTCTCAGTAAATGGCAGAAGAAGCAATAAAGTAATAATGATCTTTGCCTCTCATGCCTCACCTTTTTCCCTGAGCTCCAAATTTGTACAGAAGACTAACTGCTCAGCGTGTCCACCTGGGTGTCCCAGAGGCCCGCAGCCCTCACGTGATAAAACCAGAAGCCAGTCTAGTCCTTACATGGGCACAAACTAGCAGCCTGGGTGGTCAGCACAGCACCCCTACAAAACAGGTCGGTCAGGGCGCTCACGGACTTCAGGTCTGAACCTCACAAGTCACAGTTTTTCTCCTCCTCCTCCCGAAAACGTACAAAAGCAAGATGGAGAACACAAACCATGCTCCTAAACGTTCAGGGGAATTGCAAGACAAATGTGATGCAAAATGCATGTGAGGCTGTCACGAACTGCTGAGATCAGGCAGCACACACACGTTAAGAGGCACAGAGACGAGACAGAAAGCGCTGGAGGACTCCGCGAAGGTATGTACTCAGGAGAGACCGGCAGAAAGGCTTTCTCACAGGGAGAAGACTCAACATGGAGGGTAAAACTCTCTGTTGTCCACATGGGTCCAGAAACTACAGCCAGCAGGGCTTGTGCCAGGAGCCCAGCAGGGAAGGGGTGGTGAAGTGGCAGGATGTAGCTGGTCTCTGCAGCAGCGGGGAAAGCCTTTGCTGGTGAATCTGGAAGGGTGCCCTACCCTCCTGCCCCTTAACTGTCTTCATCGCCACCCTTATTCCCCTCTGGAACTTGTGCTAACACCTACTGGAGGAAAATCAAACGCCCAAGCATGTGCAATAAAGAGAAGCAGCCATGGTTCTATCCAAAAATACTAGAAGGAAAAATTGTAAAAGGCTAGCAAAACTTAACAAAATGAAAAACCCTCACCAGGAATCATGTTTTCATAGAGCAGGTAAATACTACAACCAACCATTTTGTCATAGCTTTAAAAAAAATAAGAAGCAATTATATCTGTGAAGAAAGATCCCAGAGAAGAAACAATTGTCTCATACATGCTTGCCTTGATGTTCAAGAGTTCTCATTCAGACATGATGGATCTCGTGATAAAATAATATGCACACGGCTAAGCACTGGGGCACAGACTAACAGAACATAGAAACTAAAACTGGGCGGTGGCGGAGAAGGGAAGCGAGGAAAGGGAAGGTGCTACTCGTGTTGTCAATCATGGCAGAGAATGGGGAAGGCCAGGGCTCCAGAAATAGGAACTGAGGCGTCATGTGACATTATAATTGCAGGAGTTAGGACAACAGCAACGTAGAAGCCCTCCTAAATAGCAGGAGGACCAAAGCAAACAAAATGGATCACAAGCAGAGACTAAGAAACAAACAAAAATCTAGTAGACAATGATATTTCAGAACTAAGACCAAGTATGTGCCATTTCAGATGTAAATGGGTTCAACTGACCCATCAGCAAGAGTTTCAGGTCGCTCCACAGAACAACGCCAGCCCCACACTATACTCATGAGACACATAAGACCAAATTGTTCAGCAAAGTCGAAACTAGAAGGATATTCATTCAAAGGCACCAGACAGATGTAAACAAAGGCAGGCAGAATTCCGAACAAAGGCATACAACGAGCTGTCGAAGGGCACTTTCTGATGCCATCGGGAGAGATTCATGGCGACAACATCGCTGATCTCAATACCTGTGCATCAGATGACAGAGCAGCAGCAATATGAAGCAAAAATGACAGGGGGCTCGAGAAGGCACAGCAGTAACGCTGGTAGCAGGGGACAGGTCAGCACTCCCAGTTCATGCAAACCAAGTGGGCAAAACCTCCGAATCCTGCAACCCCAGATAATGTAATTAATAACACAGACTGCTACTGAATCATACAGATTGCAAACCTTGACAATAGAGTGTTTATTTTCTTTACAAATGTCCATGAAATATTAATAAAAGAACTGATCACACTTGGGTCACAAAGGTAGCCTGATAAATTCCCCCGAACCAAAAATAGTACAAACAATATTTTCTGACCACAATGTAATAAAAATAAAAATAAATAACAATCAGAAAATAAAAAGTCCTTTCCACCTGAAAATTAAAAATCAAATAACAAAAATTACTCTTAAGCATACACCTAGGTTAAAGAGGATACACAACCCCAAATTTAAGAAAACAAGTGAAAATACTATATAGCAGAACCTATGGACACAGTTAAAAAGCACTCAAGGAAAGTCACAAATTCAAAACCTAGGTCAACAAAAAATAAAGAATGAAACCAAATGAATGAGTCATCTGACTAAAAAATTAAAAAGTTAGAAATAAAACAAAGCTGAGAGGTAAAAAGCTAATAAATATGAAGGCAAAAATTAATAACTTAGAACATTAGATATCCACAGAACTAAAAAATAAACCCAGAAGCTGTTTCACTAGGAGAGGGGGATGACTAAGAAGATAGTCCAACAAACCTAATCACAGGAAAGGAAGGAGAACATGCAAGGAAATATAAAGAGATGGAAAATGTAAATAGATCGGGCCGGCTGAGTGGAGCATTGGTTAAGAGTTGGCTTGGGATGCCAGCGGCCCCAGTTCGGATCCCACATGTGAGGGCCAGTGACACTGCCCTCTACAGCTAAGATGGTGAACAACAGCTCCACCTGGAGCTGGGCTGCATGAGTGTAGGCTGCGGCCCCTGCTGCAGTGGGCTGCCATAGGCTACAGTGAGTGGCCGGCAACCAGCGTGAGCTGCCAAGAGCCGCGGTGAGCGACCATCCAGAGGCCGGCGACCGATCTGCCTCACCCGGGGAGAGCACAATGACGATACCAACGTGGGCCAGTGAAGCAACGTCCTCCACAACTAGACTGAAGAACAGAAGGACAGCAACTTGTCTGTTCCCCTTGCCTGATTCCCCAACACTGCTCCCATCCCCCAATTCCCCAATAAAATCTTTAAAGAAAAAGAAAATGTAAATAGATCAATTTCCATTGAAAAAAATGCATGAAGCTGTCTAACAGTGTTTGATTAAAAAAGGACCCAAAGGTGAAAAAAATAACTATCGCAAAAAATAATAATAAAAACTATTGCATTGTTTTGTACATCTGTAACTAATAATAATAATTTTAAAAAAGTTAAAAAAATAAAATAATAAAAAAATAAAATGAATAGTAAAAAAATAAAATAAAATAAAATAAAATAAAATAAAATAAAATAAAATAAAAAAGGAACCAAAATGGTCCAGGCTTGGGGAAATTTTACCAAGTCAAAAAATCAGCTGCTCCCAATGTTTAACTAGGGTATATAAAAAGGGAAAACTCCCAAATTTTTTTATTGAAACAAATATAACACTATGCCTTAACCTGGTCAAGACTAGGCAAAAACAAAAACAAGCAAAGAAAAAGCATAGCCTAACCTCATTGTTCATATTGATACAAAAATCAGATGTGAAATATTAGCAAACAGCGTCCATTAGGTCATTAAAAAAGAATACACTGCAAAAAGTGGGTTTTATTTCAGGAACTTAAAAGTGGTGAGATAATAGGAAATCCACTAAATAAGTCATCCTGTAACTAGATGTAAGGAGAGAAATCATATGATCATCTCAGACACTAAGAAAAAAGTGCATGTGACATTCAAAAACAATTTGTGATTAAAACAACAAAAGCTCAAAACAATATGATTAACATATAAAGGTTTCCTAGACATTTATAAGAAAAAGACAATGATCACATTGAAAGTAGAGGCCGAGAGAGTTCACAGAAAAGGAAATATAAATGGTTACACATAAGAAACGAAACTCAACTTCACTTTAAGGAGAGGTCCCCAAATTAAAGCTATCTTGAGATGCTATTTTCACCTTTTGTATTGGCAAAAATCCAAAAGTTTGATAACACTGTCAGTGAGGCTGTGGAGACACAGCCATCATGTATAGCTGGAGGGAACATGAATTGGTATAACCCCTGTGGAGGGCAAATCAGCACCATCTATCAAAATTACATATGTATATACCCTTTGAACCATCGATTATACACTTGGGAACTTATCCTTGAGTTACACTTGCTTGCGTGTGAAATGATGTCTGTGCAAGGTTATTCATTAGCAGTCGTTGTAAGAACGAACATGACAAACAACCTAAATATCCATCTAAGGAAACTGGTTAAATAAATTATGGTACATCCATACAATATAATGTCATGAAGTTATAAAAACAGTGATACTTTGGGGCCGGCCGAGTGGCACGGTGGTTAAGCGCTGGCTTGGGACGCCAGTGGCCCAGGTTCGGATCCCACATAGGAGGGCCCTCAAAAAAAAAAAAAAACAACTCTAAGAAGGGTTTATCTTTAAAAAAAAAACAAAACAGTGATACTTTACATGGATATAGAAAAATTGCCAATATATATCAAGTAAAAATTAAAAACCACATGCATAATGTGCCAATCAGTATGTACATTCAGCCGACTTGGGTGTAAAAAGAAAAATATATATACTATATCCATGTTCAATTGGAAGGAGTTCTCTATAGTCTTAAGAACTAGTCCTTGAAATGCTGTCCCCAAACTCTCTTTCCAGGGTGATCATGCCCTCTTATTCCCTTCAGTGCTCTGCCCAGGCTGACCACACAGCTTATGCTTTGGTTACACTGAGCCACTGACCAGTCTCTGGTCATCTTTGTCACAGTATTGTCCCCTCTGCCAAAATCACCAACATGCCCCGTGCTGACCAGAGAAGCTACTCGTCCTTCCAGATGACCCAGTGCCCCAGGGAGAGTGCGGCTTCCTGCTGCGGGGGTCCTACGCACACTCTTCTCTGCCAGATTCACTGAGTTTCTCTGCTCTGAAGAAGACCATGAAAACTTCAGGGCTGCAGCCAGGTATTGTGTTCACTTCTGCTTCCGTGACTTACCTAGCCCAGATTCGGACACAGCAAATATGCCTTAGGGCTGGGGGTGGTGGTGGTGAAGGACCCATATGCCCAGCGTTGGATGGATGGGTTAACCAAATGTGGTCTCTACACACAGTGGAATATGATTCAGCCTGAAAGAGGAAGGGCATTCTGACACCTGCTGCCACACCAACGGAGCTTGAAGGCATGACGCCGAGTGAAACAAGGCAGGACAAATCTCATATGATCCCACTTACATGAGTTTTCTAGAGTAGCCAACCTCACCGCACAGACAGAAAGTAGAATGGTGGGTGGGAGGCCGGGGGGAGGCCGGAGCCGGGAGTCATGGTTTCATGGATAGTTTCAGTTTGAGATGAAATGGTTCCGGAGACACATGGTGGGGATGGTTGCACAACAGTGTGTGTTTACTGCCACTGAATTGCATACCTAAAAATGGCTGAAACGGTAAATTTTATGTTATGTATATTTTACCATAATAAAAAAGTTTGCCTTGAATGGGAGATCCAAGGAATCCTTAGGCCAGGAAGCCTTTATCCACAAGAACACTTTTATATCTTATTCCTGAAGATGGTAAATATTGTACATTTATGTTCCGCTCATCTGTCAAAATCAATTCTACCCTTAGAAAGCTTTCTCCTGGGACTTCACTGAAAGCTATAGACGAATGGTCACTAAGGCCTTGGTAAATATGCCACACCACTCATTTGTCAATAAATACTGATGACCATTTAGTTGGCAGACACCAGGTGCCGGGGATACCCAAGTGAGAAAGGCACGCGTCCTTTCCTCGCCTCCAGGCGCTCGCCACAACACTTGGAAGACCTTCTGCTTCCCGTCTCTTCCACTCCAGGGGTCACCCTCTTGCTGCCCCCCATCACCCGTGCTCTCTGTGCTAGTTTTCACCCCATCATAAAGTTCCACAGCAGAGAACCAATTCACTTAGGTAAACAAAACAAAATGTTTATGAAACACATTGTCCAGATAGAAAAGCACTGCTCATTTTTATGTTTTATTTGCAGATTGGTTAGTGCTGGGGGAGAGACGTGCTCCTGATGTTTGTATGTTGATCTTGCGTCCAGCAGTCTCACTGAACTCTATTATTAGTTCTAATAGTGTGTGTGTGTGTGTGTGCGCGCGCGCGTGCGTGTGTGTGTGTGTCTTGATTTCTTTGGTTATTCTGGGTAGATAATCGTATCATTTGCAGATAACATCCGTTTTATCTCTTCCTTTCCAATCCTTACAACTGATTTCTTTTTGTTCCCTCAAAACATTGGCCATGACCTTTAAAATAAAATTTCAAAAACAAACACCATAGGCAGCCAAAAACTGAATTCACTTGATCATATTGAAATAAAAGATTTCTGTTCAAAGACACCATGAACAAAGTTACTAAATGATAGAACAGAAGATATGCCAATATCGAAAACAACAAGGGATTACTCCTTCTAGAATATGTAAGGAATAAGGAATTTCTGCATATCAACCAGGAGAAAATGTCAACCCAGTGTAAAAATGGTCAAAGGATATGAATAGTAACTTACAGATGAGAAAACTCTAAAGTTAAAAAGCACTTTGAAGAGATGCTTAAAATCATTAATAATCAGAGAAGAATGCAAATTAGAACAGTAATGAGATCTCACTTTATACGGATTAGCCTGGTGGAGTTAGAAAGCTGGAGAATGCCAAAGGCTGGAGGGAATGTGGTGATATGAGAATGTAACCCACTGCTGGCGGTGATGTGACTGTTGCAGCAATTCTGAAGAGCAGCCGGGCAGCTGTAGTCACATTTAATGGGTTGATCCCGAGAATGAAGGTACCTGTTGAGAAGGGGTCCTGGTGGCTAACTGGGCTCAAACGTAAAAGCAGAGCTTCGGGGAGAAGCCTGCACTGTGTTTCTGCGGGCCGGAGCCAGCCCCTATAACGGAGCTCCTGGAATCCTCTTTCCATCAGCAGGACTCAGGCTTCCTCCATCCAAGTGGAGATGTACAGCTGTGTTAGCATTAGACCTTCACCAGCCAATCAGCAGCCCATTCCAACCAATCAGGACAGTGATGTTTGGACCAATCAAACTGTGAGGATTTGGAGTCCTCATTGGCACGGAAATGGGCCAATCAGGGACAGAGGGTGCCATGTCCTCTGTATATAAGCCAGCTCCCCTGGCTGGCACAGTTACTTGCAGTTTCCACCACAGACTGCCTTTCACCGACTGGAGCCCCAACACCCCAGCTGTCTCCCCAGGCCGAGCAGAGTGGGGCTGCAACACCAGGCCACCTCACGGCCATGCTGTCTCACAACTCAGCTGTTTGCACGGAACTGTCTCCGCCTTCACCGCACCCCAAACCGGGGAGTCCTGCTGGTGTTGAATCGGTGCCAATGACCATCAGTTGACAAATATCTGCATCTGGCATCGGACCTGGACACCCAATTCCCACACAGTCCGTAAGTGGACATGCACAGGGCGGTCATGGTAGCGTTGGTTGACATGTGGAGCAGCAGGAGGCAGCTGGGTTGTCCACCACGGGGTAAGCAGAAGATAAAATGTGCTGGGTGCAAACCATGGAGTCTACATATGCATATGCCAACATGGATGGGTCTTAAACACAGTGCTGAGTGACAGAAATTCAAATGGCTATGGTATCTCAACCAGCACCATTTATATACCATTAAAAAATCAAGGGTACATATTTTGCAAGAACACATATGAACAAAAAAAACAGTACATGTTAAGTACATCAAACTAGTTGCCTGTGGGGGTGGAAAGCAGGGATAAACTAAACTAATAATAAAATAAGCCTAGACCCTTGCACAGAGTGATGGCAGCAACACTCCACGAGAGTTGAGTGATATTACTTTTCTTTAAGAAAAAGGAGAAACGAAAACAATCCTGAGAGACCAAAAGTTTGCAGAGATAAATGACAGCGGTCAAGCTGGCTGAAGGGTCCCTCGGGCTTCTAGCTCAGCCATAGCCGCGTCTCAAAGGTGCCCGCGAGAAGCAGCACCAAGCACACTGCACGTGAAGCGTAACACTGGATTCTGAGAAAAGGCTGGCCAAGGAAGAAAGGAGGGCCTGCTTCCCACCTGGCGCAGAAAATGAGAGGGTGGCAACCGGGGGGAACGGACAAGGCTGGGAGCTGTCCCCTCCCTGTCCTCACCCAGCAGGCCTGTGCCTTCCCCGTGCCTCTCTGTGCGTGAGCAGTGGGGGGCTCAGAGGCCAGGCTCCAAGACCTCGAGGCTCATGTGATAAGTTAGGGTGCAGGAGGGGCAGGCCCGGGAGCAGAGAGCCCAAGCCTGCATTCGTGGCACGTGGGGAATACGGGGTCCTCACAGCTCGGATAGAGAAATTAAGTAACTGCCCTCCGAAGCCCATTTGTCAGGCAGCTGACACACCCAGGCCTCCCTCTGGGGCATTGCTTGGCTCCATCATTTGACTGCGGCAGGTGGGGCTTGTGCCGCCGCCAGCCAAGGCCCTCCAGAAAGCTAGAGGGGCAGCAGCCGCGCCATGACGGAAACTGTCAGGAAAGCTGGGAGTATAAGGGGCTGACTGTTACGGCTTATGCATTGACCTGGCTTCTTGAATTTACTCTCGGCTGGTTATGGATTGCTCCATACAAGTTCAATGGGAAGGTTGCCAGCCTGCTGCTCTCAAAGCACTCAGGGTTGGGGGCAAGGAGGTGACTTCTGTCTCTGGGCAGCTTGGAAATCAGGAACTAGAAAGAAACATAAATGTGGTGGAGATGTAGCAGCTGCAGACAATGGCTTTGGGATCAGGGGCTGCTCATGAGTTTTGAAGAAGGCCCGCCTCAACGTGGAAGGCACGGAATAATCGGCCTCCTCATTCAGGGCATTTCTTCTGCCCAGTGATGTCCAGGCAAGTCCCGGGGGTCAAAGAGAGCGGGGGCTGGGCAGGTTTGGTGCTCAAAGCTAAGGGATTAGATGTTATCCTTGGGCGGTGACCTGGGCCCTGCGGGGTGGCACCAGCTACTCCCACTTACGTAACCGTCAGGAGGAGGTGAGGGGCAGGGTCGCGGCGGGATGCTCTGTAAGGCAGCGGGCCCTACACTTCTACCAGCTGTGCCAGGAAACTAGCTCAGGGGGAAAAAAATCACCAGTTTGGATGGGAGCTGAAATCCTTGACTTATTCAAATAAACCCTTCATAAGAATTTAGAAGGAGAGTCATACAAAAGCTTGGAAAGCAACACAATTCCAAAGCCACTCACAAGCACCGAGTAGAAGAGACATCAAGTTTAGATGTCATAGGCCCACAACTGTCACCCTTGAGCCTTCACAGAGCAAGGAGGAGCTTGGCATGGTTTTCCTGGGCTCCCAAAGTGGGAAGAGTTGGTCCCCTGATTCCTCAGTCCAGACGGTCTTCTCTGTGGCGGCCCCTGAAATGCCACTGGGCAACCCCCACAGCTCACTGGGAATGAAACAGAACGAATATCTGGGGCACCTGGTTCCACAGATGAATGAATACAAAAAGCAGTCTTACAGATTTGCTCAAATGTGCATTTGCAACAACTGCCTACCCCTGAGAAAGCAGGTCTGCCTGAGGCGCTCTGCATCTCTAAGGGAGCCTCTGGGGGCCTCTGGGCACGGTGGTCGCCTGCCCTGCAGCCTTCCCGCCGCTGCTCTCCCACAGGCTGTGTGTCTAAACAGCAGAGAACCCGGAGTATCAAACGCTCCCTGCAGCAATGCGATAATTAGCGAGACATGGCCCACGTGGCCTGGAAGGCATGGGGACACTCCGAAATGCCAAACTTGCACCTAAGGCTTGGCTTTCACTCCCAAAGAGTTAAAGTCAACATGTGTCTGGGCATCAAATCAGAGAGAACTGTCAACTCTTTCATCTTGTCAGTTCTATGGTCCTGAAATTTCTTCCTCAAAACAGTATCCAATTTCCAGCATGAAGGAAGAGAACGTATAATACAGATGTTTCATGGATTCGAAGCGCCAAGAGTCTAAAACTATCACTTTTACTTTATCAGCCACCTCTGAAGAGTTCAAAGCATTTTTCACGAGCATTTTGATGCACAATTTCACAGCAGTGGACTTGGCAGGCATTATCCTTGTTTTACAGAAAGCAGTGAGTGTGCTGAGGAGGTCTGCTGGCTGGGGGCCTCTTTCCTCGCACACGGGTCCTGAAACCCAGTGCTCGGGGCCACACTGTTAAGCCCATAGGTTCGCAGGCCGGCTGGACCCCGCAGGCCTGGAGCGGCGAAGGCCAAAGCCCAGCAGTGAAGCGAAGGCCGCCTGTGCCGGGGGCCGCGGCACGCCAGACACTCGGGTCCGTTTAAAGGAGGCCGCTGACTCAGCACTAGCCAATCCCTGCCACGCTGGAATGTTGCCAGATAGTCTGATTTTTCAAAAGAAGATGTAAAGCTAATAATTTTCAGATAAAATCCACTGATTTTTAAATGTTAGCCTTTTAAAAGAAATCCATTGCAAGGCAAGCAAATCACATCTCTGAGCCAAACACTGCCCGAGGCAGCCTGTTTGCAACCACAGCCCTGAGATGTCACCACGGATAGCAATTTCTATCTATGTTTGGGGGAGAGGAAAAAAAGGACCATTTAAAACCACAAATGACCGCACCACATCTGCCCGTTGGGGAAGTCCACCCTTTCTCTCCAGTCCGGAATATTTTCTAAGAAACACGCTGTGCTCGGCCTGGGCCGTGAACCCCCTCACGTGTCTGGGAGGGACGAGTGGATTCCTTCCGCTTAGACAGGAGCGGAGCACTCGGGCTTCGGGAGTCTGAGCTCTGCTGCCCTCAGCCCCACCCCCGCTTCCCGTCTTCAGCGCATGAGCCACTGCCTTCTTCGAAGGGAGCTTGGGGTGGAGAGAAGGGCGGTGGCCCACGTCTGTGTCGCTGTGGTTAGTAAAGAAAACACAGCCACAGGGCAGGGCTCCAGATGCGTCAGCAATTCTGCGCGAGAACGCAGCTGGAGAGACCACCGCACGGGACTCCCAGGGATGCCGGGAGGGAGGTTTCCAGGCTTCCCACGGTAGCTGGGCCTGGATCGGAGAGTTTTAAAAAAATGTTAAAGGTCAGCATGACCCCGGCAGCCTGGAGGCTTGGGGACATGTTTAGTCAGGCAGCCAGTAAGCTTCCAGGCCCGAGCTCAGGGCACACCCTGCAAGCCGCCTCATGGAGGGCGAGGCCTCACATCCTACCAAGAATTCCAGCGTTACCAGGCCCGGGGCGGAGCGGTGAGGGTCACAGCCAAAGTCTGTGTGTCCGAAAGTGTGACCCCTCTGTACTGAGCCGCCTCGAGGCAGGGCTTGGGGAACCACCACCCTGGAGGGGCCAGGTGGGCCGTCCCCGCGTGGCAGCCAGTGGGCCGGGAGAAAGCGCCCTACTGCCCGTCTCTCTGCAGGGGACGGTCCTGAGCAGCTAAGCATGCCCTCGGGGCCCTTCTCAGAGGGTCCCCAGGAGCTGGGAGGCTCACCAGATTGTCTCTCAGGGGAGCAGGGGCAGGGCCTCCACGGCCCCCCTTAGGGCCAGCTCCTTCTGCTCCAGGCCGGAAGGCTCCCAGGGCCTGCTCCCTGGGCAGTGGCCTCAACCTCCCGACACTCAGCCTGACAGAGGCCGGGCAGGGACTTGCTGCGTCCGGGCTGGGAGCCTCGCTCTCCCAGCCGTCGGTCCCCTTGTCCTCCCCTCGTGGGTTGGAGACCGGCTGCTCATGAGTCACAGTGCACAGTTGAGTGCCCCGACATCTGCTGGGCTATAATCAATGTATGGCTTGTTGGCATTTTTTAGTTTTTTAGTTTGTTTTTAGGAAACATAAAATGAAACAACTACAAAGTAATGTGCTCATCCTGGTCTGACGACTGTCATCTCACATAACCAGATCAGTGTATTTGCTTAAAACGATGTGAACTGCAACCTTGAATAATTTATTAAACTATTGAACCACTTCTGAAATAATTGCAGCTTGAGCCGAGTTTTACATAGCAGAGTCACACTGGAGAGAAGTGTCTTAGTGAGGTCTGCACGTGCAGAAACAGGAAAGGCCGGAAGGAAGCTGCCAGTCTTCGCCATGACACACACACGACACTTCCCGAGCGCCCGCTGTCTTTGGCACGGACGCGGAGCGCCCATCCTGCCCTAACCGGGCCCTGCCACAGAGAGGAGGGGGCCGCAACGGCGGGGAGAGGAGCAGGGGCACAGAGGCAGTCCCCGAGTGAGGGCCCCGGGGGCGCAGGGCCGTCTGGACAAGCCGGTGGGTGCGGCCTGGAGGAGGCAGCTGCCACGCACGGGAAAGGCGGGCTGGCCCCCTGGGCTCCGAGCCCCATGACACCAGTCAGCCGCCATGTGCGCATCTGGGCCCACGTGATGGGAGCATCCTGACCAAGGAGCCCAAGGACCAATGCGCAGGGTGGGGAGGGAACCCAAGCCTGTCCGACAGGTCCGCGGAGGAGCACCTCTTCCCCTCATCTAAAATGGGTTTTCGGGCCGGCCGAGGGGCGCGGTGGGGAAGCGCTGGCTTGGGAAGCCAGCGGCCCCGGTTCGGGTCCCACATAGCAGGGCCAGTGACACTGTCCTCAAAAAATAAATAAATAAATATTTTTTTTAAAAAATAAACCATTTAAAAAATAAATAAAATAAAATGGGTTTTCATTACACAAGTATTTTGATACATATACTATAGTAACAAACCATGGAAAATACACATAAGCAAAAGAAAGAGAAAAATCAGAAATCACAATCCCAACAGTCAGAGCTGTATATTCTTTCACGTTTTTACGTATTGCATTATTTGTTAAATTGTGTATAAACTGGAGATCATGAGATTTCATAATATACTTTTCTCATTTAACAGTACATATTGTTCTTATGTATGACAATCTATATTTTGAATACGATATCTATCAAGTCCATAAAGTACGTGCACAAAATTCTTTGTAATGGCCACATGGCATTCCTGTACCATCCTTTACTAATGAGTGTAGGTCGCTCCTGATTTTCCTTTTTATAAACAGTACTGCAGAGATGCTGACATAATAACCAGAAACACTTGGAACAAGGAAGCATTCTCTATGTTTTATCTTACTCTTCCCAACCCTAGAAAAAAATATGCTTTAATTTTTCTGTGTTATTGATGAGAAAAATGAACTTGGAGATTTTAAGGAATTAACTAGCTGTGACATCCTGGGTCAGGAGCAGAGCTCGAATTGAAACCCAGGTCCGTCTGATGCTGCAGCCAAGACCGGTAAGTACCGCAGTCCACTGCTGACCACAGCCCTCCCTTGCGTTTTCTTCTGACTACTTCTTTAGGATAAATGCCTGACTGTATACTTCCTGGGATAAAGGGAATCAGGACCTTTCAATCTAGGAAACAGAAGTGACTGTGTCCAGAGGTGTGTAGGCTCCTGGGGTGGCTGCGAGATTCGATCCATTCTGGGCTCAGCCATGTGGCCCAGCGGGGACCCCTGTGCTCCAGAATGGAATGCCCCCTCCAAAGGCACCTGCGGGGCTTGGAGGGTCCCCGCAGAGATGCCAGCCCTGGAGAAAGACCCAAGGAGGCCCGGTGGCCTCACCAGTCGTCCCGTTCCGATACCTCAGCCCATTCAGCCATCTGGTACCACAGCTAAAACATGTGAGGAGTCTTTGTTTATATGTCATACTTGCTAAATCAGTGTTTCACAACTATTTATATGAAAGAAAAGTCATCTTTGATCTCTAAAAATGTGTGGGGGTAGGTGGAGGAGGAAGGCACGAACCCATATATGGCAAAGCCTTCAGTTCCAACGAACGGAACCAATTAGGAGCCTCGGCGCCCCCTCGCCAGCCCCGGCCCCCCTGTATTGGCGGGAGCCACACGTTACACCTGACAAGCACCCTGAGCAGAGCTGGGGCGTGCGCACCAACAGACACGGGCGGCGGCCGGCCGCTCCTCCCTTCTGTTCTAACAGATCTTTTTTTTTCTTTTTGTCACTCAAAACGAGTGTCTGATGTACTAGCATAAATTGTTAAAAGCAGTTTTAGGTAAAGGAAGAGAGAGTAAAGGAGTTTTCTCCACAAAAGCCAAGCTCAATTTATGTCAAAGAGGGTTAAAAGACCTTGGGATTAAAGCAATAAACTTGGTGCTGTCAGAGCGAAAACCCGCTAACAATTTAGTGCCAAACGCATGTTGTTCAATATCATTTCATATTATACTATGTCACAAAGAGCTGACGGCTCTGCATCACCCTGACAGGGCTGATTTACTCTGAAGAATTCATCGACATCTCGCCAGGCAAAGCTGACTTCATTTGGTCTGGACGGATGCGGGAAATGTGTCTGTACTTGAGTTCGAATATTAGTCTGAAAATCATTTTCAGATTAAAGACTCAGGAGGCCCCTGGCCCTCGGCTCTGCAAAGCCAGGCCTCGGAGAGGCAGGGGCAGACCTGCCGACACGGTGCTGACACCGAACCTTGAAGAACCCACAGCAGAGGCTCAATTAGATGCCATTGGCATCACCGGAAGGACGCAAATTGTTAGCCAGCTCTTCAGGGAAAGAGAAGGTTCCAGAGGATTGTCCGTCACATAAGCGTAAGTCACGCATAAGAGCCTGAAGAGATGCTCGCCGCTCTGCTTCGCGAGGACGGCGGCGTGACCCCCCGCCCATTTGCTCTCTAACCGCAGGGCGGCCCGGGCACAGCTGCGGGACGATGGGCTTGGCCAGGAGGTTCTTCCTGGCCGACACACGGAGGGAAAGTGCCTCTGACGGGCTGGACGCGAATCGGGCTGGTTTTAAAATCAAGTGAGTAAGTGCACTGCACAACGCGACTTGTATAAGCGCGCATCCCCCTGCACCGTGCGTCTCCGTTTGCGCGCTTATCGCTGGGCGCCGGTATTAGAGCAACCGGGTGCGTGTGTTGTTTTCTTTCATCTTCATGGGCAATTTCCAATTTTCTTAAACTGTACATGACTTACTTTCAATTTAAAAAGAAACAAGAAAAGGTATAAAAGTACACCAAAGGATTTTGTTGTCTAAAGCAATCCCACCACGAGCGTCTCTGTAATGTGTGGCCCTGTTCTTTAAATCAGATTTCCCTCATTTCACGGGTTCTAGGATGAAAGGTTTTGAACACTGCTTTCTGGAAGGCTGGGCCCGGGGAGTGGCCAAGTCCGAGCCTGCAGGAGGGGAAGGAAGCAGATGGCCCCTTGAGGTCACCTCCCAATCGCTGCCTCAGGCTGCTGCACGCTCCAGCTGGTGTGGGACTGACAAGCTCCGCCACCCAAAGAGGCTGAAAGGCCTTGAGAGGGGTCAGAGCAATTCCAGGTGAGTCAGAACTGAAGGGCTCAGCCAGCGGAGGGGCTGTGTGCCGGTCCCTGCCACACGAGGAGGGGAGACGGTCACCCGCCTGCGGCCCTGGCCCACGCCTCCGGTGGCCCTCTCACCCCTCCGCCTTTGGATGGGACCTCAGTGCCAGCACCTGAGCGTCACGGCAGCTTCCATGGCAGCCCCAGGGAGCACGCTGCCGAGTCCGCCTTCTAAGCAGGGCGTTGTTTTCCTCCTAAAGCATTAAATCAGTCGAGGTGCTGTGTGCACGCAGGCGAGGTCCCTGCTCGGCCCGACACAGCTGTGTGGCCTCAGTGTCACAGTGCTGCCTGCCTTGCAGGCTTGGCGTGGGGCCGATGGCACAGGTATGTAGCGGGTGCCCTGTGTGCCAGGATGGGGCAGCACCCTGAACCTTGGGCTCCCCATCTGGGGATGAACTATAGCGAGGTCCAGATGAAGTGAGGGCTGAAAGCAAGGCAGAGCAGAGGGGCGCAGATCCCTGCCTTTCCTGGGGTGCTGAGGAGTGTCCGTGAGGAGTGCTGCAGCTGACCTGTGCTTCGGAGGGTGACAGGGCAAGCACCCACGAAACCCTGGGCTGTGCGAGGTCTCTGACAGTTAGGGGATGGCCATCCCTAAGGGCACTGAGCACTCGGGGGGCGTCTTTTCCGGCCTTTCTCTCCTGCAGCTCTCACACAAGGCAGAAGAACCTCTACCCCAAATCGCCGCACAGGAATGTGGACAGAGACTGCAGTTCCCCCGTGCGCCGCCCTCTCTGCCCCTCCCCAGAGGCTGAAGCTTGTCACCCCCTTTGGACGCTGGCCCCGGTTCCTTGGCCCCTGTGTCCCCAAAGCGCCTAACCCTGGCATGCATCTGCCACCTGTGGCTTCTCCACCTGCCCTCCAGGAGACGTCCAGCCTGTACGCAGGCCAGTCCTGCCTCTGGCAGCACCTGAGGTCTTGGCCCCCCTCGGGAGGAGACCAGGGCGGGGACACTGCCACAGGAATTTGCACTCAGGAGCCACACTGACCACCCACTGTTGCCAAGCCTTCTGTGAGGAACGCAGCTCCAGGAATGCCCAGGCTAGTGTGAAAAACCAGGAAAAAAGGAAAAAGCAGCACCCCCAACGCAGAGCACACAGGCCAGACCAGGGATCGGCAAACTTTGGAGACGGAAGAGCCAATCCTGTGCCTCACAACAATTTAAAAATTATTCAAGAGCCGTAAAACAAATGAAATCACCATTATGTAAATAAATCCTTTAAAAATTTTATAAATGAAACTATGATCGTCTTATTTTCATTTTCAATTTTACTTCAGAGCCACATGGATGTACCCCAGAGAGCAGCACGGGGCTCGCGAGCCGCAGTTTGCCGACCCCGGGCCTAGACCGTCAGCGAGGCGCACAAGCCGGGGCGCAGCTGGGCTGGGTCTGCGCGGCGGACGGACGTCAGAGCCAAGTCCAGAGGGGAAGCGGCCGGACAACCCCAACGAAACCTGGTGGCGTGGGGCTGTGGGGAAGCGGGGGGCCCAGGGCTGAAAGGCGGGTGCTGGCGCAGCTCGCGCTGCTCTGGGAGCCTGGAGGGGAGGTCTGGGGGCCGAGGCGCGGGGCGGGCAGGGACGCGTGGGTTTGCGGTGTGGAAAGCAGTGTCTCTGCAGTTTGGGTTTGCGTTTCCCTGACAATGGACGGTGCTGGGCGTCTTCCCATGTGCTTGCGGACCACTTGTGTGTCTTCTCTGCAGAAGTGTCTATTCGGACCCTTTGCCCGTTTTTCGTTGGGGTATCTTTTTATCCAATCATAACTGTTCTTCATCTATTTTGCACAGAGGTTCCTTGTCAGATAGACTTACAATACGCTCCTCCGTTCCTCTTTCGGTGACCTGCCGCTGGCCGCCTGCCTTCCTCGCCCGCTCCCTACAGCCCAGCAGCCAGAGGAAGCTTTTAAAACAGAAGCCACTTACATTTCTCCGTGCAACGGCCTTTAAAAATGCCACTCGGAGAGGCCGTTCCCCTGCTTCAACCACAGGAGTAAGGAGACAAGCCCGTCACCACTGGGATGGAGGTCAGGGTCCCTTCCCTCGTGGGTAAGGCCCCAAATTTAGATCCTGCTCGCCGCCTCCCCCTCATCGCTCTCAGTGCCCTTGCCGCTCCCCTGCACACCCAGGGGCAGCGCCGCTGGCCGTTCCTGGACCCGGGGGTGCGCCGCACGTCTGTGGGGGGCTTGTTCACTGGGGGCTGTCAGACTAACCGCTGCCAGACAGGCCCGCGCCGTGTGTGCCCAGCGCCCAGCACAGCGTCTGCCGAGGGACGCGACGGAACGCGAGTCCCACCCAGCCACAGCGGCCAACGGACAAGCGGAGGCGAAAAGGCGCCCTGTGGAGACTGGGGTCTTCCGACTGAAGGCGAACACGAGGAAGCTCGGTGACTATATTCCTGGCCTGTTCTGTACCATTGGCACAGTGTTACTTTCAACGTACAGTATTTGCAAATCACAGAATTTACGGTTTCCCCCAAAGTGCTTGCTGACTTTTGGTGTTGAAGAAAATGCTATCAAATCTCCCCCACAATTCATCAGCCCTTTTCCCCCAGAGAACCAAGCACCATGTTTCTTAGAGTTTGGGAGAGGTGCATTGCCTTTGTAATTTAAGTTTTATTTTAAGAATGACTTTCTAAGAAGTCTTTGAAATATAGAGCAGCCACCATTGCTAATGTGACTTCTCGCCTTGGAGCTGACAGGACTCGGGAATGGAGCTGAACGGACTTCAGCCCTTGTCCCGGCCAGGAAACATTTGTGATGGAGCTGGGGCCACCCCAGGCTCTTTCTCCTCTGCAACCCTTCAGCCTTTATTTGGAAATAGTACCCAGTTTTCTAGTTTGCTCTTAGAAACTCCCCTCCCAGCAGCCTCGCCCCTCCTGGCTCGGAGGTGGAACACGAGGGCCTATCTCAGGTACGCGCATGTGCCACGCACCTGTCCAGTGAGGCTCCAGGGTCAGCAGAAGCCCAGAGGCTCTCCGGCCCCCAGGCTACACCGGAGGCGGGTGCAGGCGCCGGAGCTGCTGCAGCGACCCTGTGAATGGAGCTCCCTGAGAGCTCATCCCAGCAGGAGGCAGGCGGGCCTGCAGGCAGCACAGCCGCTGTCCTCTGTAGCTCGGAAAGCTGGTGGATCCCCTTTTCTCCAGGTTCGCGTCACACGCACAGGAAGCGTCCGGCTGCATGCCCCCTGCCCGCCCTCGTCCCCTATTTTCCGACTCCCTCCAGGACTGGGACTCAGCTGCAGGTCGTGCCGGCGCACGCCCGTGGGGGGCTTTCCACAGACAAGGCAGCGCCCTCAGACCTCGCCGGCCCTCGTCCCCCACGACAGCCTCAGGCCTTCAGCACCTGCCTCTCAACGGGCGTGCTCCTGCAGCAGGGGACTGGCTTGTCCTCCGGAGGGACGATCGCATGTGCTGCAGTGTGTGTGGCAGTCTGCGCCCCCCGCCTCCTAGAGGGACCCTGCAGAACCCCGCCCGGCACGTCTGCCAGGACCCCTGCCCCCTAGTCCTGTCCTTGTGCATCGGGGTGAGGGCAGCTGGGCTGTCCTGGACTGACTCCATCCCACGACTGTCCGTCCGGAGGGCTCACTTCCGGGGCCCGCGATGGGTCCGAGGAGGACACAGACACCGTCTCTGTGCTATCAGAGCCCCTGCCCCAGGCTGAGGAAGACGCTTTTACTCTCCGGGCAACAGCCCCTGACAGCGCTGCCCCAGCGCTGGTCCCAGCCCCTGCTGCCGGCTTTCCAACCACTTAGCACAGCTTTTCCGTTTCCACGCCTTATGCACATACATCCCCACCCTGCGAGCGGACTGCACGGGAACTTGCCTCTCCCAAACCCGGATGGACGGCATTTTTACCCTGCAAGGATCCCTAAGTTGAAATGATTTGCACCAATATTCATTACATGCTAATGGCATAGAGCCCCAGATCAAAAATTCATGGGAAGCACACTGCAACACTCCTTCTCAAATGTGCGCAGGGCAAATGTATGATCCATGTGCATGTACGTCTGCGCGCACGTCACGTATCTGTGGGCACGCGCACACACAGCCTGCCCGACATCCTGTCCCTCAGACTTGGGCCAGTGGCAGGGCAGGCACCAGCCACTCTAGGCACAGACCTGGGTGACAGGGTTTCCCGACCAGGCGGCGGCCGGCTGTGGATTTACAGGAAGAGACAAGCCCGGAACAGGGTTTGGTCTCTCGCACTCTGCCCCCAGCTAGGAGCCAACTCATCAGCTCCACGGCCCATTCAAACACAGCGTGACATCGGAGGGGCCCAAACTCGTCCCCGGCAGCCTGCTCCCTCCCACCCAGGGAAGTGGGCAGGACGGAGTGTGGGGCTGGGCTTGGGCACCAGGACGGTGCCCGCCAGAGCTCAAGACCCAGCAGCCCGTGGCGAGCGTCACATGCGGGCCTCGCGGAGCTCCAGGACAAAGGTCCTTGCTCCTCACTCCCACAGGCTTTGAGAGAAGCACTCTGCCGTCTCCCAAAGCCCACTGTCCCCTCTCGGGCCATCCATGAACACTTCATCGTGTCCTGCCCCAGGTGACCGCCTACACCAGCCCCACCTCAGGTCCCCCCTCCCAACCTGGGCCTAGGAACGCGGGGCAACCATAAGCAGGCGTGGCCTGGGCGGCAGGGCCGAGCCCCCCGGCCTGACCGTTCTCTGGCCGTTGGTCGCGATTCACCGCGCCCGTTGTCCAACGGCCCGCGCTGACCGCTGGGCTCACTGCGGCAGTGCTGTGAACAGACACGGTTCCCACTGGGTCCCGCCTACGGAGTCTGTTTCTTTTTCTTCCTCCTTTTGACCCACAGGAAAGAGAACCCTAGACCCCCACACCTTGCCAGCTCCTACATCTCTGTCGCTAGTTGTGCCTCTGGGGACGCTACTGGCAGCCTGTCAGAGGAACCGCTCCCTGGACTCTCATGGTTATCACCTCAGATGCTTTCTGCAGGTGCACTCCATCACAACAGCAGGTTCTTGAAGGACATACATGAGTTATTTACTGTAAGGAAACAGGGTGTGATCATCAGAGCCGGGCCTTTGGCTTACATGCAGGTATATATGCATCTGCTTGTGTGTGTGTGTGTGTGTGTGTGTGTGAGAGAGAGAGAGAGAGAGAGAGAGATGGAGGGGGAGGGGAAGGGACCTGAAACACTCCCCAGCTGAGACGCCCAGCAACCCCACTGGTGGCCCAGGGCTGCCTGGGCGGGTTGCTGAGCGCTGTTGACAGAGGGTGGAGCACAGAAGAGCCTGAATGGTGAGTTGCCACCAGCGCCTGGTCCCTTGAAGAGCCACCCTGCTCTGAAGGCACCCCAACCCCTTCTCTGCCCCAGCAAGCACATTTAACCCTTGCAAGGACAGGGGAGAGGCACATTTTGCTATTTCTGATTCCACCAGTGTAGAGGGTGAAGTGGTAGGTTCTACAGGACGGGAGAAGGAAGGAGGAGGTGGGCACGTGGGAGCAGATGAGGCGCGTGGGATGAGCGAACAGCACGGGGAAGCCCGGGGGGTCGGTCTCTGCGAGGCGGACGGCGGGAGAGAGCCGGAGTGCAGGTCTCAGGGCACGGCCTCAGCCCCTCTCCGACCTGAGGCACAGGTCCAGGGCCACTCTCCGGGCTGCACACCCCCACACATCCCGCCAACAGTCTCAGGCACAGTGAGAGCATGGCACACGTATGCGCAGGTTGAGATCAGACTCGGGGGAACTCTGGGATCGTAGCGACGTCTCCCAACCCAAGTATCCATGTCCCTACCCCTAAGTGAGATGGTTGGACCAGTGGTGCCTCATACAATCAGGACACCCCACTAAATTTGAATTTCAGATGAGCAGTGAATGATTCTTTAGTATAAGTGTATCCCAAATGTTCCATGAGACATGCTAATCCTAAGAATTTATTCGTTTATCTGAAATTTAGCTGTAATTGGGCATACCGCCTTTTTTTTCCCTTTTTGCTAAGTGTTGGCAGGTCGGGGCCAGGCACAATTTCCGTGGCTTCTTTCTGCCTCCGCCCTGAGGGGAGAGGCGGGCCAGGGCCCCAGTGGCCCGATGACGGGGGGTGGGAAGCTCGGACACATATTGGATGAGAAGAGCCCGCTGTGAGGAAGAGTGAGGCCACACACACGGGGACAAAAGCAGGTGTGTGGAGGGGTGTTAAAAAACGCCCATTCATCCGCAGCAATGGGACGCTGAGCCCGGGCTCCAGAGCCTGCAGAGTCTGGACCACTCTTTGCCGGGGCGGGAACCAGAAAGCACTAGCTTATGGTTAAGAGGCTAAGATCCTGTGGAATCGGTCTCGGTAATCTCAAAAACTGGCACGTAAACCAAAGGAAAAAAAGAGGCTAATAGTGTGACAAATTGTATTCATTTTTGTCTAAACCACTAATTTTTTTACCTGTGTGAAACTCCTCTGTAATTTTCACTGCTGGGGAATCCCAGGGTGGTAAGGGACGCGAGTCCCTGTCACAGACAAGGCATAAACAATGCTCTACGCTAAAGCCTCATGGAACACAGCGCCCACAGCAGTGACTTGCCGGGCTCGCCAGCTAAACAAAACATCAGAGCAAACAACATTACCCAGAGGAAGCCTGCAGGAGGGGCTGGCAGGGGAGTCTGCAGCCCGGATCCCTAACACCTCTGGGCAGCAGCCTAAATGGAGAAGGGTCAGAGGTGGCGAAGGTCGGGAGGAGCTTGCAACGAGCGGTTGAGACCAGACCAGAAGGCGCTCCTCTCCCAACTTCTCTGCACTTTACAAACTTCACGGCATCTTTTGCAAACGCCACACAGTGGGACAAAATCCTGCTACGCTCCTGGAACGGACTCTTGGTGAGTTTTATAATTTGATAAAGGGTACTGAGATTTAGCACAGAGATGGTGATTATATGTAATACAACGGTCAAAAAATGCAAATAGCTCATGAAGTACAGTCTAGTTGGAGGGACTCATTTATGAAATTGCCATATTAATACAGATGTGTAGTCACAATGGAGATAAAGAATGGGACTCAGCTCTGCAAAAGTGTACAGGGGACAACCTCCTCAGCCATGGGGGTTCGGGAAGGCTCCCCTTTGGGGCGACATAGAGCTGTGATCAGATGGAAATAGTGTGGGAAACACCTCCCGTCAAGGTCGGAGTTCCGGGCAGGCTACGTCTGCTGGTTCATGGAACGGGAACAGGAGGCTGAGACAGGGAGGAAAAAATTGGGACAAGACAGGGAGGGCCAGCTGGGACCAGCTCACTCAGGGCCCCACAGGCCACACACAGGGTTTGAGAGCCATGGCCATGCGGCTCCTTTTGTCAGGCTTCTGAGCGAGGCCACCTCCTCCATTCGCCGCCATTTCCTGGGCTCCGGAGCCCCACCTTCCTTCATTCCAGGCCTCTAAGAGTTTCAAGGCTCCTCAGTGAGGGCTTGTTACCAAGGGGTGAGTCGGCTGTGACTTGGCAGAGCCTTGGTGGACACAGGCCCCTCCCATTGGGGGTCAGCAGGCCACGCTGACTGCCGTGGGCGAGAAGCCCTTTGTGGATGCCAGCCGCTGTCATCCAAAGCTCGGGGGTGATGGGAGAGCAACTTCCCCTCAGACAGAAGGAGGGGCGGCCTCAACCCAACAGGAGGGGGGCACCTGCACAGGGGCAGGGCACTGGGACCTGTAGGCCGTCTTCCAAATTCTCCGTGGAAAGAGGGGCCACCTACTGGGGGTTAAGTCAGACATTGCGGGCAGTAGGTGTGTTTTGAAAAAAGTCTAAGAACAAGAAAGCAAATTAATCTGAGATGAGAATAGAAGAGCCAGCATGTCTGAGAGATCTTCTAGGGCCAGTGATTATGGATTTAGCATTTAAACAGAAAAGCTTGTGACCTGAGACTGGGAAGCTTGAGTGGGCCTCCATCTGTTCCCCCAAAGCATAGGGGTGTATGTCAACTCCTGACCCGTGGAAACCCTATCAGTCCATACAATAACAAGTTTGTAAATGGCTACACAGAGCTAGCCCTCTCTCTCCAGCTAACATATGCACTCCTTGAGAACATAACTTCTCTGTCACTTATCCTGTCTCTCTTCTATCTTCCCATAGTTCCCAACAGAGAGCCTGTCAATGATGTTCAAACAAAAGACAAGGTAAAACTTGTGGAAACACTGTGACAACTTGGCCATGTGCAAGACAAAGCTGAGTATTTATATCAGTGCAGGATCAACAGTGAGGTCTGGTATGGATGGTACTAACAAGGTGTTTGCTGAGTGTCTGAATCTTTGTCAAAGTACATTCACATGCAGCACCTTCCTTGCTCATAAACTCACCATCGAGGTGGGAAGTACCAGCCTCATGTTCAGTGCAGGAAACAGGGGTGGCAAGTCAGAGGTCAACAAGCAAGGGTGCGTCAGAACTGATGGTGAACTCCAGGTCTTAGGAAACCAGGGGGCGGGCTTGTTTCATTAACGCCCAAAGACACCAGAACTTAATCAGCCTCAAAGCTGAGAGTGAGGGATGCATCTTCAGACTCATTGTTTTGGATGCAGAGCTTACGAAGTCAGACAATTAAATTCATGAACTCCTCCTGGAAAAAGTGCTACATGCCTCACTGCTGAATATCACTTCAGTCACCTTCGAAGTCCTCCCCTTGGGAAGCTGTGCACTGATGCCAGAGCCCAGGCCACCCTTCAAAGCAATTTTGGAACTCTTTTTCTGGAATGGCCATCAGAGCTGTCGTCATATTGCCCTTGAGGTCCCAAATGTCATCAAAATGTCTTCCTTTCAATGTTCCCTTTATCTTTGGGTAAAGAAAGAAGTCACTGGGGCCAGATCAGGTGAGTAGTGGGGGTGTTCCAATACAGTGATTTGTTTACTGGCTAAAAACTCGCTCACAGACAGTGCCATGTGAGCTGGTGCATTGTCGTGATGCAAGAGCCATGAATTGTTGGCGAAAAGTTCAGGTCGTCTAACTTTTCATGCAGCCTTTTCAGCACTTCCAAACAAACTTGGTTAACTGTTTGTCCATCTGGTATAAATTCATAATGAATATCCCTGATATCAAAAAAGGTTAACAACATCGTTGCAACAGGTTTGTGAACTTAATTGTCAGACCTTGTAGTTTTCAAATTTCTAGGCCTGTTCTCACCACATGCCCGCCTGCACACACCTGCCCACACCGCCAACAACTGGAAGGTATAAAGCTGTAGCCACCTCAGCAGCTTCCCAACCTTCTACAAAGAGAAGAATGCTATGCATTATATTTATCCAACGTTGTTTTCCTCCTCGAATGCTTTTGGGGAACATGTGATGGAACAAAAGCCCTGCCCGGGGAAAGGACATCGGCCTGCATGCACAGAGGCCAGAACCACGTGGTCAATGCCTGGCCACGGCCTATGAATCTAAAACTAATCTCCGGGAGCCTGGGACTGCTCAGGGGAACCCAGTAAATGCATCGTTTCTCCATGAGCTTTGAACTAAACATCAGACTCCCTGTTTCCCTCCCATGTGCATTATTAATGTTTTGCCAACATTAGCGAAGAAAGAAATATCCAAATAACTCTTAAGACAGAAAAAGACTCAGACAGTCCCATGGATAAAAACATAATAAAATCCACCAGTGGACAACCTGGAACAAAATGCCCGGGACTTGACAGGTGTGTTTTTCTGAGATGAGTTTGGAAGCAGGTGCCCACCTGGAAATGGGGCCACTGACACTGAAAGAGGGAGCAGGTCCTATCTGCCTTCAAAAGGACTCTTTTTAGGCATGAATCCAGGAATCCATGTCATGCTTTGGAAGATGTCCTCAAGTTTCAGGGAGAAATTAGTTACGTGCATTCGAAGCGAGGATATGGCTGAGTCTATTCCATTTCTTAAATGTCTAAGAAATATCAGAGGACCTATTAAGCTAAAGGACCCATGTTAATGCAACATTAGAGAGCTTGATTAGAGCCCAGCACTCAGGAAAATCATTTTCAGCTCCGTACATGCTACATTGCACATGTAATATGTTGTGTTGGATGTTATTTCTCATTTATTAAATGTGTATGGTAATATGAAGTGTTCCATTTTCTGACTCTGGAGTGGTAAGAAAGTTCAATCTTACTCCACACCCACACCCAAGGATCCTGACTTCCTGAGCCCTTCCGTGATCCAGGGCCGAGGGTCAAAAGGGCATTCCTGAACACTGTATTTGCGTGTGTAAGGCTATGAACTATCTCAGGGAGACCTAACTGAATCAAACACAGCCTCCGCCCCCCAGGGCTCAATGGTTCAGGGGGCAAAAAGGGACACACATTGCTAATTAAGCACAATGTGTCAGGTGCAGTGACATGGGCATATCAAATGGATCAAGAAATCAATCCAGGAGGGAAAAAGAGGTTCATCCAGAGAGGGGTTTGGGAAAGACCTGAAGGCTGGCAGCACCCAAGCTGGGCAGATGGAGTAGAAATTCTGGTTTCAATAGAAGAGGCAAAATTCAGAACAATCCTCGACATTTCTGAAAAGCAACAGATTGTCAAAGTGGATTTCTGACAGATTTGGTGTCACTTGAGGTGACCATGCTACATATAGACTATCTCGTTGAGGGTGAGACTGTTCCACAAAGGAAAATGCGTCCCACAAGTCCTCATATTGTCATTTGGAGATCATTATTAAAGGGTCTGGAGAGAAGAGAGTGAAAAGATTTATAAAGAGACTTTCTTCTGAAATAGCTGTTGCCCTAGAGTGAATCCCCTGGTCCTCTGTCACTGAGGGCACACGGGGAAGTCTGGGGCCTGCTGTCACTTTCACCCAGGAATAGGTAGGACGAATAAAGTTGCCTTTGATTATGTCACCAGTCATACTGTTTAATATACCTGTTACATTAACAATGTAAAACTTATATTGACATTTAAAAATGGGTAGTAACATTCCATGCTAGGGTTTATTTAACGATTTTCCTCTAGTGTACATCACCCATCTATTTAGGCTCCTTTTCCTGTTTAGAAACAATGTCTCGATGACTATGGCAGTTATGTCTTCTTGTGCTGATTTCTAATAAATCCTGGAAGCGCAGTAACACTCCACATTGGTGACTCCCTTTTCACTATTTAAATATCTATTCCTTTATTAACCTTTTCTACCAGATCACTTAAATTTTCTTATTAATTTATAAACATTCTCATGTCTTTTTTAGTGTTATCCTCATCATATGTAATGCAAATATTTTCTCCCACTGTCACCTCTAACTTGAGATGTTTCCTAAAATATACTTCAAAAATTTCAAATTTACCCGTCTTTTTTATATTTTTATAATTATTGAAATAAATTCTATAATTCCTTTTGACATGCTTGCAATTTTATTTCTCTGTAAGTCTTTAATACATCTTAAATTCATTTTGTGACTTTTGTAAGTTAGATATCTAACATGTAGTAGGACCAGTATTTCCAATTTCTTGAACGCCCTTTCTGTCTCTATTAATTTCAAACATGAAGGCATCTCAGAACTCCAAGATATACAAGGGGCTATTTCTGGAATTGTTGGCCTATTCAATCTATCTATTTATATATTCTTAAGCAATATATCACTTCTTTAATAATTAGAGCTTCATAAATCTGATATCAGATAATGAGTCCATTATTTCGATCATCTTTTTCAAAGCTGCATGTCCGCCCACAAGAATTTATCTTTTATTTAAATTTTATTTATTTATTTTTTCACCTGAGCCATCCTGCCACCTGTTGGCAGCTCAACAGCAACTCAGCTCGGGCTGGGCATCGAACTGCCGTTGCTCAGAGCTCAGCTCGCACTCTTGAGCTAGCTCTTAACCAACTGAGCCATTCGGCCGGCCCTTATCTTTTATTTAAATTTCAAAATCTGCTTGTTGATTTCCCTAACAATCTCACTGCAATTTTGATTAGTTATATTAATTTTTAAGATAATTTTAGGAAGAAGCACCATCTTTAAAACAGATCTTCCCAGCCATAAACATTAAGTAATCCTCCATTCAAATCTTAATTTATTAAATGTTAGATTTTCCCAAAAGGTCTGTCACAATTATCATTAGATTTATTGGCCTTCTGCTACAATATTTCATAGGTTTTTGTTGTCGCTATTTTGAACGCGGTACATTATACTTGGTTGCCGCTGGTGTACAAGACAACTTTTGTCTTTGGCATATTAAGGTTCTATCTGGCCACTCTGATGAAATCTTATAGCAATATTAGTAGTTTGTTAATTGATTATTCAATTATTAATAGAGTTTCTTGGATTACTTCAGGTATTAATCATACCATCTTCAAGTAAAGATAGTTTTGTTTCTTTCAATCTTATTTCCTCCCTTTTTTCCCTTGATAATTGGCAAAGGCATCTAGTAAAATGTTGAATAATAGTAAGCATTTTTATGTTCCCCAACTTTAATGGGAATGCTTGTATTTAACTAATAATTTGTATATTTGCTGTATTTTTTTCAGATTTACTTCTATCCCTAGCTTATTATTTTCATCATAATATGATGGTAGATTTTTAAAATGCTTTCGGACAGCTATTAAGAGAAACAAATGGTTTTACTACTTTACTCAGTTAATGTAGTAAATTACAATAATAGATTTTATTATGTAGAAATTCCCAAATTTACATCTCCAGCCCTGAATTTTCCCTTGGCGTCTAAACTTGTTATAACCAACTGCTTCTTGACAACTCCACTTGGATGAACAATAGATTTCCCAAACTTAATATAGCCAAAACCACACTTGATTTCAGGAAATGGTGACTCCATCTACCCCGTTGGTCAGGGAAAAGCACTGCAGCCACATTTGGCCCCTTGCTTTCTCTAATATTTTCTATCCAACCCATTAATAAATCTCAGGACTCCACTTTCAAAATCTGCCCGGAATTGCAACCATCTCCTCGTTAATCCTCCAGCCGAAACCACCCACACTTCTTGCCTAGGTGACTTCATACCATCTAGCTGGTCTCCAAGCTTCCTTGTCTGCTCCCCAACCGGCAACCTCCGTGACCCTTGTCTCCTGCTCAAAACATTCACTGCCTCCCCTGCCTACCCCCCGCAATGCTTAAATTAAAATCCAAACTTGCCCCGGGAGTAGCCTGCAGAGCACGCCACCGTCTGGTCCAGGACACTTTCCTGCCGCTTTCCTGCTCCACAACGGCCAGCCATCACACTGCTGTCGCCCCTTGTTCCTACCACACCCCCGATTCAGGATCCCCACCGTGCAGAAAGCTCTTCCCACAGATACTCGCATGCCCCCCCGCATTCCACTCAGGTCTCTCCTGAGGTATCACCCTGTGAGGGCAGGCTACTCAGTCTCAACTGGCCCGTTTCATCATTTTATATTTTTATCCTGCTTTGATTTTCATTACCACATGACATTATACTATATATTTTAATCTTCTTCATTGCTTGTCTCCCATTCTAAAAATTCCATAAGAGGATTTTATGTCTGATTTACTCGTTGCTCTATTCCCATGGACTAGTAGAACAATTAAAATGTATCCAGAGCTTGCCACATGCCCCCTGTGGAGATGGGAAGCTCGCCTCCATTTAAGAACCACTGAGTTAAAATGCTTATACTAGAAAAGCATAAAGGTTTAGATACTAGGAAGTCATCCAAACCAGCCAATGGGTGGTCAGAAGAGTAGCCTAAGACGGCAGGTGTAGGGTCCAGAGAGAGGCAGGTTGTGCAATACAACCTCCAGTCACAGGAAGAGTAGGGCCTCTCTGCAAATTCCCCTCCCAGCAGAATAAGCTTCAATTGGACACAGGTTGCACCTGTGTTGATTCAAACCCAGGATTCGCTGCATGTAACCATTTTGCATACTGCCTTTTGATGGCAATGGGTCTCTCTCTTCCAATGTTTATTCCTTTTATTTCTTTTTCTTGCCTAATTGCATTGGCTGTATCTCCCAAATAACATCAAATAACAGTGCTAATAGCTGTCATTCTTTATTACTCTTAGCCTTAATTGATATACTTCCTATAATTTATTAATTACATATGATGGTGGCGAATGAGTCAAAATATATTTTTACGAGTTTCAAAAGTATCTTCCTAATCTAATTCTTTTAATAAAAAAATTATCAAATGGCTTTTCAGCAGCTGAGAAAATATTTTATTTTGCTCTGTTCTGTTCATGTGATTAATTGTATTAATAGATTTTCTAATATTGAATCACTTTTGCTTTCTAAAAAGCTTCCTTGGCCATAGAACATTTTTTATTATAATTTTGAATTTGATTTAGTATTTTAACCCTGAAGAATTTAAATCTATATCCCTAAATTAGGTAGCCTATGGGTTTTGTTTCTGTTTTTTTGTTTTTTTCTCTTTTGTGGTATGCTACTTTAAATATCAATGCTGTGGCAGCTTTCTTAAATAAATGAAGCACCTAGCATGGGGATATTCTGTTCATTAAAGTTTTGAAATAACCTGCCCATGTTTAAACTTTGAAAAAAATTTAGAGAAAAGTCTTCTACAAGTTTTTGTGTTTTTTCTATACTTACTTCTTAACAAGGGGTGTATTTAGGGTTATGAATTCTAAGTGTTGGTTTTGTTGCATCTCATGAGTCTAAATTTGTAGTGAAAACAAATAATGTTATTTTCTAAATTTTCAGTAATTACAGATTATTGGACCTTTTGCCAACAGCTAATTCTCCTAATTAGAAGGTAGACATGGGATTTTTTTCTGGAATAACACTATTTAATTTCCTCATTAATGCACTAATTTTCTTAGCAAGAGGTGTCTACCATCAGACTATATCTAGCAGAAATTCCCCAAAATCTGTGACATGCAACCTTTCAACTCAGTCTTCTGATTGTTTTATTTAGAACTAGGAGAGAGAGTTTGAAACCTATAAGCAATTCACTATGGTTTCCAAGATCCTCCAGAGAGGCAACTTTGGGGCCCGATGTGGATCTGACGTCCCTGCCAGACTGCTCATTCTCCAGCAGCAACCCAGCCCTCACTTCCTTTCTTCCCCGTTACTGCCTGTGAGGCTCAGCTTCTTCCAATATGTTGTGCCTTGTATCCGGAAGGTCTTTTAAAGTAATCTCCCTTCCCCTCTAGAGCGGAAGGCCCCCGATAAGCACGCTGCGAGGCCTCGGTTACCGGCGCTTCTCCAGGGACAGCCTGACGCGGGTCTGAGCAGGCTCTCGGGCTCCAGAGGATGGGAATCTCGCCGTCGCTTGTCTCACTTCCCTCCATACAATTCTGGGTGCAGAGCAGATGACCCCTGAACACTGCATTTCAGAAATGGGCATGGGATTTATTAGGTTTCCATTTCCAAGTGGCTCTAATCCGTTCCAGGGAACTGTAGAATCTGTGTGTTTAATCTTTGTTTCTTTAGAACCTACAACTCAACAGCTGGAGTAACCCTGAAAGGTTATTTGACCTCAGCCTCTAATAGTCACACGTTGACAGTAATTCAGGCATATAAATAATTCTTTAAATAATAATTCAAAAAAATATATATTTCCATTGTTTCCTTAAGGTATTTTTTTGTTAAAATATCTCTTTTTAAAAAGTTACTTATTCCTGCTTGTTGCAATGTTAGGATTTGGTCTTGTTTTCTCCCTGGGTATTTGTATCTATTCCTGCTATAATTACTTTCTGGCCAAAGTTTTGTCTGTCTGACAGGGAGACAGACAGAAAGACAGACAGTATGCCCACCTTTAAACTCAAGGAAATCCCTCTTTTCCCTTGGAAGGTTAGAGGCAGATCCAGCCAACAGAATTCTTTGCAAAGGCCAAGGGATCAACGACAGAAACTGCATCACAAAATTGTCTCTTGAAATCACATCATCTTTCCCCTGAGACTTGCAAAGGCCAAGTGGACAATTGCTTACATGGCAGGGAGACTTTCTGACAGACATTCTTATCGCCAATTCTCTTTTCTCCACAGGCCAACCTCAAGCCTCGCCACTTTACCTAAGGCTCTGATTTCCAGCTCTGAGGGCTTCCGTGACACCGTGCCCATGACAGCTGTCATGACACAGCACACCACAGTTGGCCTCCAACACCTGGGCTGGGACCAGCCAAGTTCTGAGTGTGTGACACGCAGGGCTGCCAGGTTTTAAAGGGGAGACGCAGCAGAACACACTGGGAGTTTAGGATGCTCGACTTTTGGGTAGGACAGGGCGTCTCCCTGGGGGAGACATGTGTCACCAGAAAGCAGAAGGAATTCAGTCTCCTGAAAATAGAACAGAGGCCCACGCAGGTAAGAGCACGCAGAGCTGGGCCAGAGAGGCCCGGGCGAGTCCGAGTCTATGATGGGGGTTACGGGGAGGGACACAGCCTTAGTTGGAATAGGTGTCCCACTTTATATCAAGACATTGTTTCATGAGGTGATGCCTTCCTGGTCCCTGGAGGCCTCGTGACCCAGTGATGCTTCCCTCCTGGAAAGCCCGATATTGGTTTTGAAAGAGGACTAGATGCTTTCTGAGGTTTCCTCTAAACCAATTATTCTAGAACGATGTATCCAGAGTGGCCCAGATTACAGGGTAAGAGAACACATATTTCCCTATCATTTGGCAAAACAGCCACTTCTGAAGGAATCATCTGGAGTTTGTGGTGGGCTCCTAGCATGCATTTCCCCGACATCCTTTCCCAATAGTCTATAATTTCCACTGATTTCCTTAATCTATTCCATCATTCTCCTTACAGTTCTGATGAGGCCAAGTCCGTCCCCAGCTCCGGGGGTGGAACACATGGCCCTGGCTAAGATCATCGGGACATCCCACTGCCCTCACCGCTGTGATGGTTCTAATGATTAGAGTCAACCTTAGCTGGACCCATCAGGAAATGGGAGAAGCTGCTGCCATCGAAACTGTTGGCAGTCAAGTCATCTTGCGACCCTGAGACGAAGCCAGATCTATAGATGGCAGAGGCTGGACCTTGGTGATGGGATTGAGCATCCCAACTGGGCCTGTGATGAGCTGCCCCATCTCTGGGTACTCGGCACCAATAAATCAGTTAACAGTGACTTGCCTGCCTCGCATCAGCCGGGGTGAGCTGGGCTTCTCTCACAGCTGCATGTGCTCTAGCTGATGAGCACGTCTCTGATGAAAGTCATTACACGATTCCCAGGACATTAATCTAGGGGTTGACCAGGAGCCTCCTCTCACTCCACGACATGCCAGCAGATGGGCCTCGGGTGTGAGCTCTCCCTGGCAGGAGCAGGGCTGGGCTTCTCACCCAGAGGCTCCTCCTTTGGGTCGAAGGGGGCCCAGAGGCGCAGGTCCATCATCCCAGGAACCAAGCTCGTGCCGCCCACCCCTCCCAGCGTCTCATCTGGCCACCAGCGACCCTGTCATTTTGCTGCCACTGGGCAGGCTCACACAAGCCTGAGGAGATTACAGACAGATGCTCTGGCATGAATCAGAGGCCCCGAGGAAGCAAAGCAGCCAGGTTTTGTCTTAAGCGACAGCCATCATTTTTGGTAGGCAGGTAATTACAGGCTTGCCCTTCCACGGCACAAGCTACCTGAAGGTAAAGCAGTGGTGAGCAGCGTGCGCCTACCTCAAAGGACAGAGGGGAGCGAAAGGGACAAGAGGATTTAATCTCTTTTAATTTATTTTAATAAAGCATGGGTTTTCCAAAAGGCTAAGGGCCTTGTTTGCCACAAGGTGGTTGAGACCCGCCAACAGATCCCCAAACCTCCTCTTTCTCCATAATTCACTCCACATCACAGATGGAAGAGCTCAGCTGTGTCTTCATTTTCTTGGCCCTTCTCTATCTAGCCTTCCTCTCTCCCTGCCACAGCCGGAGAGGAAGGTGGCTCCCTGACAGGCATCCTCACCCTCTCTCGCTGCAGCCCCTCCTGGAGCCGCAGAAACGGGGGGCCTCTGTCAGACCCTCTCTCCAGCTCAGCAGTCAGCCCCACGAGGGTGATGCCCTGGCCTTGTCTCCTGAGACTCCAGGGGCCGTCACGGCAGCCGGTGGCCATGCGGGAGGCCCACGGAATTATTTCTGAGGAACACACACTCTTGGAGGAAGACTGAACACTCCTGACGGACGAGCATTGCCATCCTTTCCCACCAGTAAGAAAACTCCCTCGTCCGAGCTCTGGAATGTGTCGGCCACGCTGGGCGCTGATCCCCAGAGCCCAGCCGTCGCCCCAGACTTCTGGAATTTTCTTCAAGAAAGTTCCTCTCCTCATGTTTCACCACAAGTTGCCCCCAAATTTCAAAGCCCCAACAAACAAATACTACCTTCTCGGCTTTTCCCAAAGAACAGAAACAGAAAGAATTTCGTGAAGGCTGTACACCTCAGGGACGGGATTTGGGCTCATTTATGGCAAACAGACGGGTTACATTTTGTACCTGGGGTTGTGGAAAACTCCTGCTGTCACCTGGAGGCCTAGCCCGTGCCTCCTCCCTCCTGACGGAACTGTCCTTACGCCGTGGGCGGTGGGGCCCACCGGAGGGCGCCCATTCTCGGGGCATCAGGAGGCTCCCAGGCCCCTCGGCACTGCCCCCAACGCGCCCCGTCTCTGGGCCTCGGAGGTGGGGGCTCTCCTCGCGGCAGGCTGCCCACCCTGACTCTAGTACCAGGCCCTGGGGACTCTCTCTACTGCCTGGTGACCTTCTTCCCTGCTCCTAGCTTGGGGCTAAGAATATTGACAACGGATGGCTTTTATAATGACATCTCCGCCCCCATAACACGCTGGGCTGTGCCTGGCAGGTGCCTGGCAGGGGGTGGAGGCTCGATTCCGATTCCGTTAGAGGAAAGGCGCTGCCGCCGCGAGCTTCATCCGGAGCCGCCTTCCCGAGCCTGCCACGGCGCCTCTCCTCTGCCCTCCTCCCTTGGCCCGTCCCCTGAGCAGATGGAAAGGACTTTCTTCGGAAGAGCCTTGAGCCAGACCTACGCCCCTGCCGGCCTGCCTCTCTCCATGCACCCTGGAGCCCTCCCCTGGCCTTGCTGAAACGTTTAGCTCTGAGCATCTCAGACATCCAGCGTGTTTCTCACGCCCTCCCATCTGGGCAGGGAGTGCCGCCATGAATCCCCACAACGGACCATTCTGAAGAATCAGGAGGATCCACGCAGGAGGAGCTCACCGTACATCCCAGTGTCTAAGAAGCACCTTGCTGTGAAGGGACCAGCTTGCGGCACACTGCTGGGCAGGCCTTCTCTGAGACGAGCCCGGAGCAGAGGGGATGCTGTCCTGGGCATCACAGAGGCGGCCGAGGGGCTCGAGGCTTCCTCTGCGTTCACCCTCCCAGGCGCTTTCTCCTTCATGCTCATCACGCCTGTGCTCCAGAGGACACTGGGTCCGTCGCATGATTCTTTTCAGCCCAACCAGCCACACGCTACTTGCCAAACCTCTTTAACTGTCCGTGAAACCCGAGTCATCTGGAGCACGCGGGGCTCCCGGGCGAGCCCACGCAGACCACACCCTGCGAGAGCCAGACACCGCCCTCGGCGCCGGGGGCGGCCAGGACACGAGGTCAGCGTCGCCCCTGACGTGTGTGTGCCGCTAACAGCTGGTCCAGGACGGGGAAGCCGGCACAGGCTGCTCCTCCGGCCTCCAGACTTGGTTTCTGAAGGCAGCGCTGCTGCAAACGCCTGAACTGAGTCTGCAGGCCGGAGGCCATCCCAGCTGTGGGGCCTCAGGCAAGCCGCCCAGCCGCCCGAGGCTCGCTGCCCTCTGCCTCAGCGGGGCCCCCCGCCTCACAGCACGCTGCCCTGCGGTACAGAGAGCCTGCGGGCTGCCTCCCGCTCCCACGCCGCTGTCACGGGAATTTTCCTGAGTGCTCTTTCCAACGCCCATGGGAAGACAGGTGTTGTCTGACTCCCACAGAGGAGGACCCCAATTTCATGGCGACTCAGCAATATGCTCAAGACTGCACAGCCCAAACAGCGTCAGGGCGGCCCCCAAACCAGGCACCCCCTCCCCCGGCCTCTCCACCCCAGCACTGTGTTCTCTTCTAGTTAGCGCAGCCCACAGCCCACCTCAGAGACGGCTCAGACCCAGGTGGCACCAGCGACGTGCACCCGCCCCTCAGTTGTCTTGCCCCCAGCACTGCTGCAGGCCATGCTGTGACTGAGCTCTGTCCCCATCTCTTCTTGGAGACCAGAGCAGTCCACCCGGGGCTCTGAGATTGAGTCAAATCTCAGCACTGGTCCAATCACTGTGCCCCAGGGGTCCCTCAAGCCAGCCCTGCAACCACGGGAAGGCTACCGAGCCGGTCTGCAGGGACCAGCAGGCCGACCTGACCACGGCCTTACTGTAGGGGACACGCAGGACACAAATGCAAGCCACCGCTACAGAAATAAATACAGACATAAGCAAAACTTTGCAGGCTCAGCCAGACAAAGGGGTGGCTTGATTCAGGACTGAAATAACGTCGCCAGTTCTGACCCCCTCATCGAGTCCCTCAGTCGTCGCAGATGCCTGTGGCGGCTTCCATCTCCGCGTCCCAGCTCATCCCTGCAGGGCGAGTGCCGGCTTCTGCCCCACAAGCTCTGCCGCAGACCGCGCCCGGCACGCGGCCCCAGGGGGAGACCGCGAAGCTGATTGGCTCCAACCTGGGCCATGCTGGTCAGCCCAGGCCAGGTGAAGGGGAGGGGCAAATCCACTCAAACACCGTGGAGTGAGAGTGTGAGGGGGGAAGGTGCGGCTGCTGAACGGTGGGGATGCAGGACAGGAGCCCACAGCCCCATATCCACCCGAGGCATAACCGAGTTCGTCCTCTTTCTCTAATGCAGGCGTTGGCCGATGTTCTCGGGACCAGATAGTAAATATTGTGGGCTTCACACGCCGCCACCACCTCGCTGGGCCACTGAGAGGGAAACCAGGCAGGCAACACGTACGCGGGCGGGGCTGGCTGTGTTCCAGCAAAACTTTATTTAGGGACACTGAAATCTGAATTTCACATCATTTTCACGTATCACAAAATGGTATTCTTCGTTTGCATTTTCAACCATCTTACAATTTTTTAAACCATTCTTGCTCACAGGCCATGTGGAAACAGGAGGCTGGCTGGGACAGGCTCGGGGAAGACGCGGTTTACTGGTCCTCGCTCCTAAAAGAGGGCTGCCAGGTGGGACCAGGTGAGGACCTGACGCCATCGGAAGGCACGTGGCCAAGTGAAACTGCACATCTAGGGAACACGAGTAAGAAAGGGCTTGAAGAAATCTTTGGTACCAGAAGAAATGTTCAGTTTGGCTAGCAATGTACCTATATCTTCTCCCACACTAATTTACAGAGAGAAGTCTATTAATCATTCTGGATGCAGAAAGGAAATCGCGTTCTCAGCATAAACATAAATTATCAGCCTAAAACTCAAATTCCTTCAGAGGGATGGGGCAAGCTAAAAGTTTTGAATAGCTCAAAAAGAACAAATGGATGAGAGGAGATAAGGCATCTTTTGAAATACAAACCTGAAACGATGTTATGCTCAATTACACTGACAAAAGATTTGGGACCCAGTAGCATCCTCCGTGGAATTCTGCCACTAAACAGGAATGCTAAATCACAGACTGCAATTTAAGCAAGAGTAATCTAGCATGAGCCACATTACGTGCATGTCTGCTGGGAGTTGGAATCTGCTCTGATGTCTACCAAACGCCTCTCTCCCTCTCTCTAAGAAGGTGGACTTGACCCCTTTAAGACCCTGGATCTCCAAGTTGCCAAGCTCCCAAATTGAGCACTACGGTGTCCTGGAAAGACAGCAGGATCAAGGAAGGTCTGAGGAGGGCGCAGATGTTCAGGGGAGGAGCCTGGACCCTTTGCGGGGAGTGACGAGGAAGCCAAGGGCACGGGGGGCAGCTGTAAATCCACTGTGTCATCCTGGGCGCCGGCGAGGAGAACCGTGACACCTGGCCCACGCCACCGCCACTGCTCCCACGCCTGCTCTCTGCTCCTAGAGCTAGACTAGGACGTCAGAGGCCTGAGAGATCCCGCCGGCCTTCCTGAGCCAGCCTGAGCCCTGCAGGTACAAGGACGATGTCACAGGCTTCATCGTGCTCCACAGCACAGCTTGCATACAGTGGGTACTGGCGTAACAGCTAAGCAGCCATGTGCATGAGGCCAGCAGAGGACTAGGAAAGGGTGGCTAGAACCTGGAACATGTTTCTGGAAGGCAGGCTGAGAGCCTAGGTGAATTACTGGTGACTCTCGTGACAAGTGTGAGAGGCTGCCCCTTGAAATCTGTACCTCAGGTATCCTGAGAGGGAGACAGATACCCTAAAGGAAAACAGAAAAAGGATTCTAGAGAAATGGAGGGACAGCCCTGCTCGGTGCAGCCCGAGAGCAAACTGGACCTGAAGATGCAAGCTGGGGCAAGCTGGTCTGAGCAGCAGTCAGACATTGCCAAAGCGCGCAATGCTGTGCCGTGCCGGGGGCTGCCATATGGCGGACGGGGCTTCCTGTCACTGGAGCTGGTTGTGCCTGGCAGGAAAATTGGCCCCAAGAACACTACCTGGGAAACAGGTAAAATCAAAGGTCTACGTTATTTTCAACTTGGCCATTTTATGATCTCCAGCCCACCCTGAGATCTGAGCTGAGTGAGACACAGAGCCAAGAGGCAGAGAGCCGTGCTCAGTATTTATGGCGGCTTGAGCTGGACTGGAAAATAAGGCTTGACCTTCAGCTACCACTGGACTCCTAGCTTTCCCCCAGCTCCCAGCCCAGACTTGGGGCCAATGTGTAGGGAATTTGGGTGTCAGGGCAGACAGATGCACAGCCAGCGAACATGGAGCCCTAGGGATGGGTTCTTCCTGCGTCTGGAAGGCAGGCCACGCCGGGTGTGCTCCCCACAAGGTGCAGGAAGGTGAGCAAGGCAGGCAAGGCCTTCTTACCCTGAGCACCGGGAACTCAGGGGGCTTGCCTCCTCCCCCAGCACCTCTGGGGGCCCCGCAGGAAGCCAGGGCCCTCCTCGGGGAGGCCACAGTCCCTGGGCTTTATAGGGACGGCACTGGCCTCCGGGTGCTGGTGCAGAGGATACACTACAAGCAGCTCTTTAGCCATCTGCTAAGGAAATACCAGGATAAATTAAAACGAGAGTGGATTTGTGACTTCTGTCTTTTCCAAAAAGATAGTGTTGGCAGGTTTATGAGAAACCCATTTCCAAACACCTTGAATTTATATGGCACGCTTATTTCAAAAGCTCTTCCACATCTGTTAGCTCTTTGAAGCCCCTGGAGGCAGGTAGGGCAGGAAGGAGAGGTGGGTGGGGGAACGGAGCCACAGAGAACTTGGGCAACTAGCCAAAGGCTGTCTGGCTCCCAGGGGAGAGGCTGGGGTGGCACCCAGCACCCCAACCCTTTAAACAGGCTCAAGGGGTTTCTCCTCCTTTCAGATCTCTGGCCAAGGACATCACGTCATAAGGCTAGAAGCAAAATGGCCATTCAAGAGCTGGGAGGTCAAGTGCAAGTAGGCCTGGGGAAAGCCCTTTCCCACACACACAGCCCTGCACCCACGTGCCCTGTAAATTAGCCAAGGTTTAGAGGGGACAGAAACATACAGAGGCTGACTGACAAGGAGCCCCCATAATCAGTGCTGCAGTAAACTATACTAATTATGGTGTCAATTGGTAACATTATAAAGGTTGGAGCTACATAATGAAAAAGAGCAAACACACAGGCAGATTGAGTTCAGCAAATGTAATTACTGGTGACACTATTGGCAAATAGTATTTTATGAGGTATTAAGAGGGATGTGACACAAACACATTCCCTAACTGACAAGCCCCTTGGGGGTGGGAGGACCCAGAGCTGGCCAAAGACACATCCCCAAACAATGCGGGGTGGCCAGGCAAGCACACTGCGGGGCCCTGAGGTCTTCCTGGCATCTCCCCAAGGAGAAGGTGCTTTCAGGTAGGGACCACTCCTCCCAAACCCTAATTCCTTGTAGGCTGCAGTGTCCTGTCCTGGTCTGGAGACCTCAAACCCTAAGACCATGGACTGTCCAAGCCAGAAGGCACCACAGGTGTCATTTAGGCTCACAGTCACTCTACAGCGAGTGGGACGGGGCAGTGGAGCCCACCCCATCCCCTGGAACAATATTTATCAGTGGGTAACTGTTCCCGGGACTCTGTGCCAGACACTGTTCTAGAAGCTCAGGCCGGGGTCTCAGCTGTCACTGTGTTTACATTTTAAGGGAGGCCAAGGAAAACTGATCAAGCAAATCACTAAGCCCATCCCAGACTCAAGGTCATACCAGGTGCTAGGGTATGATGTGACGGTGGGTGCCACGCTAGGTGGAGGGTCCAGGAGGCTTTCTAAAGGAGGAGGCACGTGAGCTGAGAGCCACAGGAGCAGAGGAACAATGCGTTTCCAAGGACGCACAACTCTTTACTGGCAGAGAAAGGATCGCTCACTTGCAGCCCAGGGTCCTCTGTGGCGTCAGGCACGGCCAGCCAGTGTTTGGGTCAGAACGGAAAGTGAAGCTGTGAACTCTCAGGGTATGTGGGGACACTGCATTATGAAGCTTAAAGAAACACTGGAGTGCGTGTGATTCAGAGTCGCTGTCACGTGCGGCACGTGTGCAGGAGAGGGAAGCCGTTGGCTTCTGCGCACTTCGGAGCAGCGTGTCACTGCCTGTCCCACTCCCGTCACGGACGAGATGGCTCCTGCCCCTGGCCTCCTAGGCGGGTGCACTCAGGTGAAGGTTGGGGCTGGAGGCGTCCAGAGGCTTCCGCTCCCCAGCCGGAAGTGCGAGCCGGTCCGGCCTCCCTCCCTCACTACACAGCGAGGCTGGCCTCCCGCACACATGACCGTCTTTGGACTCGCAGACCCCTTCCTGCGGCTGGTTGTGTGGGGGAGCATTATGGAAGGACCAGGCGGAGGCTACAAGGACCAGCAATGGAAGGCCCAGAACACCTTTCTGTCAGAATCTATTGATCAAGCAAATCACTAAGGCCATCCCGGATCCAAGGGAAGGAACTTAGGCTCCAGACTTCAATGGGAGGAGTAGCAGAGAATTTGTAGCCCGCTTGCATCTACCCTACTCCCTCTGCATAAAGAAAACACAGCTCCTACGAAAGGCCTGCTTGGCCTCTCGACAACCTAATCAACATCTGTCATTTATATCAAGATTATCTTCAGTTTCCTCCAATCAATTGAAGAATTAGTCCATGTTTGTTGAGGGCCTGCCACACAAAACTGTGTCATGCTTGGATGAAGGCACACCGCGCTGGGCCCTCCTTGCAGGGGCTTGCAGTCTAGATGAGGTGCTGTCAACTTTCGCTGGTAATAGCTGAATTGGTTTTGAAAGTGAAATCTGACATGGAGGCCAGGACATATAAAACAGGTCAAGGTAAGACTATCTGTGTCAGGTGAGAGCCCAGGCCACGCTTGCAAAGCCTGCACTCAGGGACCCACCGTGTGAGTGTCATCATGGAGATGGGGAAGAGAAACTGAGCAGTGGAATATCCCTTCTCCACATAAGAAGTTTCCTGATGACAGGATATGGACCTAGCCTTATGGGAGAGCTAGTATATTAATGATCTGTTTTAAAATTGTAAATCTATGTCACATTGGCTTAAACCAAAAGGAAAACAAAGACAAGAAAGTCCCTGAGGGTATGTTGCTTCAGGTAGGGCTGGGTCCGGTGGCTCACAGAACATCACGTACTGGATCGTGAGGACAAGAGACCAGGTCTCTCCCAGTGACAGGAATGGTCAGCTCTCTAGGTGTTGAGCTCTTCAAAGTGGACCCCGTGTGCCCGAAGAGAGGTCAAAGATCAGGACCGAGCCTTGGAGCCTAGTGCTAGCTCTGTCCTCGGCTCTGCACCTGTCACCCCGGTCCGCATGCCCGAAGCCATCCTCTGAGCTTTCAGAACAGCCAAGAACAACCCAAAAGAGCCTTTCAGCCGGTGCTTTGGCCTGAAATAAAGCCAAAGAAAGGAACACAACTGCCGTGCAGTATCATGAAACACCGCAGTTAAGCATAACGCCTCCATAACAAAGAATGCCACGTTTATCATCACAAACAAATCCACAGGTTGAACACGCATCAGACTTTAGGCTTTATTTTTCCATGTAAAATAAATGTGGCTAAAGTCTAAGATTATGACTACACCATTATCTTCTAAAGCGATTTAACTTGAGCGTAGCCTAACTGCCTCATGCCGTAAACCTGGGCACAGAAAGGGGCCAGCCACGGCACTGCTGGACGAGCACGGCCCACTGAGTGGGACGGCCGACAAGGTGGGCTTTCCTGCACGGCCGCTGGGTTTCATCACTGTCTAATGAATTGTTGCACTCTTTATAGGATAAACAATAAATTGCACATGATTTATCATATTACCCAATAAATCATGTGACAAATCATTAGGCAGAGTGATAAAATCAAGTGTTTTAGAAATAAGTTAATCTATGATGCCAATGTGTAAACTAAACAGTTGCTTAAAAACCCTATTTACTAATCATTTTTACATAAAGAAAGATTAATGATTATGTAGATTAAATGTGTACTTATTCCTATAAACATCAGACAGCCATGTGCCCTGTTGGCCTTCTCTTTTTAGCAAAGGCTCCCAAAAGCCTCCCTTCTGTAGCATAATTCCATTTGCCTCCCTCCTTCCTGGACTTGCCTTGACTGGAAACGCGGGCCGGAGAAGCCAGGGCAGGGGGAAGACGTGGCTAACAGTCTGGTGGAGAGGCCGCTCTCCCATAAATTCTGTAATACCCTAATTAGCACACGCATCAGGGCCCCGAGACAGGTTCCGGGGTTGGCTGCGTCTCCAGCCTGCCTTCGACCCTGAGCTCTTCTCACTTGTGACAACTGTGTTTAGAGCTTCTCTGCCCATCGAGCTGGCTGGCACATCAAATTACCCTCAAGAGTACATGGGCATCACGTCACATTTGCGTGCCCGATATCATACGTGACGAGCGGTGCATCGCCTGGGCCTTTAGTGCACATCCCACAGACGCCGGCCCTGCAATGCATAGGCAGATATTAAGCCAAATTTTTTTGGAGTCAAGCTTGTTTCCTGTCAGTTACACAAACATATTGGTTCCTTTAAAAGAACAAATGCTTTGTGAGGAAGGAAAGGTCTCGGGACTCAAACCTGAGCAATCAGCCTGCAATCCCATTCCGTCCGTCCATCTGGAGGCCTTTTCTTAGGGGATGACTGTTTGGCTTCTCCAACAGGAGTTCTGAGCCACCTTCATCACAAACTCTGGACATTACTAGGCAGGAAGAGTCCCGGTGAGTAGTTGGGAAGACAGTCAGACACCAACGAAGCGACTTCCTGTCTGCACGCAGGTGCCACTGACCTTCCCAGGCAGCCCCTGACTGGGGTCCCCCAGCGCAGCGAGTGGCGCCCTGAAGCTGACCCCGCGTTCACTTCCCTTTTGCATGTTAAATTGCGTGTGAATGCTCATCACCGAGGTTTGGTGTTCCTGGAGCCTGGCCAACCGGCTGTGGCGAGATCAGGTAAAGGATGGCAGATAAGAAAGGAGTCTAGGATTGCACTGCATTTTCCCTCTTCTGAAAAGCTCTAAGGGATGAAATGGCTGACTTTTACTGACAAGCTCAGCTTCAACAAACTACCTGGGACATAGTGCCTCCGGGCAGAAACGCAAGAAAGGAGCCATGACACTGGGTCTCTGGTCCTCCCCAAGAGGCAGGCAGGGCATCAGGAGCTCAAGGGGGCAGTAAGCGCCTCTGTCCCTGTAACCCTGGATGCAGGGCCGAGAGGGCGGCCCAACACTGCAACCCGACGACTGAGTCCATCCAGCTGCCGAGATAAATAAAACATGAAACATGGTCAAAGTGAGCTATATTTCTAATGCCCAGAAAAGCAACAGACTAAGTGGCAACAAACTCCTCATTGTCTTTTCCCTTCTTCTTATCCAGCGCACCTCACATTCACCCTGGTTCTCATTTCAAGATACTGACCGTATCCGTCAGGATAGGCTGAGCTTACCTTCAGTAACATAAAAGCTCAAAGTCCCAGAAGCTTAAACGCATGTTATTTCTTGTTCATGCAGTGCCACCATGGGCGCAGGGAACCCTCTAGACACGGGTCCCCCGTGTGTGGCGGCCTCCATAGCACTCTGTGCTTTCCCAAGCCCCAAGGAAGCTCGGGTCGGCCCTAAAGGGCTGTCACTAGACTCGACACATCGTTTTATTGAATGAGTCACCAGCTTCAAGGAGAAGGAAGCAGCCTCCACGTCGCACCGAGCAGAGGAGCCGACAGCGACCAGCGGCCGCCATGTCGCACTGAGCAGAGGAGCCGACAGCGACCAGCGGCCGCCATGTCGCACGTACCCTTCTGTGCAGCCACATCACTCCCTACAAAGGTGCAAAAGCACGTCGCCTTCCCAGTCTTCCTGCCACCGCCTGGCTGCCTCGTCTTCGCAACTGTGCTACACAAGCCCCGGGAGGGACAGTGAGAGGCCAGCCCATGTAGTGCTTCACTCTACAAAGCAGCAGCCTCCCCTCGCGGTCAAGAGCATGGGTTCCGGAGTCAGGCAGCCCACCCTCAGATCGCAGCTCATCCCAGAAGGCCTTGGGTAGTTAATTAACTTTTCCACACTTCAGTTTGCTGGTCTGCAACCGGGAGCAGGGGCTGGTGCCTGGCTGGTGAGCACTGACCGCATGTGAATGCTGCACAAATGTTTTCTATGACAGTGACGCTTTACAACCTGCCGGGGCACTCCCAAGCCCTGGCCCGTGCAGTCAGTATAACCCACGTACGGAACAACTTCTCCAGCTCTCCCACATCTTCTCCCCCATCCCAGACACAGGCCAGAGATGCGAGAAGGATGTTGGGGTTTTTTGTTTTGTTTTGTTCTGTTTTTTACCTGAGCCATCCTGCTCCCTGTGGGCAGCTCAGCTCCGGCTGGGCATCGAACTGCTGTTGCTCAGAGCTCAGCTCGCACTCTTGAGTGAGCTCTTAACCAAGTGAGCCACGCGGCCGGCCCAGGTGTTGGTTTTTTTAAAGGCTGAGGAAGGCCTTGAGAAAAGAAATTATTTGTTCTGAATATGAGAATGCAGGGATTTTCAAAGGACATGGCAGAAACGATCACCTGCCCAACGGTCCACATGTCCCCTCATTCCTAGCTGCCTTGTAATCGGACGGGCCTCACAGTTGGCGAAGGCCAAAGAGTTGCGAGCAGAAGCAACATGGGTCTGCTTGTGGGTGCAAGGTTCCCCAGCACTCTGCTCCCCCTTTCCAGAACTGGGGAGGCCCCACACTGAGAAGGAATGCCTGAATTGCTGAGCTACCCCAGAGGACGGTCATCCCAAAGACCCGCATGTGTGAGAACTCCTGCTGACTCAATCCCTGAGGTTTCCTGCTGCTTGTTACTACAGCATAACCAGTCTAACCACTAATACAAAGGGATTTGCTCCGGAAAGAAAGAGCAAAGATCGGAGAAGATGGCCAAGCCAGATGGAGCGACCAGAAGTCTAAGAACAAGAGTCACTGAGGAAAGTTTTCAGCAGTTTTGCAGTACTAGGGTGTAAATTCCTCTACCTCTCTCTTGCCATTTATTCTTTCTTCTGTTTTGTGTTTTATTTTGTAAGTTTACAGGAACAGCAATTAAAGAAAGAAACTGAGCTCTACATTTCACTTAACACCAGAAGACAACCCTACACATCATAGCATGGAGTCCTGCAGAAAGGTGGAGCGAGACAAACAGTAAAACATAACACTTTCTACAGATATCTTGGAGGGGATGTTAAGCTTTCCGTAGGTTATTCAAATCAAAATTAGTCAATCTGATTATACTTTAAGAGGTAGGCTGACCCTAGCTCACAAAAAAAGTCTGAGTTGGGATGAACAGTATTTAATACCAGCTCACACTTACAGATGACAGTAAAACAAACAAGGTTCACACAGACTGAGCAACTTTCCCCAAGTCACACAGAAAAGCAAGTGGCAAACCTGGGACTAGAGCTGGCGTCTTCTGCACCGGACCCGACAGAACGCTCTTAGCACCCAGATGTCAAGGCTAACCATGGCCTCCGTGTTCACGGCGAGTTCTGTACTAGCTCGGCAGATGTGCCACATCTGAAGCAGCTGTTACTCCCTACTCCGTGGGAGACTGTCTTCATCTGGCTTCCACTGCACTCTGTGGGTCTTCCTAATACGTCACTGGCTGCCACTTTTCAGTCTCCACTGCTGACTTCTCTTGGTTTCTCAGCCTCAGTGAGAAGATGCTGCAGCGTCCAATCCTCAGACCCCTCTGTTTCTATCTACACATGCACGCCATTGAAGAGTATATCCAGTTTCTCAGCTTTAAATCCCACCTGCATGCCGATGAACTTGACAAATTTATAACGCCGGCGAGGAACTCTCCCTTGAACTTCAGAATCACACGGGGAACCACTTCCCTACTTCCCTGGCAGGCCGCTTGGATGTCTAACGGGCATTCACACGCGTGAAGTGTCCCAGCCTGAGCTCCGATCCTGTCCGCCCCCCTGCTCCTGCAGCCTAATCTCAGTCGACCGCAGCCCCACCCTGCGCCTTACCTGGCCCCCAGACGTAGATCCATCCCCCACATCCGGCCCATGAGCAGACCCTGCTGGCTCCTGGGCAGCTCGGAAGAGCGCCGAGCAGCAGCCACTGTGACCCACACTGTCACTCTTACCATCTGTGTCCTTGTTCTACCCTCTTAATGAGTCTCCCTAAGTCACCCCCTTCAACTCTTTGCTCAAATATGACCTTCAAGGTGAAGCTTTCCTTAATGACCAAATTTAAAATTCATCAACGCTTTTCCACTGACACCCCACAGGCCTCCTCCCCAGCGTCGAGGGCCTTCTGTCATGTTACATGGTTTGCTTAACTATTTTATTAGTGCTACAGCTCCTTTCTTCCCACTAGAATGTGAAATCTGGAAGGGATCTTATTTACTACACCCCCAGGCCATAGAGCAACAGTACGCGGCCCAGAGAAGATGCTTCGCGACGTTTTGCTGAACACGCAAGGAGTTCCTAGACTGAGCCCCACCCTCTACTCCTGACTCCTAGTTACTCTGAACTTGGCTGTCCTCTCCACCCAGGGGTCTCAGCCTGATGGCATAAGAGACAGACTGCCAGCTCCCCTGCCTGCCCCCTTCCTGGCTTCTCAGTCCTCCCAGCAGGGACGAGACGGTCCCTTTGGCCCCCTCGTCAGGCTCAAGGCCCTGATGTTCCCTCTCTGCTTCTCTGGACCTGGGTGGGAAACAGTAGTGTCTAGCAATTTCTATTTTCTCTTCCTTTGCCGTGACATTTTTTCTGACTATTCCAACCCATATTGACCTCCCCCATTTCTGAATTATTTTACGGTGTGATTGATAATAATAATAAGCATTTACATGCATCCCTCCTTATATGTCTGCAACAATGATATCAGGGAGATACTATTCATTCCCATTTTACTAATGAGAAAAATGAGGCCCGGAGAAGTTAAGCTACTTATCCAAGTTACATCGAGTAATAGAGTAAAAATTCTAATACAGGCAGTCTATATTCAAATTTCGTGCCCTTAAATCTGACACACTTACTGTGAGAACCAAAGTTAAATTCTTGGTCATCTGCAGAAACTGTCTCTCACCTCGGTGGAGCCTGACACCGCATGGCTTAATGGGAACTTTCTGCCAGATTCACCAGATTTGGTGGCCTTTAGTGGGGAAGGGGGAAATGGGACAACTTTCAAAGCCATTATACAAGAAGGAGCGCCGAGGCGGGAACGGACCCCACCGGGGAACCGGAAGGGAGCCTCTCGCTCTCTTCCCCGCCTGCTTCTTGGCAAAAACCAGAATGGTACGTACATGCCCATCACGGTGGGAAGAGAAGACAGGCATCGTCTGTTCATTTTCCAACCACATGGCTGCCTGCCCTTCAGGGACGTTTTCAGGCACTTCTGTCCCGAGGGTATCAGACACTTCTGGAATCAGCCAATAAAAACCCATCCGTCCACATACCACCTGCCGACCAGTGTTTGTTTATTGGCGCCCAGCAGTGTGCTCAGTCCAGGGGAGATACAAAGCCTCTCCTGTGTAAGGATCACAAAGAAGCTGGTGCAAGTGACAAAGAGCAGGTAGTCACCGAGGCCACGCGCCGTGCTTCACCGTCTACAAAGGCTGTTCTCACGCCTCTCATCACAGCCGCAGCACATCCTGCTTGTCGACGCTGCACTGATGGCGAGCCTGGTCCGCCGGAACTCAGAGGAAGTGTGCAGAGACTCAGCGGTCCGACTCAGTTTTCATTCTCCAAGTCCAGTGCGCCACACCAGGCCGCCCCATCCCAACACCTACAGAAGCAATAGATGGGGACAAAGGTGGGGGCTGCTCTCACCTCTGTCCACTGCTCCCTGAGAGCCAGCGCTCACCCACAGCCACCTGTGCTGTCTTACTGCCCAGGCTCCCACCTTGCTCTGGGTCCCAACATGGCTGTGACCCCTGGAAGACAGAGACAGCTCCTTGCACTTCATTTGTGTCCCCCAAAACTGTCCGGCAGTGCTCCCCGAGGCAAGGAGTCTTCCCCACAACTCCAGTCCACACAGACCTCACTCATCTCCTAACCAGACACATAGTAGGTGCTCAATAGCCACGTGCGGGTTGCAGCATCTCCTACGGCCCTTTGCGATCTCCTCCCTCTGCTTGAATTTGGGAGCTAGGCCAGCCTTGGGGACAAGAAGGGGTCCCGGCACGCTTGTCTCTGTGGCCACTGGACGCCTTCCAGTGGCCATGAGCGTCAGCCACAGCACCTTCAAACCCAGCACACTCCTCCTCTCGCTTCCATCTTTGGCGGTAAACTGGAAAACCCTCCACCCGCTTGGTGGCCCAGGCACCAGGGCTCCTAACTCAAGAGGTCTCTCTGCCCTTGATGTCAACTGTCAGCACCTCAGACAGAGACGTGGGACTTTGCCACCTAGGATGCTAACCAAAGTGTCAGCGACTGCACACAGTGTGTTTCGGTGGATTTGGTGAATCTGTAAGGATCGCAAACACCTGTTCACGGGGCGTCACGGGCGTGCATCCCCACTGACTGCATGTTCTAACCACTAGACTGAGCTCCTGCCCCTTTACAGAAATGATTCTCTTTTAATTAAAATAGGAGCATACATTATTTTTATCCCAGTATTATTGGGCAGTAAGCAAATTCACAGTAACTCACTGGATTTTTAAAAATCTATTCTAAATATAAACACACTGCCATATTTTCTGTGGGTTTGAAAGCTTATGTTAAGTTTGCAAATAAGTCAACTCCATAAAGATAACATCTTTCCCTAAAAAACTGTGTTGCACTCTAATGGCATGCTACGGAAAATGAACACCTTAACTGAGAACACACATGAGCTGACCCCATGGAAAATGTCCAGAGCAGACCTGAGCTCCCTACCTGCCCCTGAGGCCCGACTCGTTGACAGGGCAGCCTCCAACCTACGCAGCCGCGTCCCGCCGCGAGGGTCTTCTCTGCAGCCCCCACAGGACGGTTATTTTATTTCGAGTCGTGCTGTACTTTATTTTTGAACCTATCTTGTTACATGCCTGACAGGTCCTGTATTCACAGAGGGGCCTGCACTGCTTTGTCCACCCTGGAAAGACACCATCTCAGACAGAGCTGCACAGAAACGAGCCGCACTGTCTGTCTGAGCAGCGAGGATCCAGGTAAGCGACTCTAAGGACATTAATACCAGCCCTCCCTCCGGTGGCCATAACAACCAGACCTCAGTGACGGGGCCAGAGCGCGGGGCCGCTCGCCCATTACATAGAAAATAAAAGCCCAAGGCCACAGAGGGCCAGCCAGCACTTGTGGACATAATGAGTTATGTGTGCGCGAAGCCCAGGCGAGCCCCTCGTGCAGACCTGCCCCTGTGTATCCGCTTCTCCCTAAAGGCGCTTCATTTGCCCCGCAGACTGGCCGAGGGCCACGGCTCCTTCTTGTATCTCAGTGACAAATGTCTTTAGCACCCTTTTCTGGGCCTGCGCCTTTGAGGGGTTCAGCTGATGCCACACACAAGCCTGCCTTGACCCTGCTTCTCTTCCCCAGAGCCCCGGACCACTGGTCTTCAGAAATTTTACCAAAATAAAAAGTCTTGTGTAAATAGGAAAAAGGAAAAGCTGTCAAAACCTGCATGAGTTGTTTAAATACCATGAATAAGAACCAGTAACAATAGGCACATCAATGAAGATGTGTTTCCTTCAGACTTGGCCATGTGCCACCCAACGCGAGTCCCCCAGAAAACGCCACTCGGCAAACGAGGGAGCTTGGCTCACCCGCCGCTTCCTAACACCCCCTCCCCGGTAAAACATTTTGACAAGCAGCTCATCTAGAGCCATTTCCCACAGCTTCCCTTTCATTTGCGTTCTCATTAGGACGACGTGATTTCTCAGAGTGGCACCGTGGGCGTCCTCAGCACATGCAGAAAACACTGAGCCCGACTCCAGGTGCGGCCAGCCTGTGGGGTGCAGGGCCCCGACAGGAGCCCTGCCCAGGTCGGCAGGTTGCACCAGCCGCACGGAGTGAGTGTGTGCACTGACTTCGCAACCCAATGATGGGGATCTTTTCTGAAAATCTTCAGAATTGACCTAAACCTGCAAGGAGGTTTCAAAATGAAAGAAATGCCTCTTTGAATGGGTCCTGCTATCAGGAAACAGGAAAACAAAGAGGTGTCACAGAGACCCGAGGAAGCATGCATTTTGCTTCATCACACCACATGCTTGGTTTTCTTGAAGATGCTTGTACCTGATTTAAAATTTCACATGCAAACTTTTTAAAGTGCTATAATGGAATCAATTTTTCTAAGTCATCCCTGGGCATGACTTACCAAATAATGCTTTCAGTGGTTTTCCTGTTATTAATATACATTTACCAAATGATATCTTGTAAATAGTTTTGGGTCACTTAAAAGCAAGGAATAAACAATGCAAATGTGTTTTCTCACATCATAAGCTGGTTTGGAGTCTTCTACTTTCGTGAGTAGGGTTTCTTTTATCTCCTGAAAAACTGGAAAAGCTTATGAAGCCAAAAACTTTGCAAAGCAAATCATCCAGTATTTGCTTAGCTGGTCTTTACTCGAAATGAAGAGATGCTATTCGTGGAAAAGATGTATAATAAACATTTCAGGACAGACTCAGAGTTGAGAGCAGGGGACTGAAAATGAGCGGGAACTAGGAAAACAGGGCAAAATGTTGATTTTAAATTATTTTAAAAATGAGTTGAACTCCAGAGAACTTCCTTCTGGGGCATGCAGGCTAGCCAGGTCCTGGGAGCTGGAACGCCTGCATTAGCCAGTCTAAAGAGAGGACAAGCCAGGAATAAATCGGATGTCCCTGTGCAACATGTCCACGCCCCGCTGTGGGGTGCCCGCTGGCCTGGCCTGGGGCACAAAGGTCACACCTGCCGTCCTGCTCGCCTCTCGGGTTTTATCAGGCTTTCCAAACACAGAGAAGCAGGAGACACCTGGGCAGGGAAGAAATGAGGAAGAGGAGCGTGGGGACAAGGGAAAAGAAAGAGGCAGTGCTTAGCCTGCAGGCTGACACCTCTGTCCCATGTCACCTCCCAGAGGACACTAAATGCTTTTTCCAATGCGCTGTGACTCGAGGCTTTTTTCTTTCCTTTTTTTTTTCTTTTAAGGTTCTATGAGCATATCACATTTCATAAAGTTTTTCATAAACATAAGAATGACATTTCAATTTTTCCATATAAATGGCAAATTTGCAGAAAGAAAAAAAACCAACAAGACTCTTTAGAAACCATCCTATACACAGGAAACGCAGCTCCTTCTGGCCCTGACATCTGTCACTCACACAGATGCCTTTCCAGAAGCCAAGTAGCCCCACCTCTCCCAACCTGCCTGGGGTGCCTCTGAAAAGTGCATTCAGGGTTTGGAGAGCCTCATGGAAAGCACAGAGCCGTTTTCTGGGGCACCAAACTGCTTCTATTTTCCCATTAAAATGAAGAAAGAAGAAAAAAATCCCTAACTGGAAGTGCCTTCACTACATATGCAGACTGTAACAAAATTTGGGCAAAATTAATCCAAGGCAA
>CM066732.1:55800000-55865000 GCA_033961575.1 Aselliscus stoliczkanus
TCTACAGGTGTCAATTCCAGGCCTATCGGGGTCTGTGTCAGGCTGGGCCAGGCACACTGACTGGGGATGTTGCAGATGGTCTGGAAGTGGCAGCCACTCCACGGAAGCCAGAGCTGGTGACGAGGCTTAGCTCAGCAGCCAAGGGGTGTCGGGGCCTCCCGGGGGTGTGCCTCCCCGGCTGGGCCCCAGAGCTGGGTGTCTGCATCCCCCGGCCCACGGTGGACAGCAACTAGGCTCCTTCACGAGTACCCAAGGGCTGACTGGGCCCCCACCGGCACTCTCACATAACAGCTGCTCCATAAATGCTAAAAGTCAAGACTTCAGCACGAAAGGCTGTGCTGCCCTAACCCGGACGGCACACACAGAACCCCCAGCCATGCGGGAAAGGAGCAGTCTCGTCTCTTTAGGGAGCTCAGTGTAGATGGGGCAGGAGGGCCGACTGTGACCCGAATAAGACAAAACAGTGACAAAAGGAGGGTTAACCTGTGGTACCCTCCACACCTGCTCCTTATGAAGGAACACTGAATTCTCACCACCAGTGAGCAGATGTTGTCCTCTCCACAAAACACCGATCTCTAACAGCCATCATTCTGGCCAAACGCCATGGCTCCCCCTAATAAACAGGGAAGGCTGGATTCATTCATGCCCACACTTCCTGACCTTTTCAGGCCCATGGACCATCGGTGCCCCCAAGACAGATGACCCACTCACTCGCCTTCTTCCATGACGTATGTGTGTCCTTCTTATGCAAGAGCTGCGGGACAAGGGTCCTCACCGCCCAATTTCCATTCCAGAAAAAATGAACGTAAAATTAAAAGTACAGCTGCCCTCCCTCGGCTTGGCCACCCCCGTGGCATAACCAGACTCTCCTAAGGAAATCAGCATTTGCTCAAACCACCAAGGAAATCTTGCTGTCTTCTGCTAAGAGAATGATGCTGCGTATTCTTTTCCTAAAGCTGTAACTCCCACCCCACGCCACCCCCAGGGAAGGAGCAGTCGTGACCTCTTCCTCCGCCTGGTTGTGGAAAAGCATCGCCCGAGCGAGGGTCTTGCCTGGGAGGAGGCATGCCGGCGTGTCTGTGCCGTGCCACAGCGAGGGCTGCCTCCGGACGGGACGCTGGGAGGGCCTGTTAGGGGGCGAGCAGCGGAACGGGCCCACGGACCTCCCCGCTTCCAACGCAGCTGCCTCCGCGTGCACTTAGCCTTCACGAGAGCGGGTCTAGCTGCTGTCTTCTGATTCATACTAAAGTATGAATGTCCACCCCGAGCCTAATGGGGAGCAGGGCAGGAGGGGCACATGGGCGGAAGGAGGGGCCTCACTTTATTATAGTAGATCTTAGCCGTGTTCCCACACCACAGCCTGAGGCCACCCAAGGAAAAAAGAATCATTTGTACCATTCAGAAACATAATAGGAAATGAAACTTGAGAGTACATGAAATCAGCCACAGAAACTATAAAACATACATCGTGGAACTATTTGACCTGGGGCAGCATCAACATTGCAATTGTTAGTAGTCAAGGCAGAAAATAAAAATAGGAAAACATATGGGCATCGTCGTGTGGAAAAGCCGGCACGGGGCGGGGCGGAGGGCCGAGGCCGGGCCCCTACCCGGCCAGGCCGCCCACCAGCCGCCCACCTGGCCGGCCAGGCACAGCGGCTCTGCCTGCCTCTGCTCATCTGGGAAGTGGCTATGATGAGCACACACACCTCATGTGGGGAGGATTCCCGAAGCTGAGACTTACACAAAATACTCTGACTCCTGTAAAGCAATCAACAGCCTTTAGTAACTGGCACGAAATAAACTCTTCATAGCGGAGAACCAAGACACCCCTTTCGACTGCCACCTCCCTCCCTAGCTGCCCACTCCCATCCCACCTGCTCCCCGGGGAACCTCGGCCCAAGCCTCTCTCCGGAGACGGATGAGGGAATGGATGGAAAGGGGGGTGGGTGAGGCTCAGCTCCTGCCTCGCCCCCCTTCTCACCTGCGGGCTCCCATCTGCTCTAGCTGCTACCTGGAAGGGGTAACAGGTGTACATAAACGTGGGGTTCTTCTCAACCTCCTGGCCCCAGGGTTACCATCAGGACACCTGGAGGGGACCAAGGGATGCGTGTTTTAGGGACACAGGTTTCCCGGGCCATTCTGATGGCCTCCCTGGCTCAGGACGCCACAACCCTGAGGAATGACTACGGCGGCCCTGACGACAACCGTCTCGTGCCTGTGCCATTGCTGCCCCCTCAGTCTTGCCTGCTTGCCACATACCTACCCATCCACTCCTGCTTCTCAGTGGAGGCACTCTGGGAGACCACTGTCAACCCCCGTCTTGAGTTTTGCCAGTGCCCAGGGCAAACACAGCCACACAAGGCTTATGTCATCGTGTTCAACACACCCTGGAAGATGGCCAAACTGCTTGTTATCAGCAAGCCTTCTTTAGCTCTAGCTCCAGGAAGCTCAAAAAGGTAAACCTTCAACTCGAGCACCTTAATTATCCCATATGCTACCCTTGCTTCTTCCCTGTGATGTGAGCATTACTGTTTTCTATTTCAAAAGCATTGTTGAAATCGTCCATGAAACTGGTGGATTTGTCAAAAGCTAACTGGCAGCGAGTTCCCAAGGGTGAGACAGTCGCAGAACTCTGACAAGCAGGGTAAAGAGCTTAGGGCAGACACACCTAAGAGTTTCGGCCCCAGTGCCCCCACGACCAGCCAGAGACTATCGGGGAGAGGGGAGCAGGGACCCTCGGGTCAGGAGTCCGATCCCCAGGTCGCCGTCTGGCCGCGCAGCACTTCGGTTCCAGTGAACGCGGTCGAGTGGGAAGAACGAGGCCAGCCCTCCCTGTGCAGCCGCTGCTGCAGGGCGGCCACAGAGGCCGCAAAGGGCCCTCAGGACCCAACGGGGCGCCACCTCCGTGCAGCGTCGTCCTGAAGGTTCCATTCCACATCTCCCTCCACGACACCGGAAGGTCCGGCGTGGACAGGACTCGGGGATTCTTAAGTGGCACCACAGAGGTGTCTCCCCCTCTCTAGGTTTCCGTTTTCTCACCCATGAAGCAAAGAACAAACACCTCTGACCCGCGTCCACAGGTTGGCGCTGGTCCAGACACGATGGCAGCGGACCCCACCCGTCCTTCACATTTAAGCTTCGCCGCCACCATTTGAAGGAAGTGCTGTTATCAGCCCTTCGTGAGGCGCCACGACTGCGGCATAAACAGCTTCAGAAGGGACCGGTACATTCATTCCCTGGCATTCTGGCCCCAGAGGCCAGGTGTGACTGTGCCGCCTCTGCGGTGACTGAGGTGACGGGGATACCTTCTGGGTATGAAGGCCTCCTGCAGGTGAGTGGTGCCCTGAGGTCCTGTGCTCCGAGATGGTGGCAGAGCCCAAGGGGGCCCGCAGGGAGGTGGCAACCGTCAGGGCCCGTGTCCCTCAGATACCACGGTCATTTCCACCGACTCCGGTCTGGTCAGACATAATGGAAAGACGCTTCAGACACCAGCAAAGTTCACACAGCGACGTGGACAACTCGCCCAGTTGTAAAGTGCAAGAACAGGCAAGACTGACCCACAGCGTACGCGAGGCAGGGGCAGGAATGACACCCTTGCTGGGTGACACCATTCCCAGGATGCTGACTGGAAAGATGTGACAGGCTGTAGTGCTTCATCTGGGTGCTAGTGAGCCAGGCGTGTGCCGGTTTTGGAGCTGGGCCCTTATGACTGGTGAACTTTTCAGTATGCGTGTTACACTTCAAAATAAAGATCTGAATCAAGGGGTGCAGCTTTCTCTAGGCTGAAGCAGTGACACTGGCATTCAGAGGTGCCCACTGGCATCCGCACCACATCTACACACTTACAACAATAATTAGAGATATCAGACGTCTTATCCCCGGCCTTCAGACAATGGCGTCAGTGTGCCATCTCGAAAGACGCCAGGCGAGCTCCTACACGAGGACGGCGCCAGTGGAGGTCAGCTCAGCGGTGCACATTTGATACTGCGCGGAACCAGCTCTGTAGCTGTGGGATATTTGGTTATTATCCCTCTGGGAGCTCCGTGAGGCTGGGACTGAGTTTGGTAGGCACAATACTGGAGCACAGTAGGTGTTCTAGAAATCTTACAGCAAGAAACACCGCGGAAGTACCTGTTGGTCCCTCCTGCACTTCCAGGTTCCAGCCCACGCTCCTCCCGGCGGGCAATACTCTCTCACGCGCGTGCGCGCACTCCAGATGTCCCGGCAGTAAGAAGCACTGGTGAGTGTCTCAGCACAGGGCGTGAGCCAGCCCCCAGCAGACGATGCCCCAAGCCCTTGCGCAAGGCCACCTGATCGAGTGGCCATGGCCTCCTCGGCATCCCTGAAGCCCAGGGACCTCCCGTCCCCCTGCTGCGGGAAGGAGCCCCAGTGGCTCCGACTCCTGTTTCATAGATGCAACCAGCTGCCTCTGGTCTGCGTAGGCTCACGGCCCTAGAGTTCACGATCTGCCGGCAATTTCTTCCCATCTCCTCTGACGTCTGCGGGGCCTGCACTCCGCAAAGGGAATGGCAGGTTGTCACCCACTTCAGGTGAGGTGGGGTCTGGCTGCCCCAATCTGTCCTCTGCTCTGGAGCTCCTGCCTTGCCCTGTCGCCCCATAGCTCTCTTGTGCCTGTTGCTGCAGATGTGGCTTCTGCTTCCTTCTCTGCTGCCTCCTGCCAGGGCAGCACTGCCATGAGCACGGGGAGGCCAGGGAGGCCGGGGATCGGCCCCACTCCTGGAGACTCGGGGGCCACAAGCAGTCCTGCCCTGGCCAGCAGACAGGCCCCCCTGCTTCCTGTCCCCGGTCTCCAGGACCCCTCTCAGCCCTCAGCGTCACTGTGACTGGGGGCTCGGATGGCCAAGTTTATTCGCTGTCAGGCACTTTATATCCCCCATAACTCTGTCTCCCAAGCCCTCCTGTGCATGTGTTTAATTTTTACAATCAAGAAGATGAACGGGAAGAGTGACAGGCCAGACACCCTGGAGGGGTGGGCCCTGGCCCTGCCTTGGCCGGACCTGGGCATGAATTCCGTCAGTGGCCTGAGGTTGCATTTTATGTACAACACCCCAGTGGTTTTTAAATCTCCTGAAACTTTTGATGGCTGAGATAAAGGAGAAGGAGACACTGTGTACATATGGAGCCACCACCATGGGGTGGGAGGCGAGGCTACTTGACATGTCTCTTGAGTCTGTTCACAGCTCTCTTGCCCCCTACCACCCATGCTCACACACCCTCCACCTCCCGTCCAGGGGACAGGACAGTGGGGGCACCCCATGCCCTAATCTTTCACAGGCATACCCTATGATGATGGCCATGACAGCGATGGTGACAAGAAGACAGGAAAATAAAATGTTAAATGAGAATAAATGCATCTTTTACAAAATGCTGGGTTTTTATTGCTCATAACTCACAATCTAATAAAAGCAACCCCCTTGTTATGCAAATCCAGTTCTAAGCCAAGTCCCCTAGGTATCACTTGCACCTGGATGGCCGCCCAAAGCCTCTCCTACAAGGCCATGCTGCAGCCCATCCACCAGAGCACTCATCTAAAACTGCAAACCTCTGCACATCTCTCCTCTGCTTCCAATCTCCCCGTCACCCCCAGTCTGTGCTCCATCACGTGGTCCCCACTACCTACCCACCTTCTAATAAAACAACAGCAAGAAAAGTCATGGCAGCCAGGCCTCGGTGACAGATCGCTTTGTGTTGTAAGCCGTGTGAGGGATCTCGCAGGGACTTTTCCCATTTTCTCCCCTATGAGCCCCAAAAGGCTGGAACATGCGTTATCATGCTCATTCCACGGGGCGCGGGGAGGAGACCCTGCCTGAGATCACACTGCTGGCCAGCTCTGCCTCCAGGAGCCGGACTGAGCAACCCACACGCCGCGCGCCAGGCACCTCTCTTCTCACAGGAGATGAGCTGTCCCAGGGCCTTGCTTGTCCATCTCTCTGTGGATCACCGTGAGGACAGACATACCACCCGGCTTATTGCTGGGACCCAAACATGGCCTATGGGAGGCACCCAGTGACAGCTTTGGACGGTCCGTGTTGGGCAGAAGCCACCAGGCCTCCACAGCTGCGCTGGGCTCTGGGACGTCTCTCCCGGGCCTGTTTGCTGGTGGACTGGACCAGTAAGGCAGGAGGGTCCCTGGGGACGGGGACAGTCTTCCCTCACCTCCCTCCTTTGTGAAGTCTGGCTCACACGCAGTCAGGATACTCTTATGAGATGTCACTTGGGGACCAGTTGCAGCCATTGGGTTCCCCTCAAATTCCTTTGCTTCAGAAGTCGATTTTAAGATTGAGTCTTCAAAGGCATAGCCCCGGTTGGGCTCTGAGGCTTAACGCTGGTGCCAAATGATAAGCATTTTGTCACACTACGAGAGGGCCCATGGTGTCAGCGAGGTTCCCTGGAGGACCCAGGGCTCCACTGAAGACAGCAAGCACCCAGAGCTGCAGCTGGACTGATCGTAATCAATACCATCCAACCTAATTCAATTCATTTGCCTTGTATTGAATATGAGCTTAATATACTAGGACACATCAGGTTCTATTAGAGCCTAAGAAATCATCTTTGAAAGAGGCAAAATGGTATCAAATGCATAATTTGAAAAACATTGTTTTCAACATCTTTCCACTTCATTTAGCATTTTGAGAAATTGAGGCTATATCTTGTAGCTATCAAGCTGAATTAATCACCTTGAGACCTGAGAGAAGATAACTGGAACTCTAATTTCAGGCTGCTTTTATCCTTGGAAGATGGCCTTTTAAGTTGGAATATGGGAACTCGTGTAAAATGTCTTCCACTACACGTAAACAGTCACACTGCTCATTTGCAGTGGCCCAGACCAGGAGTGTGGCTGACGGGAACAGAAATGGAATCCAAACTGTTCAAAAGATGTAAAATAGCTCCATAGTTTTTATATTGACTAGATATTGAAATGAGAAAATTTAATTATGAGAATAAATAAGATGTAGGATTAAAATTAATTTCAACTGTTTTTAGTTGTTTATTGTAGCTCCTAGAAAATTTAAAATTACATATGTGGCGCGCATTGTATTTCTGCTAAACGACGCAGGTCTATGCAATTAAATGTTATGGAGAAATATTATGGAGAAATACTATGTTTGCCAAGAGTCTTTAACTGACCTGGGGAAATATATGGGATGTCATTTTAAGTGAAAAAAAGCAATTAAAAATTGCCTATAGAGGATAATTAAAACCATGTATAATATACATGTATGTTTACATATATGTAGACAGAAAGGTGACAAGAGCACAGGCTAGGACGCTCACCTCAGGGTGGATGAGAGTGTGAATAGAGCAGTGTCTTTGTACATTTCTAAATGTTTCTCAAGGAGCTTTTTATTATGTTTATTATCAAAGAATAATAAATGTTACTAAAAGGGAAATTATTCCCCATAATAATTAGTATTGTTATATGTAGCTATGCATCTTGCCTGGCACTTGCTACAGTAAATAATTTACAAGCACATTTAGTCCTTATTTAGCCCTCAGTGGCATCTCATCACAAAATACACCATTTCCAATGAATAACTCATTCTTATGAGTCCATCTTTGAGTTGTATAACAAAATATTTTCTTTAAATTAGTGTTATATTCAGCAACAGGAGATAATCTGGTAAAAAAAAAAATAGCGGTCACTATTGCAATGTTACGTGGGGAAGACAAAGTTCATTATCAAAGTTTATTCATCTAGATTTCATTTCTAACTGCTTGTTGCCTGAATAAAAGGGGAGAAAAAAAAATCCCCAGAAAAAAATGACTCATGCGTTCCCAGTTACATTTAAAGAAACAGGATTCCTAACCTAGAAACACATCAATGATAAATTGGCAAGAGGTCAAGCCAGAGCCACTCTATTTAACCCTCTCACGAGTCCCATTGCAGCAATGTCCTTCTGGAAGGCCTCCCGGGACACAAAGGCCCGTCCACCCACACACACACTCACCCACCTAGCCATTTGTTCCTAGCATTTTTATGGAGAGCTGACCTTGGCTGAACACCATTCTAGATGCTGGGGATGTGGCAACAAACGCAACGACCAAACCTTGCTCTCAGGGAGCCTGTGTTCTAGTGAGAGAAGTCACACAGGGAACAACCGAAAGTGCCATCATGATGATTTCAGAAAGTGGCCAGTGCTCTGAGGAAAATAAAATAGGGCAATGGGAGAGAAAACAGCTAGGATGGGACTGCAGTAAATAACCTGTTGAGGAGGTAAGATGTGAGCCGACAGCTGACTCAGGAAGGTGGCGGCACGGTACCCCTGGAAAGGGCATTTCAGGCACAGCGCGGGGGCAGGTGCCAGCGCCCTGGAGGGCGCACGCCACGCCGAGGAGCCGAGTGTAGCCCAGCGCGGCTGCAGCGGGCAGGAGACCAGAGCACGGGCGGGCGGGTCCACTTCACAGAGGCCTCGCAGGCGGCAAGGAATCCGGATTTTATTCCAATTTCAATGGAAAGGTGCTGGAGGTAAGCCGTGGTGCTGATAGGATCTCATGTCCATATTTAAACGTCTCTCTGGTGCTGTGTGAACCAGGAGCTCTAGAGGGGCAAGAATGAGGCAGGCCAGGCTTTTGGGAGGCTCCTGCAGGCATCCAAGGGAGAGACGAGGCATCGCTCCAGAGCACTTTTCTGGGTTCCACTCAGAACTCACAGGATCCACTGTGATTGGCTTAGAAACAGTGGTGTTGGTTTATCGCCCCAAACTTTCTAGCGTGCTGGTTGTGAGGCCAGCACCCTGGAATGTGCGATCATCTGCCCACATCCTTAACATATTTAAACGCCCAAATCACACTATAAACGAAAGGCCCCTTTGAGGTTCCCAGAGGTTCAATTCCACTTAGTTTCCCTGCTTTTCATTTACCTTGACTGGCTCCAGCTGGATCTGGAAACAGGCATGTCAACACCGCCCTGCCCACGAAGGCTTCCCAGGGACCAGGAAACAGGTTGTCAGCTGTAATCTCCACAGAAACCGGACTCCGTCAGAGGCTTTGCCAACCCCGCACGGCTGGGCCATCGCTGGGGGCAGGTCCCTGCGGCACCAGCACGCACCAGCGCCCCACGCCGGGCCTGCCTGCCACGGGAGGGTGAGACACTGCCCGTCCGCCGAGGCCCTCGCACACTCCCAGCGCTGCCAGGCCTTCCAGCAATCTGCCCGAGCTAACTACTTTATGATTAACTACCTTTCTGATTTTATCAACTGCTGTTACGTTTCTGGCTCCCACCCAGACCCATCTGGGTAGTAACACGGACACAGTGAGCCTGGCATCTGGAAGCGTTTGTCTTAAAAGAGCCAATTCCCTCTTGATGTCAATTATCAGCTCAGCTTCCAGCCCACAGACCAGATAGTCTCGGCACGGCCCAGAGCCACAGGCTGCTGCCCGCAGCCTGGTGAACGGTCCCTGGGAGCGCCACTGTCCCGGGACATCCACAGACCTGTCACTCCTGGGCCCGTGGGGGCAACAGGCACGCCGACACATCTAGGTCACTTGCAAGCGCACATGCTCGTGTGCACGCACACACGTGCACACACACGCGCACACACACGCGCACGCGCACACACATGCACAGTGCCCTGCCAGACGTTAGCTTAAGGAATGTGACCTCTTCAGGCCTGTACAACACGGTGGGGCAGAGGGGCCGCCTGCTCAGAGCGGGGCTTGGCCCTCAGCGCAGCCCTGGGCAGTGCGCAGTGGGGCTACGAGGAGGCCGCAGCAGGTCCTTGGCTAGCAAGAGTCCCACACGGGGCTGGGAAGCAGAGGGAACAGGCGAGATGGCCTCGCGGGGGTGGGGACCGGAGGGTTAGGGTTCGCCCTGGGCTCTGGTCCCTGAGTGCATAATCACCTTCCCCTCTCTGGGCTCTGCTGCCTGGAGCCACTCCGAGCTTCCTACCTGCGGGGGATTCCATCGCACACAAAGGGAGGGTCCAGGCTCAGCACTTAGTCAACATCATACTGAGTCAAATTGCTCCTGAAAACCCCGCACAGTGCAGTGTGCCTTCGTCTTTGTGCATGGAGGGGGCAGATTAAGAGTACATATGTGAAATAGGAATGCACTGTACAAGTTTCTTTTTGCCAAGCATGTTATTTTAATTCATAAATACACATGCACTAAAGACACGTGACAGCCTGTACAACATTTCTACAAGTTGATCAGGCTTAAAAACCCATGGCCCAGTTTTAGAGACATCTAGCTGGAAATTTCCAGGAGAAAAGGATCTTACTGCAGTAACTTCAGAAGCAATGGACAGGCATTAAAATGCCCCTGCCCACAGCAGGGAGCCACAGAAACCATGCAGACCGCCCCAGACAGCACTCAGCCAGGTGCTGGGCCCACTCGCTGGGAGGGAGAGCTGACCCAAGGTTGCAATTACCATCGCTTTCCACACCCCGCCAGCTGCCCGGCTGTGCAGAGTGCTGGCCTGGCCACACCTCCTTCCCCATGATAGGGTCAGGTTTGGAGCCAGTCTGGGGTACGCGTCACATTGCCCTGCTCCCTGACTCCCTGGCACCTCTCCTGTAGGGCAGGTGGCTCTGAAGGCTCCCCTAAAACCAGCTCCTGATGGTCAAGAAACCACGTAAACAGCTTTCAGCCTAACCAGGCCCCTCCCAGGCCCCTCCGGTTCTGCTGTCCAGTGCTCACTTACTGGCCTCCCTGCCTGGGCGCCAGCAGGGCCTGACGGGGATGCCCAGAGCCCGGCACGCGTCAAGCCCTGGCTCAGCTCTGGAGAAGCGCGCTGAGCGGCGCAGCACATGCAAACAGCTCCGGCCCATCCTTCAGCACACACTCATCACACTCCTGAGGGACCCCGCAAGTGTGGGGTCTCCCCTCAGGGTGAAGTTTCAGGACAAGTGTCCCCTGATGTGGGCTGACACCCGTGTCATGACCAGCCATCTCCCCCGCTCTGGCGGCTGGGGGGGTGCAGGGGCCGCCTCCCTCCCTCCGAGGGGGCCTGTGATGCGCCAACCTCTCCCTGCCAAGGTGGTAAAAGCAACTGGGCACAGGTGCAGCCGCTGCCCGTCTCCAGGGCCAACGAGCAGAAACTCAGTGGAGGGACATGGGGGACGAGCAGCCGCAAGGCCATTGTGCTTTCCCAGAACACGCCGTGCTCCCGAATGAATGGGCCTCCAACACTGTCTCACCACAATATTCACACGGCTCATTACTGGTTTTAATTTTGCCCGCCGCTTATTTACTGTCTCCTTCCCCATTTTATTGCCAGGGTGGAAGAGTTACTCATCTGTGCCCAGAATGGCAGGTCCCCAAAGTGAGATCTCTCCAGAAGTTGCTGGCCCCACTCAGCCCCACAGGACAGGCTGCAGCTCAAACCCACACAGCTCTCCCTTCAGCTGCCTGCCATGCAACGGCTTTCTGCCCCTGCAGTGGGGGTCTCCTCCTTGCCATGACCCTGGGGCTGACAGGCAGACCCCTGGCGGCACACTGTGAGCGCTGAGGCAGGATGAGGACACCGACCCCCGCGCGGCCCGTACACAGGCTGCTGCCAAAGCTCTGCTTTCGTCACCAGCCAGCCCTTGCTCCCTGCAGGCCCCCCGGACCCAGAAACCACATGGGGAACTGAGTGTGGTGTTTCCGCCCTGGAGACACCTCCAAAAAAGCAAGATGCACATGTCCTTTGAGTGGAAGATGGGCAAAATAACTTCATTTTGACCTTTTTTTAAGTTTGAGTTAATACTTTTAAATTTGAAAGCACAGAATAGAAAAGGAGCGAAACTCAATAAACCTCTGCTCATCACAGGCAAACTCAACCTTTTGGTGCTTTTATTTATCTTTTTACCTGTACTTAAAAATAAATAAAACAGAGTTCCAAGCATAATCATGTCCTAGGATTTCCTTTATTAAACCCCTTTTCCAAAATTATGAAATCGCCCTGTGTTCCCTGTAACCAGTGATGGGGAACAGACACACATAAACATAATTAATAACATGCCTCCTTCCCTTCACTTCACCCTCAGAAAATAACCAGTACTAACAGCCTGTGCTATCCCTTCCATTACCTCATTCTTGTCCAAAAGACAGAGTGGATCTCGTAGAGAGAAAAGAGAGTATGCAAAAGAGAGCAAAGGGGGGAGGGGAGAAGCAAGAAAGGAAAAAGAAAGGTGACAAAGAAGACGGGAGGGAGGGAGGGAGGGGTGCAGGAAGGCAGCGGGGAAGGAGAAAAAGGAAACGCTTGTCCTGTGGGACTGATTTAACAAAAGTTAAAAAGAAAGCAAAAGATTTAATAAAAATCGTTTTTCACTCTCATACATACGTCACACGTTTTCATTTTTCTGGAACTTGGTCTCCCCTCTCAGTGAGTTACCACGGCCGCCCCTCCCTCTCTAACTGCATAGTATTCTGTCGCTCGGACACACAATGTATTCAATCGTTCTTCTATTAATGGACAGTCAGAAGATTTCCTCTGCCCTCTTACTTTAAAAATAATGCTTTTATTTCTATGACATAGAGCCATAAAATGGAATTGCCGGGTCAAAGGATATGCATATTTTAATTTTAATAGATACTCTAAGACTGCTTTTCCAAACGGATGAACCAACTCACATTGCCACTGGCAACATATGAGGTGCACAGATCCTGGCATCCTTGCCAGCACTTAATGTTATCGCTTGTACATTTTTGTCAGACTGATGGGTAAAACATGGCATTTCATTTTTATTTTAATTTTTACTTCCCCAATATGCTCTCTTAAGTTTATTGACCATTTGGATTTCTTTGTCTGTGGATTGCCGATTGATAGCTTTGCCATGTTTTGAAGTGCATCACCACCAGTCTTTTACTTTTGTTTTGTTTTTTTAATTTGTAGATACTTTTGCATATTATGCATATTAACAACACTTTATCTGCCAGGTGTTGTAAATCTTTTTCTCAGTCTGTTTACCAAGATATTGCAAACAACTTTCCATTTCTTTGGACCTTCCCTATATTTCTACTGCCTGCAAAATACCCCAAAATGTGAAGGTATTGATTAGCCATTTCATTTATATTTTTGGACATTCAGATGGCTCACCATGATAGTAAAGATATAAAACTGTCTTTATTTGCAGATAACATAATTTCCTAAATAAAAAACCTAAGTAACCTACAAAGAAGCTACTAGAGTAATTGAATTTGACAAGATCATAGGATACAATAAGAATACATAAGATATCAATTGTATTTTTATATTAACAACTAATTGAAAATTGAAATATTAAATTATTATCTATAATTAAAATATTATCTATAGTATTAATATCAAATATACATTAAAACTTTTAACAAAATATGTGTAAGACCAATACACAGAAAACTATAAATTACTGAGAAAAATTAAAGACCTAACAAAAAAGCAAGATATACCATCTTCATGGACTCATTATTGTTAAGATGTCAGGTTCTCCCCCAGTTAAACTACAGATTCAATACAATCCCAATTAAAATCCTAGCATACTTTCTTAATTAATAGACATAAACAAGGTATTATAAAGTTTACTTGTAAAAGCAAAGGGCTAAGAATATCCAAAACAATTTTATGAAGGAAAAGTGTGGAAGTCTCACAATACCTGATTTCAAGGCTTAATATAGAGCAACAGTAATTACGACAGTACAGATTGTCATAGAAATAGGTATATAGGTCAGTGAAACAGAATAAAGTGTCCAGATGCAGACCCATGCATACATATATGGTCAACTGATTCTCAACAAAGGGACCAAGGCGATTTATGAGAAAAAGGATAACCTCTCAACAAATAGTGATGGAACAACTGGACGTCCACATGGGGAAAAACCACAACCCTTAGATTAACTTAAAATGGATTGTATACCTAAATGTAAGAGTTAAAACTAAAAAATTTCCAGAAAAAGAAACACAGGCAACAATCATTGTGACCTTGGGTTAGGCAGAGAATTACTGAATACAAAAGGTACAAATAAAAAGAACTTTTATTGATAAAATGGACTTCATGAAAATTAAAAATTTCTGTTCTTCAAAACACACAATATTCCCAATAACACAATACATGACTGTATTCAGAATATATAAAGAGCTCTTACAGCTCAATGATAAAAAGACAAACAATCCAACAGGAAAATAGACAAAAGAACTGAACAGATACTTCCCAAAGAGTGTATATGAATAGCCAATAAGCAGGGGGGGAACAAGCTCAACATCATTAATCAACAGAGAAATTAAATCAAAACCACAATGACACATCACGTCACATACGCTAGAATGGCTAAAAGTAAAAAGACGCAGTTTCTCCATCCTCACATAATTCTACACACACCTTTACAAGGATTCCCTATAACCCTATTTATATGTTTATGCCTGTACACATACATGGGCTCTTTCAATGACTAACGTTTCACATTTTCACCAACATGTGAGTATTCCTTTTCCTCGTGCCTACCAATACCAGCTGATAACATATCGTTTTATTTTTGAATGTAAAATCACTTTAATCTAAGTTGCATTTCCTTCACTAATATGGAATTAGTTTAAGTAGCAAGATAGTAAAATATTTCAATTAGGAGCAAGAATTATACAGACGTCACCACTATAACATAATTATACACCTCTTGAATGTTTTAGCATACTGCTGTCCAACAAATATTTCTGCAATGATAGAAATATTTTATATTCTGTGCTCTCCAATATGTTAGCCAGTAGTTATATGCGACTATTCAGCAACTGAAATATGGCTATTGTGGTGCCGGCCGAGTGGCTCAGTTGGTTAAAAGCTCGCTCAAGAGTGCGAGCTGAGCTCTGAGCAACAGCAGTTCGATGCCCAGCCCGAGCTGAGCTGCTGCTGAGCTGCCAACAGGTGGCAGGAGGGCTCAGCTAAAAAAACAAAATTAAAAAGAAGAAATATGGCTAGTATGAAGGAAGGACTGAATTTTTAATTTAATTTAAATTCAAATAGCCAAGTGTGGCCAGTGGCTGCCATCTTGAATAGGTAAATTCTAGAAAATGCAAAACAAGAAGTTAAAATACTTGGTACAAACATTGGAAAGTATACACAAATCTCTCTTTTTGCTGATTACATGCCTTGGAAAGTCACACTATTTGTGTAAGGAAAAAAATACTACTAGAAGTAATAAGAGATCATTGTAAGATACCTATATAAAGCTAAATATGTAAAAATCAATAGCTACTTTGTTTCCCACTAACCACTTGAAATAGAATTAGGTAACAGTCATTGCATTTACCATACAAAAACAATGACAAAACACTGAAGAGCACATTTAACAGGGAAGCCAAAGGACACATATGACACAATTTTAAAGTTGTAATAAAAAGAGTAAAACAAAACCAAAGACTTAGAACAATGTCCCAGGCTCTTGGATGAGGAGATCTATCGCAATTTTTTATCAGTTCTTCTAAAATTGATCTGTACATTTAGTGTAATTCCAACGAGCATTCCAAAAGGTTAAAATGATCCTTGAATTCACAAGACTATGCCTGAAACTTGCTCCAAAAGTACTTTTTTAAGGGAATGGGGACTTGCCTTAACCCTTGGCGGCATCTTCTCAAAAGCCATTAAAATACAAGCCAACACCGCATTGACACAGGAACCGACCCACAGACACGGACGCCAGTGGGAACCCCAGAGTGGCCCCGGCCTCCGCGAAGCGCACGCAGCACAAGGCGCCCCGAAAACACGGGCTTGGGGGCCTGTGACCCACAGCCAGACACAGCGCCTGGATTCCCCCCCTCGGCCCACGCGGGTGCCGGGGGCTCGGCCCCTCCCGAGACCCAGACGCCGTGGGGACCCGCAGCCCTGGCCGCCCCTGCTGCCCACGCGGGGCCACCGTGGGCCGCGGCAGCCGGGTGTCCACAGCTACGCGCCCCCTCGCCCCGCTCCCCGAGCTGGGGGCCTCGTCCCCCGAACCCCACGCCCCGGGTTCCTTCCGCACACCCCGCGGGACCGAGGCCCAACCCGTCCCCTGCCGCTCGCGGCGGCCGCTCGCGCGGGGCAGCGGCTCCTGGCCAGGCCGCCCCCTTACCTGGGACACGGGGCTCGGCCCTGCGCTCCCCGAACCGACGGTCGGTCGTGGCGCAGCTTCCACGAGACAGGGCTCCCCAGCTCGGGGCCTCGGGGTGCAGCGGGCCGGGGGTGAGGGGGCCTCAGGGCCTGGGGGGCCCAGGTGAGGGGTTTAGGGGTGCAGCGGGCCGGGGGTGAGGGGGCCTCAGGGCCTGGGGGGCCCAGGTGAGGGTTTTAGGGGTGCAACGGGCCGGGGGTAAGAGGCCTCAGGGCACAGGCGGCACAGGTGAGGGCCCCCCGGGCCTCAGCGAGCCCGCCCGCCGCACAGGTGCGCAGCCGGGCCCCCTCCAGCTGGGCCTCCGGGCTCTGGCCCCTGTCGCCTTGGGCCTGCGGTGACAGGCCGCCCCGCTCCTCCTGGTACAGACAGCACAGCCCCTCTCTGCGGGGACAGCTTGGTCTCCGAGCTCCGGCACCGCCTGGAAACATAGTCTCCCGTGGAAAGGGAACGTGCTCTCAGGCAGCAGGGACTGACTTATAGAGAGATGAGTTCCTGTCCCTGATCTCTGATTGGTCCGTTCATATGCAAATAGATGCAAATCCCTTTGATGGGCCCAAACATCACTGTCCTGATTGGTTGGAATGGGCTGCTGATTGGCTGGTGAAGGTCTAATGCTAACACAGCTGTACATCTCCACTTGGATGGAGGAAGCCTGAGTCCTGCTGATGGAAAGAGGATTCCAGGAGCTCCGTTATAGGGGCTGGCTCCGGCCCGCAGAAACACAGTGCAGGCTTCCCCCCGAAGCTCTGCTTTTACGTTTGAGCCCAGTTAGCCACCAGGACCCCTTCTTGGTAGATATTTTCTTTCTAGAAGTCAACACACTGCATCAGAATCCCTGGGATGTTGCCCAGGCATCAGTAGTTCAAAATGCTTCCAGGTAAATCTGATCCTCACTTGCCTCACAGGAGCTCAAACCCAGGTGTGGGCTGGAAATGGCAGACTGCCCTCCTCCAACTACATCAAACATGGTCCGCCCTAATTGGTAAAGTAAGTTCTCCATAACCGAATTTGAGCCTCACAATAGCTCATCAAGTGATGTACCTGATGATGAAGCCAGTGCACTGAGATGTAATGGGTGTGATATTTCCAGAACACTCTATGTGCAGAAAACCAACTTCCTTCATTTGCCTAGAACTCAGCTGAATCCTACCCTGAGCCTGAATACTGAGTCAAAAGTCGGTTAAGATTTAAAGTCCACCCGCTCAGGTTTTGTCCCCTCTCTCTCCCTGCACTGGGGTGGAAGGAGACCGTGTGGTCCGGCCTGCGGCCAGCCTCTGCCCGCGTGCATTTGACGTGTGTGTGGCTTTGTTTGGTGTTCCCTGATGTCAGGGGAGGTGCCTGCCACCAGGCCGTGATGCTGCAGTACTTTATAACCTCCTCTCCTTCACCAGGGTCAGGAGACACCCCCACCAGCAGGCCAACTCATCTCTATCTATCATCCAAGTCCTTCCCGGGGCTCTGGAAAGGTGCCTGCTCCCCACACCAGGGGAACAGCAGGAGGCTTGGCACCTGCCCCTCTGCTGAAATCACCTTGCTACCAGTCAGCCTGCTCCACTGCCCCAACCCACTCCAGGTGTGGGCCGCTCTCAGACCCCAGTCTCCCTGATGGTTCTGTCACCTCTCAACCCAGGAGAAGGGGATGGGCGCCGTCACTTCCACACAGCTTGCTCCCTGAGCCCCGGCAGAGTGTCCCCCGTCTCCTTTGGAGTGAGAACTGGGGACTGGTCCATCAAGTACTCTTCTCCACTTACATTTAGGCCAAAACATTGGCCCTTGGAAGCTTCATAGCTAAAAAAAAAATAACTGCCTGTGTTTGCCTTTGAATCCCTGTTCTGGATGTGTACATGGAGGGTGGGGAGTGGAAGAGATTGCAGGAACCAACTGTTAATTTAAAAAATATTATTATGATTTAATGCTTGGAGATATCATCCCACCCGTGAAATAACATGAGTTTCCAAAGTCTCAGGGTGAGCAAGTGGCAGAATTTGAACCAGAACTCAGGACTCCTGATTAAAAGCTCGCAGTCTGTGGGCTGGATCGCACCCTGAGTACCTTGTGCCTCTGTCTCCATCTCCTGTGAGCCTCCAGGGTAAGGCACTGCACACTCCCTTTGTGTCCTGTCAAAGCACCAGAGATAACATGGAGGCTTCTCTTCCCTGGGGTGACATTCCAGATGAGTCCAGGGGACAGCAGTCTCCGTCAGCTAATGGTAGCATAGCTCTGTGAGCCCAAGCACACTGCCCAGGACGAGGGCCTATGGGGACCCATGGCCTGGAGTGGGGGCCCAGCCAGCTCCAGCCTCCCCATCCAAAGAGACTGGCAGGCTTCACAATGCCGTGGGCTGGGCCAAGTGAGAGTGAGTGACAGCCATGCTCAGCTTCATTCCACTCCGGCTGGTACTCACTCTGGGCTCTGCCACTCACCCACTCTCCAGTGCCACCATCAACTGATAACAGTGCTTATTGTCCTGACCTTACACATCGTGGGGTATAATTGCCAGGGGCTTATTAATTATCATCAGTAATGCCTTGTGCATGGATGCAGGAGTTCCTTTTGCCCCAACTCATCACAACAAAAGTCACACCTGTGAGCGGTTTCCGGAAGGTTGGCGTTGGGGCCTGACGGTCAAAGGGCTGAGGCCACTTTCCATGCTGTGGTTGTCTGCAACGACTGTGGCTGCTGGCACTGAGGCGGCTTTGGGATGCCTGCTCTGCTGGTGAGAGTTCCCTCCTGAGACAAAGGGACTGTCCCTAAGGGCCACCAGTGCAGCCCAGGTGTTCGCCCCTCCACAGGCCGAGGTGGAGCCAGATACAAGGCAGCAGGGCCATTCAAACACTTGCATCCTGGAATGTGGAGAGTTGGAAAATTAAAGCTGGGAACTCCCTGGGGAGTATCTAGTCCAAATCTTTGCTTTTCTAGAAGCGAGACTGACTGACACGCAGAGAACCAGTTCAAGGTCACAAGCCACTGGGTGGCGTGGTGAAGTCAAATGGCTTCGTTTCTTCATGAGCGCTTAACTAGGGTTCGGGAGTCCCTCAGAAGTGTTCACTACACTTAAATTTTAAGATAGGGACTGGTTTCTTTTGTTGTTATAGTATTTATTTTTTTAATTTTATTTTCCAAACATGGCCCTTGGGTATTATTTAGATGTTGTTTTTAAATGCATACAGTGACCAGATGCTTGTTTAGGCGCTTTAACTTTTTTAAAGATGTGTTTAATCCTCCTGACAATGACAATTCTGTAAGTTATGGGCTATTCTTATTTCATACCACTCATGGCCTTTGTCCTTTCCTGAAGGGACTGAGGCACAGAAACACTAAAGGACTTGCCCAAGGCCACCGCATGCTATTTCCAAGTTTGCATATACAGAATTAAGCACAGGTGGTCTGGCTACAGGGCCTGAACTCTTAATCCCTACCTGATGTTGTCAGAAAACTTACTAATTTAATTGATAAACAATTGTATAGATGGATTATCTGCTATATAGATGTTGGTGTTGGTGTTGGGAATACAGTGGAAAACAAACTAGATAAAATCTCTGCCCCCATGGAACTTACATTCTGCCAAGGGAGTGCCCACTTAGCCCCCAGCTGGGCAGAGGGTTGGAGAAGACCTTCCTGAAAAGGCAACGTGCGGCACTACCATGCTGTCTGACTTGCATCTCCGTGTCACCTAAACAAAGTGACACTAACCGAAACATCACAGAACCCTAGGAGCCCGAGGTTGCTGAGGCCAAGCAACAGAGGTGCAGCCTGACCAGTGTTCAGTAACAGAGCCCGGCTCTCCATCCCCCACCCCAAGCCCTTTCATGTAGGCCATGGTGCCTCCCGCACAGGTGTGCCCCTGGGATTAACCGGGGGAGGGCGGCTCCTGCAAGAATAAACAGAATGCATAGAGGAGGTGAGAGATGGCAGACGGTTTCCCCAAAACCTCCAAGTTCCACTGTCCTTCAGATGCAGCCATGCCTCTCAGAACGGACCATGGACGGCCATTGACACAGCAGGTAGTGCCTTTAACCCGTGACAAGGGCCCTGCCGAGGCATCAGGGCCACCGCCCACATGGACTTCTAGGGTGCTTTCGTTTTGTTTTGTTGCATTTTATTGATTTTACTTCATTTCACTTATTTCTTTCCAGGGGTGAAGATGGTAAGGATATTCTCTCAGCTGACCCCTGTGTACTGTGACACTTTTTTGGGAGATGTTGGCCTAAGTTATTATCTGTGACCATAAACTAGGTCCTTGGCAGAATTTTCTACTGAGATAAAATTTAACTCAGGACTTCAACATTTCTGAAAAGAAAGGACATGGAGACCGCCACCGTGACCCTAGGCAAGAGACCCGTTACACCAGCACCCAAGGTGAGGCTCCTGCCGCCCGGAGGCAGGCTCTGCTCTCCGGAACCGCTCCCAGCCAGGCTCCCCGGAGAGGTTGTCCGGATGACAGAGACCCACAGGGCCAGAATGGGCTCCAGGCCGTGGACGCTTTGGGGAAGCTCGCCCCTGAAGGACGGGCGGCCCTGAACAGTCCACTCCCGCTAGGCACTGGCTCCCGCGGGAGGTGCCTTAACCCAAACTCAGGCTGTGGGCCTCTCCAGACAGGCGCTCTGCTGGACACAGCCAGCCAGCCTGCATTCAGGGCTCTGGGAACGTCGCAGGCCGTGGGTGTCCACGGACACGGATGAGGTTCCTGGCCAGGCCGGGAGCCTGCTGCAGGGGCCCAAGCCACCCATCCCCACCTCTCCAAGCCCCGCCACCCAGATGGGTCCCCTTTGCACAGCAAGCCCACTTCTGAACACGACAGGGTTGTCAGAAAAGGCACATTCTCTAAACGGGTGACGTGCCGACACGCCACCGCCGCTCCCCTTTTCCCCAGTAGCAGAGGCGGCGGGCGGCGCCCCGACTCCTGCTGGCTGCGAGCATCTGTGTCCTGCATCAGTGTCCCCGTGGCCTCCCAGCAGGCGGTTCGCCTTGGGGGGAGCTTGCACAAAACATTCAGAAGTTAAAACAGAAGGTATCATTTCAGACGCAAACAATTCCTGTTAGAACAGTCTCTCTCTTTTAACAGATTGGCCTCTTCAGGAGTTTGGCCAGTGTAAACGCTGCCTCCCTTCTCCTCACTTGCAGGTACGGCTAATCGGTTCATCGAGAAGTTCTAAGCAGAAATTAAGGGTTTGATCCTTTGCCAAAGGCTCCGCGCCCTGGAGCTGGCCACAGAGGACACAGTGGCTCTTTCAAACATGCATGTGTTGGCTGTGCCTGCTGGAACCATCTGGAAACCCCATCTATTGAGACCTGGATTTCATTGTTCTGACATGAGCCCAGGCATGAGGACTTTTTTAAGATACGTGCTTTCTTAAATGCATCCAGGACTAAGGACCACTGGCCTAGACATATGACAAGATGAGAAGCATTAATTAAGCAAACTGCATTGAGCACTTACTATGTGTCAGGCTGGCAGCATTTCCCAGCGGTAGAATCCTGCACTCTTATGTTCTGTGGCTGGTCCTGTCATCAGACAAAAGAGGAAGCCATTTTGAAAGCCATCTATGCACATATGTCCTTTGGAGGGAGCTGAACTCCCAATGTCCTGGGGTTTTTTGTTTTTGTTTTTGTTTTCCCCCCGAGCACGACTCAACACAACGTGAGGCAGCAGAGAGTAAATCTGTGAGCGGCAAGGGAGGACGGGCGACAGAGAGAGATATGAGCATGGAGGCTGTACAGTAAAGAAATCTCTGGCAATCCCAGGATATTGACAAAGGTACACGCTGATAGGCGAAGAGCATGCAAGGATTTTAATACCACATTCCCAGTTATGACTAGAGAAGCATAATTAGGTACTAAATTACAATGTTAATATTCCTTTGGACAAATAAGTACTTGTGTTAGTAGCATCGGGGCCCTGGGAGAGGGCAGCAGAGCCCTTGATTCGATGGACAGGGAGTCTCCGTGAATGAGTTTCGCCCCAGGTTTGGTGAGGTCAGCTCTCAACAACACCTTTGGAGGTCAAGCCGTGGACTCTGAGTGGTGTCGTTTCTCCTTTTGTAGCTGTATTCAACGGATTCAGAATTAAGCAAGTAAACAGCCAAGTGACTACAAATTACCACTTGTAACACAGGCTAGAAAGAAAAGGGAGAGCCACAGGAGAACGTCATGGGGAGGAAGGCCACCGGGGACGGGGACACAGTGCAGGGGGCCTCTGAGCTCGGCTGCACAATTATTCTAGCAAAAACCGAACAAAAGGGCCTTCCCGGGGCCTCCTATATACTGGGGACTTACCTGTTTATACCTCCGTGTTATCCAGAGTCTGAGGCTGGGCTTACCTGTCACCTGCAAGAAGATTAAAGTCATTGCCCTAAAAGCGGCAAAAGCAAATTGAAGTAATGATGAGAGGAGGGGAAGGGAAGTGAGGTTAAGAGAGTAAGAGAACCACACACACACCTGCACACACACACGCGCACCTGCACACACACACACCTGCACACACACACACGCGCACCTGCACACACACACGCGCACCTGCGCACACACACGCGCACCTGCACACACGCGCACCTGCACACACACACGCGCACCTGCACACACACACACCTGCACACACACGCACGCACCTGCACACACACATGCGCACCTGCACACACACACACCTGCACACACACACGTGCACCTGCACGCACACACACCTGCACACACACATACACACCTGCACACACACACGCACACACACAGTTACATATCTTTTCTCAAGTCCAAATCTTAAATAGAGCACCAGTCTCCTTTTGCCCATTTCCCCAGGAATCGGTTGTCTTCCTACACAATTTCTTTGGGCCTCAACCAAAAGATGAGATTCCATATTGAGCAACACTGATTAGCTGGGACCATCTCCACTGTGTAACAAAAGCACATCTATCACCAGCTGTAGGAAAAAACCCAGTCCTCCGCACCCCCAAACCCCAAAACACATAAGCTCAGCATTTTAACTGGCTGGGGTAAGAGCCATTATTTTCATTAATGGAGCTCATTTTTATTTTATTGGGCTTTTTTACTATCAGATTAAAAACATGTTTTTATTGTGTTTTTTTCTAATGCAATCTTGGATGATGTGCTCAGAATGAATGGAATAGTTATTGTTTTAATTATTTTTTCATTTTGTGTTTTTATTTTGTTTGTTGCTTTTATTTACTACTCTTAAGTTGGCCGTAATAACACGGACTCGGGTGCTCAGAGGCCGCCAGTTGCGCCCCGCGGAGGGTCTGCACCTGCTGAAGGCCAAGGAGCATCAGGGCCAGCTCCCTGAGCCTTTGGAGCCCAGAGGAGCCCCGGGCGCCTGGTGAGGGCGTGTGGGCAGAGCCGAAGGCATGGGCCCGGGACTGATGGAAGGCGGGAAGGCGCGGGGAGTCACAGGGCGGATTCCTCGCCCACGGCCACACCTCCTCCATGCCCAGTTCCATACGAGATCCTGTAAAAACTCGGCCTTGAACACACAGAGACAGTCGGACACACGTGGACACTTGTTCCTGCCCTTGAACGAGAAGGGAAGGCTGCACTGTGTCCCCTGCTGTCCAGGCGTGTCAGCCCGGGGCTCGCACACCCAGCTCTCCCTTCCTAAACCAATGGATTTCTGCTGAGACCACTCTGTTTTACTTCCAAACAAAGGTAAGTTATGTGATGTTTAAGCCCCACGGAGCTCACTTATTAATGAATGTCGAGTCACTATATCTATCACGTCCTTTCATTCATACATCTCAGTTCACAAAACATATTATTCCTTAAACGAGCATCACACTCAGGAGTTGAGACAGAATATAGAGCACAGTTTAACAAAATCCCAGCATTAATTTCTGGAAACAAATTCCACTCAACACAAGATGCTGTTTCCCTATGGGAAGTGAACACTGCATCTAAAGAAACACTTTTTTCACAAAGACTATTTGGAAGGAGTTCTCTTACCTTAGAGAGAATGCCCAGATTTTAGTTAAATGAACAAAAGACGTCCATTTATCATGACCCACACTCGAGCGCCAGAGCTCTGTGTGTCCTGGGCATCGACTTGAAGTGACCAGCTCTGTGCACTGGTAAATTGCGTCCCACAATGCACCTGTGAATCCCATGCCAATAGAATTACATTTCCCCAGAATGCTGGAAAAAATACGGGGCCAACCAGGCAGGGATTCCTGACTTAGGCTGGGCAGACTTTGGTTGGTTACTTTGGCCAAATGTTCCTTACCTTTAAAAAGTGCTGCAGGAGATAACAAAGCCATGGCCATGTGTTCATAGAAAGAAAATACTCAGCGAGCATGAAAAATGGTGTGTCGTGGGCTGGCAAGGCGGGGAAGGCACACTGGGCCCCAGCGTTGGATCCCAGGGCTGAGTCTCCAGGACTCCTTGTCCCTATTAAAGGGATACCGTCCGAATTTGTAATTACAGATTATATCACTAGCATCCTAAAAACATTCACAGCCAATGCTTTCTCAGAGCCCTCTCGCTGCCAAACGCCATTCAAAGCACTTTATCAGTGTGGACCGTTCAGTCCTCCCTCAGTACCAGGCAGTGTTATGATCCCTCGGTTTCCCATGAGGAGAGAGACACAGGGAGCTTATATCAAGGTCACAATTGGTCGATGACAGAGTCCCAACCTGGATGCTGGCCCACAGCAGGTAAGAGCAGGAGTGGCAGGTGTTGGTGCAGGCAGAGGCTGAGCAGGTGGCAGCTCCGAGAATCCCCTGCAGGAACAGAGCCATGGGGCATGTGCGCACACTGGGACGGCAGCAGAAAGTCAGCTTGTCCACCGTCACATGTTGGAGACAGTTCAAGGACACTGGTCTCACTTTGCTGCAGCTCTTGAAGGGACAGAGGCATGAGCAGGGTGGGGAGAGCGTGTGCGGACACGTGAGATCACCCAGAGTGGGCTGTCCCAGCACACAGTGGGTGTGGCATTGAGAGGAGCCTTGTGACAGGGAGCTGAGGCCAGGAAGGAAGGGGACCAGACTGTCAACCCTCCACCACGAGCTGCCCATCACGGGGGCATGCAGGGTGGGCACCTCCTGCAGATGCTGAGACGGGCTTGGAGGCTGCCCCCTCCTCCTGTCCCTATTTGGCTGGGAACCATGCATTCTAACCCAGCAGGAGCAAGGAAGGAGATGAAGTCGGAGTTTTGAGCTGGTATCTCAGGCCCTGGCAGGCTGCCAGGCACGTACCCCGGGCCACAGAGGGCATCTGTGGAGGCCTTCTCCTAAACACCGCTGCTCCATGCCCCACACACGTGCGCACGCACACTCACACACACACATGCACTGCTGCATAGCCTCTGGCACAAACTACCACCACCTGCACGCGGGAAGTCCTGGATTTAATGGCTGCCCTTATCTCGTGCGACATTCCCAAGACTCCATTTTTCATTAAGCAATTTTTAAAGAGTTTTATGACCCCATGAACAATAATTTTTTTTAGTGAAAGCAGACTGAATTGTAAGTGGTGGTAATTACACCAAACTAATTGTAGGCAAAATTAGTAAGAGGTCAGATCCGTTTGGTTGCAAAAGAAAATATATGCTTGGATCACACCTTAAATGATCTCTAGGAAATTAATGCATCACGGAAAAAGGACTCTTCCTAAATTAACAGTGGGTCTGTCCTAGAACATTTTCAGGGAATAAGATTTCCTCTTTGGTTTTGAATTGTGTGTGTGTGTGTGTGTGTGTGTGTGTGTACCTAGCACATCATCACTTCCAGAAAATTCCACACCAATGTTGAAAGCATACTTTTGATTACCATTCTGGGCCCAAAAGGCAGGGCACTACCCTAAACTCGACATCAATGAGGAAGATGGGGAAGGAAAAAGGGAGGAATATGGCATAGGAGGGTGGGGCGGGGAGGGGGCGTGAGCAGCCAGACAGGCACACAGAGAGACTGACCCTTGCTGCTGTCCCAGCCGACTGCCTGAGCTGCCGAGGCAGTGACAGGCAGGGACGCCTGCAGACCCTGATCCCAAGGGGAAAGAAAGCCCAGCAAATCCTCATGGGCTCCGGCTGAGAAAGGTCCCCAGGAAGAAAGCCCGGTCAGGAGTCCAGTTTTGGAAGAGACAATATGTCTATGACAACTCAGATCCATCCTGAAACCTTTCAGTGGTGGCTTCAGCCAAGTAGCTCCAAGAAAGGCCCTCAGAGATACAAAATCTAAGAAAAATCGTCCTGGCATCTAATTACAACAGTGCAGTTTGCTGCTTTTATCTGTAATTGGACTGTATAGTCTTTCATTCTAATTTACTTTACATCTAAACTGTGATAATCAAGACAAGCAGAACAGAATGGTCTCTAACTGGCTATCCTACTGACACCCGTTAATGCCTAATTATAACAACTAAATTAAAGATGCGACTGTAAAGACAGGGAATATCGGTTTGAACCATTTAATTCTGTGGAAAGAAGTAGAGATTTTAAATCCTAAGTAAGAAAATCAATATTATGCCTCATTATATTGGTACTGCTAAACAGAATAATGAAATTAAGTATTTTCTTGTATTGCTTTTCTTTTTTCCCAATGTTACCTGATGCAGTGATGGTTTGTAATGAAGGATTACTATGGGGAGGAAGGCTAAATTGAAAGCCAAGGGAGACACTGAGATTGGGAGACAGCTAATCTCGTTTATAGAGCGAAGGTTTTCCTTTGATAGGGCTAGATTTTTAGATAGGCATCACAAGTCTGGACTCCCTCAGTCCTGTGGAACAAAAATAAATCCCACTCTAAGCTAAGAGACGGCGCTGTCTTTCCCCGTGGCGTGGCAGCTGTGTTGCCGGGGACTGCCTAGCCAGTGCCAGCGTCGACACACAGCCGGGAAGCCCTGTGTGCCGGTGGCCACCAGGCGGTGAGGCCAGACTGAAAATGGCCACTTGTGAAGACACAGACTGTGAGGGACAGAGGGAGCTGGGTGCCCCACGGGAGACTGTCCGGGTCCCAGAGCCGCCGGCTGGTTGGAAGCTGGGGAAGGGGCTGTGAGAGCCGCCGTTCAGCCCAGAAGCAGGCCCGGGGCCCGAGGCGGCGGCGCACACACACGTTCCGCAGGTGGGCGCGGCAGGCCCGCCCAGCCTGCCCAGTGAAATGCCAGATTCTTATTCACCCATTGGTTTATTTGATTGATTGATTGATCGATACAATTGCCCATCCTGCCTTCTAAGTCTTTTAACTCAAACCCAGTATAGGACTCAAAACCCTAGCAAGTGGCAAATGCTGGCCGTGAGTCATTGCGTGGCCATCCCTTAGTCCCATACCACAGAGAGGCACAGACACACATCTCTGAAGACTCCACAGACCTTGCAAAGGAGACCAAGTGCCATATGCCGCCTGGCTTTGAGGTGTAAGCTGAGTCGTGGCTCAGCCTGACTAGCTCTCTGGAAACCTGCATTTCAGGAGCAGTGAGTTGCTGTGAGGAGCAGTTGGAGGGCTCTGGGTCTCCCCACCTCATCTGGCGTGGACACAAAAATGAAACAGATGGAGGCCCCGCACCCTGGACCTTGCCACTGACGGGTGACTGGGCCACACAGGGCGGCAAGGCCCAGCAGGCAGAGGGGGCACAGAGCAGGGCCCCACCTAGGAGGAAAACGCAGCCTCAGGGAACTTCCAGAGCCTAAAGTCAAGAACAGAGACGTTAATCCCAGCTTACCTTCAAATTGTCGTTTTTGGAAAAGAGAATTATATTTTTAATTTTGCGGGTGCTATGTCATCATCTTTCAGGATTCCCAGGGCCTTTCCCAATTTTGTAAACACGTGCGTGACATGGAGGCGGCGGTCATCACAGGCCAGGGAGAGGTCCCCTGCCCCCTGAGAAAGAGACAGGGTATCTCCCGGCCCTGCAGGGCCAGCTGTGGCTAAAGTCCCTGGTCTGCTGGGACTCTAATGCAAGACCCATCACCTCCCACAGGCCCGCCGCTCAGGTGCACAAAGCCAAGTGAAGACTGCTGCTGGCTGCGGGTCGCGGTGCGCCAGGCGCGGTGCCTCTGCTCCATCTGGTCTGTCCTCAAGGGGTTTCTTTATTGCAAGCAGACAGATGTAGCTTGCCCCTTCCATCTTGTTTGCAGTGCTGCAAGAACACCGGGACAACGGTCCCTGCAGAAATCCTTGACTTCCATTCAGACGCTGGAGATGAAACCAGCCACTCAGCAACAGTCTTCAGATGCCTGGGCTCTGTACCAGGTGGCACTAGCCTGGAGGCACTGGGGTCGCACACAGGGTGTTGACGGGCACGCCAGCAGCACCCCTCACGTGCACGTGAGCGTCGCTGTGCACACCTGTGTGGCCCTGATGTCTGCGGGCGGAGGCTTCTTCGGCCCATGGCTCCCTGCGCAAGCTGCCTCCGTGTCCACGCAGCTACAGGACGCCCCACGCTGAGGGCAGGGCCCGGACCAGGGAGGGGGGCTTCACGGCAGCTGACCGTTCCCACGTCAGTTGGCTCAGACGAGGCTGCCGGCAGAGTGAATGCTGCCCCTGGGAGAGAGAAGAGGCGAGCCTTGCATGGAAGCAGGGTCCAGCGGGGAGCCCCCGGCTCTCAGCCTGACTTGACTCCTGCAGCCCCACACACTCCACTAAAGACCTTCTGTGCAACACTTGATCAGCAGGGATATGGAAGAGCAGTGACACAACTTGTGATTTTGTGTGAGAACTGCCTCTTTTTCCTCACCTTATGTTTTCATGCCTCAGCTTTCACTGTGTACAAACACCCCAAAACTTAGTGGCTTACGAACGGCCACCTTTCCTTGAGCTCGTGTTGCTGTGGGCTGCGAGTGGGTCCTGGTCCAGGCTGGCTCCACTCATCACTGTGGGGCTCACTCCTGCATCTGTCATCAGCCAGGACCCGAAATGGCCTCAGTCACATGACGGGCCGCTGGCAGGCTGTTGGCCTGGGTGACGGGGTCGCCGGCCACACGCTTCTCGGCACGCAGCAGCCTAGCTCTGGCTTCTGCTCACGGTGGTTGCAGCAAAGAGTGAGGCGACGGTGCTTCTGCAGGCTCTGCCTGAGCGCGAGTCCCTTTCCCACTGTCCCTTTAGCCAAAGCAAGCCCCAAGGCCACGACCAGTCACCGTGGGAGGGCACCGCCCAGCACTCACGTGCCGGGGCCACAGCATCTGCACTCGCTTTTGTGTCCACCACACTGTCTGGGTTTTCTGTTTTGTTTTGTTTTTTTCTAACCTCTTTAACTGAATGATTCAAACATGAATTTTCAATGTTTAGTGTTTCTAAACGAAGCACAGTCCAGCTTTGACTCTGCCTTTCACACACGAGTACTTGGGAAACTTTTTTTTTTTTGAGGGCAGTATCACTGGCCCTCATATGTGCTTCCCAAGCCAGCGCTTAACCACCGCGCCACTCGGCCGGCCCCTTAGGAAACTATTTTTCAATTGCAATTAGATTAATTTTTTGTCTAAAGTTTTCTTTTTTCTACTTTTACTATATTTTGGTCTGATAATGTGACTTGAATTATTTTTATTCTTTAGGTTTTTAAATTCTTATTTAATTCTTAATACTCCACGGAAATCGAAAAGTTTATATTTTGTTAGAAACAATATATAGATACAAATATATGTGGATATAGATACAGAATCAACTTGTGGGTAGTGCTGTAAAATTTCCTCTACTGCCATTATCTGCCTGATGTGTTAGAGGAGAATGTCGCATTATTGTTTTTACTTGATATATGTCTGTGCTGTGTGGGGCAAGGAATTAAGGATTAATTAATTATATAAGAATTATGTAATTTTGTTTTAGTATAAAACAACTCTTTTTATACTGCTTAATGTTGGTTGCATAGAAGAACTATAAATTATTGTGCTCTTCTCGAAGTAAAATTTGTCAATTATTTAAAATTATGAAAATGCTCATAATTGTGGACTCATATTCATTTGAAAGGAATAATACAAAAAGAGCCCAGACACCCTTCTCCCAGTTTCCGCCCACTGTAACACCTTGCAAACAGCAGCATGGTCCGCATTCACGTGTCCCCAGTTTTACTTGCGTTCATTTGTGTGTATATGTGTACTCAGCTCTACACAATTTAATCATATGAAGAGCTCAGGTATTTACCTCCGCAGTCAAGACAGAGCAGCCCCCAGCGCCAGGACCCCTCGTGTCGCCTGTACACTCCTACCCGCCTCCACACTCCCTGCCCCTTGTCCCTAACTCCTGCATTTACAACCTTGTGTCCTTTGAAAAATGTTATTAAAAAATCATCTAGTATGTAACAGTAGGAGATCGGACTTGTTTCACCCAGGATAATCCCATGGAGAGCTGCCCAGTTTATTGCATATATCCATAATTCTCTCATTTGGGTTGCTAAATAATATTCCACGTGTATCTGTGCCCCGTTCTAACTGTTCACTCACTGATGGACATCTGGCTGATTCCAGTTTGGGGATCTTGTAAATAAAGCCGCCATAGACACTCACACACAGGTGTGATGTAAACATTGTTTTCATGTCTCTGGGATAAATGACCCTGAGTACCATTTTGTGTGGCAATTTCATGATTAGTTTTATAAGAAGCTGTTAAACGGTTTTCAAGAGTGGTTATACCTTTGGCCCAAGATGGCGGCGTAGGAAGGCCCCGAAGTCACCTGGTTCTGCAGACGCACCGGCTACACACCTGCACGTGGGGCTATTTGCCCTAAAGCAAATCAGAGGCTGGATGAGCAGCTTCTGCACAAAACAGTAGAGGAACAACAGAGGGGAGGCAGGACACGTGGAGACACTGCGGCGATGGGGTCCCCAGCGCGGCCACCTGCCTCACCCTCCCTGGGGCACAGCGGGAAAACGGGGTCGAAGTGAGCCTCTGCAGTTTAACCCGTGACTGTGTTTCAGCAGTTCAGAGCCTGCCTCCCTGTGTGGAGACCAGGCGCACACCATGTCTCTAGAGCCCAGCACAGAGCCTGACGTACAGTGCTGGGCGTGAGTGTGGGGGGCGTGTGGTGGGTGTACGGATACCGCACTGCTGTGACTTGTGTGTTAGGTGGGGCTGTGTCTATGTTAGTGTTGCAGACATTGTGTGGTTGTATGTTCTGAGTGTAGCTGGATCCAGTGCCTGAGTGTGTGCAGTGGGCGTGTGGGCGAGATGGGTATGAGTGTGCCACGGTGTGTGCCAATGTCATGGGTGTTATGAGTGTCGTGTGTGGTGTGTGCTATTTGTGTCCACCCATTTGGGAATGTTTCTTCCCAAGGAAGTGTGGGAAACATTCTACCAGAGCAATTTTGAATCCTCTTCTTTTTCTCCATGATTCGCTGACACAAAGTCTGAGTGCTTTTTCCAGAAACTCCAGATGTGTGACAGGAAGTTACTGTGAATGTTAATAAGCAGTGAAGACAGAGTTAGAGAAGCTGCGCCCACCGGCCTCTGACCAGCCATCCGGAGCTCGGTCGGTCTCTCACCTGGAACAGGTGAGGGCTGGAGGGCACGGTGGTGTGGGAGCACTGCTAGTTGGGGTCTTCCAGGGCGGAAGACCCCAATTCTGAGGGCGGGGTGCACACGCCCCCCCTGTTTAGATTTTTCTGCCCTCTCTGCACCCTCACATGCAGAGTAAGAGATGGTCCAGAGCTGAGGGAAGGAACCACCGCAGGCTCTGACCCAGGTACCCTGTGACTGGGCGTCCACTGGGGCATGACACGCAAAGGCAGCGCCCTCCTGAGCCCTCCTCAGACTCCCAGGACTGTCACCGTTAGGACCCCACAGCACACATGTCACGCTGTCTGGCAGTTCACGTACTGCTTTGGTTCACATTCGTGAAGTCCTCTGAACAAGCCTGCCCAGGAGACATTATCATAGGGCCGAACCGGGGCCCACATGTGCATCTCAGGGGCACGGAGGCGGTGGACAGCTCTAGAAGACGCTGGTTTAAGTGGGCTCGCCTGCAGCTTCTCGTGCCTTCACAGCCCGGCCGGGCGTCACCCTTCCCTGGCGTCACAGTTACTAAGGGACAGAGTTGGCATTTAATTCAGGAACTCTGATCCCCAAACTCCTACATGTCCTGCGGCACCAAGACCGCCTGGCATTGGTGTGACCCCAGCGGTACCCCTCCCCACCTTCCTCATTTGCCACCTCACCCTGCAGCCACCTAGAGCCCCCAAGCTCCATGGAGACGCCCCTCCTAAGCGTCCCTCTGCACAGCTCTGTGCTGGCCGCACCTTTCCAGGGGGAACAATTTCCTCCTGACACAGACGGGGCCATAATGAATGAACAAGACCGCAAGAACAAAGAGGGCAAGCCATATTCTCCTTTTCTTCTGAGATAAATATAATACGCCTGCTTGTCAGCGCTGATGTCCAGGAGGCAGATGAGACGTAAGCAGCCTCCTCCTGCTAACGTGATCGTAACCAGGCCCCTCTGGTGACCCAATGGCCACAGAAACCCCTCCAAGTGCAGCTGCATTTGGCCACGAGACCTATGGCACTTCCAGAGGGCGATCTTTGGCTTTGTTTTATCCCCTTCGTTAAGCGAGGCTGGACAAGGTCTGTACAAATGAACCTACAGCTTAATGGCTTACGTGAGAACGCCTTAATAAGAATATGTTGGCAGCTATTGAACTGTGCGCAGAAGCGCCCCCAATCGCATCCCTCCCAGTCTAATTTCCGTCTAAAGCTTATTCAGCAAACCCAAATGCCAACACGGTCCTTCCAGTTCCACTTCTTTGAACCTGCTAATTTGTGAATAAGAAAGGATTTATTTGTGTTATTAGCTACACGTAACATCTTGTTGAAAAAGTAGTTTTAAAACTGAAATCCTGAGATGGCCCAGACCCAAGCATGTCCAGAATGACTTTGATTTTTCTCATAAAGCTGTGTTTGATTTACATCAATTAGGGCCCTCCACATAAGGTATCATATAACAGGAAGGCTAATAACCCAGAAATAACCTCATTAAAAGAGACAGCATATCGGTCTAAACAGAATGAACTCTAAGCAGAAAAATTAGTGACCTGGAAAGTCGCAGGAAGAGGTAATGGCAGCACCAAGAAAAAATACATTCCCGTTAGCAAGTCAGAGGAGGAAACACCAGCAGTAAAGCACCAACACAATAGGTGCAGAAGCAGAGCATCCTTACTGGTTTTAATCTGTGCAGACCCTGGAGCACACAGTTTACTTCCCCGAGTCCCAAGCGGTCTGCTGCCACCACGCACCCCTCCTGGCCTGGAACCTGGAGACGGCCCGCCTGCCCGGGGCTCTCCGCGCCCCGCCCACCAGAGCAGTTTCCCAGGCAGGCAAGCCCCTTGGACAGTTACCCGCCGATCGCAGTGGCACCGGGTGCGCTGGTGGGCGGCACCACCCCTCTAGGAAACTAAGTCCCCTGTGTCACCCTGATCCCAGGTGCGTCCCCACCACCACCATGGGAATTTTATAAAGACAAAAGTTGCCTGGAGAATAACTGTTCCCATGAAACCTCACATATGGGGTTTGGATAATTTTTTTTAAAAGACGGTGTCAGAGGTAGAGCGTGCCTAACGGCCTGAAGCAGAGGAAAGGGGACACACACATGGCGTCTGCAGGGTCTGGCTAGCCACGCAAGGCGCTGCAAAGCCACGTCGCTGGCAGCCCGCTGCTGGGCTGGGGGGTGATGCCCGAACAGACGGAACGGAGGCCTGGGTGCACGCGCGTTTGCGCAGGAGATGACGAGTGGGGTTGTCACGGGGTCCCTGAGAGCTCCCGACTGTCTCTCACGCTGAGTTCCCAGAGGCCATTCCTGGGCCGGTACCTCCACCCCAGGAACCCTGGGCGCTGGGCCGGTTCTCAGCAGTGGGGGACACAGAACCCTGCCCCCCGCTCAGGTCGGGGGTAGAAGGAGGAAGGCCACTGTGACGAGCAGGGATCAGAGGCCTGAGAGACTGGGCACGGGGCTGAGGTCCACACTGGGGCCACCAGCAGGGCTTCGGTCCCGTCATCTCCTCCGGGTCACGCCTCTCCTGGCCGCCCCCGCCCCCCCGCACAGTGGGCGCCTGCCCTTGGGCTGAGGCCCGAAGGAGACAGGAGAGGAGGCGACTCTGAAAAACCTTCCCGCTCCCCCGTCCCCCCAGAAGTCACACGCAGGTGGCTGAGCGACCATGGGACGTGTGGCCTCGAACACTAGGCCGACACGCGGCTCCTGCCTTTGAGGCCCCGCTGCCCTCCGCGCACACGAGCCCAGCTGCCCCGCCTCTGCGCGTGTGCTCCTGGCCTGCCGAGCCCCTGCCCCCTCCTGAGCCCGGGACGCGGCACACCAGCCCCAGCTCCCTTCCCGCCCGATGGCCGCGCCAACAGGGCTCTGTCACTTCCAGTGTCAACTCCTGGCCTACCTCCTGAATTCCAGGATCCCGTTTCTTGTTTGCTGTGCTCCTTAGCTCTGCTCAAATGGGGACACAACAGGGGCTGCTTCCCTGGGACAAGGGTCACAGACTCTGGTTCTGTCACTGGCTGGGCAGGGACCTGGGGGAGGGCCCTGGGCCGTGCAGGAGACACACGGTCAGCTGCTGCGTGCGCTTAGGTCGGACCAGCGCTTCCAAAAAAAATTGAGTCAGAATTTTTGGGTAAAATCTCCTGGGTTTGGCAGCCAGTCTACAGCAGTTTTCGGCATGAGCTGGCCAGCCAGAGCCCTTGGCCTGCGGCCCGCATGCTTTCCGAGGGGATGGAGAGTACTTCCCCGCTGGTGGCAGGTGCCCCTTCCCCTACAGCTCACGTGGCTGTGGCCCAGGGTGCGACGGGGTCGCGGGTGGGGGGTCCTGGTGCCCTCCAGCTCCTCGTCCCCCCGGAGGAGGCAGCGACCCCTCCTCGCGCCCCACCTGGCTCTCCTCACAGCACCATTAAGGCAAAGACAACAACTCCGTGAGGACTGCCAGGGAGCTAAGAGCTCCTTAAGCAGATTCCTTCCAAGCCATTTAGGCCCCTTCTATAAATAAAGCCTTAGACAATTCCAGAAAAGCCCATTTATTTATCTGATAGCTCATAAAGGCTCCTTCAGCGCCTTCAGCCCTGTGGTGTGATCTTCAAGCGCTCAGCCCCCTTTCAGCGAGTTAGGCCTCTTCCTGGGCAGCAAGCGTGGAGCTTAACCCCTTGGACGAGCGGGGCCTGACGCGCGGAGCCTGCCTCACGGGGAGCCTCGCTGGCCCAAGCCATCAACTCAGAGGCGGCGGCGGCACAGCCGAGGGGAAATCCTTCGTAAGCTCCTGGCGGTGACCGCGACCGGCCGCAGTGTTCCTGAAGCGGCCGAGGGCGCAGGAAGAGGGGCTGGGGGAAGCAGGGCGCTGGCACGTCCCCCTCAAAGCAGCAGGAGCGCGGGGCGGACACGGAAGGGGCGCTGAGGCGCGGAGGCAGGCCCTTGCCTTGCGGCCGCACGGCGCGCCCTCCCTGGGCCTGGATTGTGTCCCTCGGCCTCAGTGCTGCTGCTGTTTGTGGTGGGGACGTCCTTTGTGGTCGGGGCCCATCCTGCGCATGGCAGGCGGCTCTGCAGTGTCTCTGGCCTCTGCCCGCCGGGCGCAGTCGGCCTGCTGGGGAAAGCCTGGATCAGACACAAAGGGGGGCCTCGAAGTCCAAGCAGAGAGCAGAGCAGACAGATGACCTGGGCTCAAGTCCCAGCTCCGCCCCTTCCACGGCCACCTTGGTCACAATCCTTCGACTCCTGGTCTCAGTTTCTCATCTGTGAGTGGGACCATATTTCCCAGGCCAATCACATACATTTTTTGTAAGACGTAAAATATCATTCATAGCATGTCCTTAGCACAGTTTGCCACACAATAAGAAATCAAATATCACCTGCTATTATTGTAATTATTATTGTCAGGAATTGCAAAATGGTGTCTGTCGCAGCCTGGCACACCCCGGGGGCAATGCCTCTCTGCAGCCGCCCTCCATCACGGAGCCCCCTGACGGAGGCTGAGAGCTCTGTTCCCAGGAGGCCGGCACGGACCCTCACGCCGCGGGCATAGTCGGAGCTGGTGGCAGGTGACTGGAGTCCACACTTACACAGAAGACGGTCCTAGAATTAGGCAGGAAGTTGGTGGAACTGGGCACAGCGACAGGTAGACCAGGGCTGCCCTAGGGCCCCGGCAGCGGGGACAAGTCCGTGCTGCCCCAGGAGAGCCTCCGGATCATTTCCGCCGCGCTTTTTTTCTGTTCTCTCCCTGCTCAGCATCCAAAGTCCCAGGACAGAGTGTGATCTCCGGGCTGGGGACCCAGGCGCGCCCCGGCCTGGATGGGCAGCAAGGCACTTGGGCTGGCAGGCTGCAGACACTGCGGGAGGGGAGGGCCCTTTTCTGAAATGAAGCTGGAGTGCCATTTACCCCCAAACTGACAGGACAGTGAGGGCTGAGTGGGCAATTGCTACAGATGCTCCCAGCATTCTGTCCCCCCAAACACACCTGTCTGTCCTTTGCTGGGGCAGGAGTCGTGTGATCCTTCAGCACAGAAAACAGGAATGCTCCACTCGTCAGGACTCACTTCACACTCCATCGTGACCTCTCCGGGAAGACCCCACGCTTCAGACAGGCCTGATATCACCGCAGAAGGAGGCTATCGTCACAGAGGCGCCAGGCGAGACGCCGCACATCTCCCCCTGACGGAGAAGGCGGGGCACCCTGCTCTCTCCCTGGATCATGCCACCCTCCAGGCCCTGGGACCCCTGTCCTGTCCTCACCTCCACACCCCGCCCCAGAGGGACAAAGCTGCCCTCCCCACTGAGTCCCCGGCCACCCCCACTGTACCCTACATATCAGATTCCCGCCTCCAGATGCGAAGATGAGCTTGACAACGACGCCCAGGAACCAAGTCCGGGGAGCTAATGAAGCCAGCCTCCTCCGCAGCAATGGCGGCCTCCGCGGGGCCGGAGCTCAGTGTCCAGCCAGGTGACAGTGCGCGCTGTCAGGTCCTGGTCTCTCGACTTGTCACAACATGAACCACGAGCTGAGCAGCCCCCTTTCTGCCAAGGCTGCCATTTATCCTGGAAGAGGCTCTCACACTGCTTCGATGGCAGGATTAGGGGAACGCTAGGCACGCAGGAGGGCAGCAGGGTACCTGAGACTCACTTGTGCTAAGTGTGGGGGTTGTGTGTCCCAGGGGACGAATCCAGGTCAACAAAGTCACACACCATGAAAACCAAACCTCACCCTTGCATCCACCTTATTCCTTCCTCAGGTAACGATGGTGAGCTCCTTATTCAGATATAAGTAATATCTTTCAGACAAAAGGATGAAAGGGCTGAACTGTGTGCCTGTGGATTCTCATCATAACACCCTAGGGACAAAAGTTAAATCATAATTTTATTAATGACACATGGAGGATTGGATCGATTTTTCCATAAACTCAGAACTTGGCAACGAAAGATCAGACTGAGAAGTTGAAGAAAAAAAAAAGTAACCTGAGGACACTCTGTTCTCCACATAGAGCTTTTTCTACTCAGATGAATCGGAAAGAAGAATAAAAATAAAATGAAAAATAATCAGCGGTCATTTACTTAGTGGGCAGATTCTAGCGCCTGGCCTCGCTGTGATTGTTCAGAGGACACTGAGCCATCCCACCACCCCAGCCACCCAGGTGACAAGGACAGACGGACTTCGGGATGCAGCCTCCAGCCCCACCTCTGACTTGAGTCTCATGCCAAACCCTGAAGAGATCAGTCACAAAAAAAAAAAAAAAAAAAAAAAAAAAAAAAATCCACCCACACATGAATACTTTCCACCAACAGGAGTGAAAACTCAGGCACAAAATCAGAGCATTTAAGAGGCAGTTTGCTGCGTTACCTGCGTGGTCCTGAGCAGACGAGCCGAGCCCCCCTGACATAAGCGACTGAAGGCACGGGCAGACGCTGCCAAGGACAAATGCATATGCGCAGGGCGGTGGCAGGAGAGGCATTGAGGGGACAGATGCCAGGCTCTCTGGTTGGCTGGGAATGGGGAGGGTCAGCTGTGGCTGCCCTGAGGGGAGATCGCACAAGAACAGGGGCGACTCTGATTACAAACAGGGGCTGGACGCAACGCACTCTCTGGGGCCAGGAGAGCGGGAATTGGACCCTGACCCAGCATTTCCCGAAGCTATCGCTCTCACCCATCTTGGCAATTTCTGTCATGTCTGCATACCATCTGTTAGAAAATTTACTTTTTAAAATATTTGCCTGACTTAAAAAAAATTCATCCTCATCTCAGAATGAACTCAAATTCATGATTTTTGTGTGCTAGTTGTGTTTCTTCTGATGCATGTTAAAATAAAAATATTACCCAAAAAAGCCCTGCCTGTTGCCACCTTTGACCCACTGGCCCAGGCCTGCAGGATCTGCGCTGAGAACCGCTCTGCAGTCTCTCCTTTGTCAAAAAACAGAACCGTGCCAGGGCCTTCCATTTAAATGCAGACAATTTTTGGCAAACAAACCAGCCTTGACAAAGCAGGGCTGCCTCTCCTCAGCTCCCCAACTTTGAGGCTAGAATCCCTCCTGCCGTTTCATCTCTTAGTCCTACTGAGTCCCGAATTGTGTTCATTCTTCAAATCATTCCACCATCTCCCCTCCACTCCCCTGAGTTCCCGATGCTGATCGGCACACCATGCCAGTGTCCCCGAAACTCAGCGCCCAGCAGCGGGACTCATTCTGAGTGGCTTGTGGAGCCCGTCTCTGTGTGGACATGCGCGCAGGGCTCGGCTTCTCTGTCCCAGGTCCAGTGCCTGTGAAGTAGGAGTGAGATTCTCTGCCCCTGACGGTCGTCGGGCCAAGTTAGATGCCTTGATGCTCGTAAACATTCTGAACAGTGCCCGGAACATAAGAACACTCCGTGCGGCAGCCATCATTTTAATTATTTATTATTGTGTCCCGCTAAGTAGATCTCTTTCCCAAACACGCCAGTCCCACTGCCGCCCTCCACCTTGCACACCCAGTCCTGCCATCTCTCCCGGAGGAGGCTGTTGGGTGACCCTGTCTCCTGCCCTACGGCCACTCCTGGACACCCCCTGTTCATACCACACCGTGCTCACGGCACCGGCCTGCAGCGAACTGCCTCTCTTGGACCTGACCCACCCGCCGCCCAATGGTTCCTGCGTTCCAGAGCATGCCATGCTTGCCTACTTCCTGGCCACTCAAGAACACAGTTTCTGACAGCCTCGCATAGTCCTGTCCTTTATCTCTCCTAATGTCCCCACACCCAGTGTCCTCCTGGTCACCTCTTCCCCCTGCTCGTCACCTGGGTCTGCTCAGACCACCTGGGCACATTTCCCAGTGCTCCGCCCCACTGAAGGCCTGGCGCCTTGTGGAGGCGTCCCTGAGCACCCCTACAGTCGCATGGCCACGTGCCCCTCCTCTGGCAGCAGACCTGACCCCCATCACTGCCTTTGAGCCCCAGGGGCTCGGGCGGAGCCTGGCCTCCTTTATCCTCCATGCCCTGCTGTCTGAGGTTGTGTGACACTGACCCAGCAAAGCCAGCCACAGTCTTCCGGAGGCCACAGCGACTGGTCCAGGCGACCGGCTGAGCCAGTCCGCGTGCCAGGGAAGTTTCTAACTGGAGCCGGGGGGAGCTCCTTCCACTGGAGACAAGCTCAGCGCTACCCGGGAGGGGATGCCTGGCTTGCAAGGAGGCTCACGCTCAGGGAAGCAGGTCAGGGAGGTGAAGGCTGAAAGCCCTGAGAGCTTGGGCCTCTGCGCTCTCCATGCTTCCACACAAAAACGACTCCAAACCTGCCAACAGAGGCCCACCCTGCCTGGTTTGAAAAGCTATCCAGAGTTGGGTGGTATTTCTGAACAGTAAAGAAGCTTGTCAAGTCTTGATTAAGTGTGTACATTTTTTGCCGTAGGTTCTCGCGTATATGAGTCATCTTACATTTTTTGCCGTAGGTTCTCGCGTATATGAGTCATCTCCCTCCGTAAGGGGGCGGGAGTCCATCTCATGTCTCCCTCACCTCCTTCTCAGCTCTTAGCACCAGCTTGTCAGTCAACTGCAAATGGGAACATCCTAGATCATTGCGAGCTAGCCTATAAGAGCACCAGCCACCAATGTGTAAGCACTGAGTCACAAAGAAGTGATTTTCTCAGTAAAGGTTGTTAAGACAAAAGCCCATTTATCCGCCTGCAGAAGACGTTTAATCAATTTACATGAGGGATTTCAAAATTAGTCAGACTGTAATGAACTATGAAATACTGATTAATGCATTTTTGCAATGTTTGATTAGAAACGTAACATGTATGCAAGCCGTTTTCACCATTACAGCATTTATATGCTAATACTGTGTTTCTTAACAATTGCCAGGATGGATATTCCGAAAGCAGAATCAAAGAGTGTTTCTGGAACAAAAGGGAAACAGTTTTTCCACCTATGTCTTATGCTAGAGGGTTTTTCACTTTCTGGGGTGGGGGTGTAGCCCATGGCTAGCTCAGCCTGGGGCTATTAGCTGTTAAATCACATGGGAATTCCCCAGAAGCCATGAGGAAAGGAGGCAGCCTGTCCCCCACCCCAGCCCTCCCCTAACCACCCATCTTTCCCCAAAAGAGGAAATGACACTGGTTCAATGAAGGCAGAAGAAACTGAACTGTTTGGGCCGGGATTTGAACCCAGCACCACCGACGAAACTGCTTGTTAGGCTGTTCTCCAGGCAAGGGGGTTTGCTGGTGACTGCCCGGAAGGGTCAAAGAGCCCCTGGACCTTGCAGAGGCCACAGGTTGAGTCTTCTGAGGACACCTCCAGAGACTCTCGCGTGCAGGCATCTCACAGAGAAGGCAGGCAGTCTGTGTTCCGGGCGGGAGTGCTGTGTCCAGGCGGGGTCATCACACCCACACATCAGGAGGGACTGGGGTCTCGGAGGAAACATGCAGTGATGCGCAGGGAGCCAGTCACTGAGGGGTACGGCCTTCGTCAGCTCGGTTACTTATGGCAAATCCCACTGGTCCACATGCAGACTACTCTAAGGAGGTGGGTACATACACACACACCCCAAAATGTTAAAAATTAGCTACTAAAGAAAGAGAGGCTTGGGCCGGCCGAGTGGCGCATTGGTTAAGCGCTGGCTTGGGACGCCAGCGGCCCCGGTTCGGGTCCCACATATGAGGGCCAGGGACACTGCCCTCAAAACAAAAGAAAGGGAGGCTGGATCCTCAGTCAACGTCCAGGGCACAAGCATGCCCAGCCATGAGGCCTGACAAAGGTAGGGTGCCACAGAATGCCAACCCCAAAGCAGAAACACACACACAGCCACACAGAGAAGAGGAAGAGGCCACGTGTGAGCACATGCAGCGGAAGGGACACGTTTCATGTTTGTAAGTGCAAGCAATTACGTCGCTTTTAGATTTTTAAGCCCTTAGAATTTTAAATCATTATTTTCCAGGACTGCCATTATTTGGATTCATTAGCGAGGCACGCTTATTAGGATCTTAAAATAACCAGGACTCTGGACATGTAAAAACATGTTTCTTGCTGTCATGACAACTAAATAACAACAGTAACGCTCACATCGGCATGACTACAGGGAACAAAGTTATTGTGTCTGAATATAGATAAGTTAATTATGGGATCATCAAAAGAACAACAGCTCCGTCAATGCAGAGAGGATTGTGCAATAATCAATAACGACAATCTTGTTTGGTAATTGGCTATTTGTTTCCAATATGGGGTGTTCGCTCTGGCTGCATGGAAGGGCAGCGGGCTCTTCAGCCAGTAGAAGAAGAAAAAAGAAAAAAAATCCCTCAATTTAGGGTTGGTGGTTGTCAGTAGCAACAAATAATGGAAAATTGCCATCTGGCTTCTTTTTTTAAATGAAATTTGAATAATCAATTTAATAATGGATAGAGCACTTGCTTACAGAAATAATCCATTGTCATCGCTGGGAAAAGAAATCTGTGGCAGAGAAGACGAAGGTCTGCGGCGTGACTGTGGGCAAAGCAAATAAACCAAATAAACATCCACGCACAGGCCACAATTTTTACTTCCTCTGCTGACTTTACATAAACCAGAGGATACGTCTTCCTCCGACATGCTTAGTGTTTCACATTCAGTGTTTAATAATCAGGACACAACCTACAGAGCAGGGAGCTTGCTCTAGGCATCTGCAGGGCTGATGGTGCCTGAGATGGAGACCACACGGCAGGTAGCGCTGGGGCCGCTTGGCCTGCCCGTCGCCACGTGACAGACAGTGGGCGGGCCTGACGCCAGCGGGCCAGAGCAGCTGGAGGCATCTGCCATGTGCATGTGTGCATGTGTAGTGTGGCGTGTGTGGTGTGAGGGTGTATGTGAGTGTGTGTGAGGGTGTGAGGGTGTGTGTGTGTGTGTGTGTGTGAGGGTGTGTGTGTGTGTGAGGGTGTGAGGGTGTGTGTGTGTGTGTGTGGTGTGAGGGTGTGTGTGTGAGGGTGTGTGTGTGAGGGGGTGTGTGTGAGTGTGTGTGAGGGTGTGAGGGTGTGTGTGTGTGTGAGGGGGTGTGTGTGAGTGTGTGTGAGGGTGTGAGGGTGTGTGTGTGTGGTGTGAGGATGTGTGTGTGTGAGGGTGTGTGTGTGTGAGGGTGTGTGTGTGTGTGTGTGTGTGGTGTGAGGGGGGGTGTGTGTGAGTGTGTGTGAGGGTGTGCGTGTGAGGGGGAGTGTGGGGGGGTGTGAGTGTGTGTGAGGGGGTGCGTGTGAGGGTTGTGTGTGTGAGGGTGTGTGTGTGAGTGTGTGTGAGGGGGTGTGTGTGAGGGGGTGTGTGAGGGTGTGTAAGGGGGTGCGTGTGAGGGGGGTGTGTGAGGGGGGATGTGAGTGTGTGTGAGGGTGTGTGTGAGGGTGTGAGGGTGTATGTGAGTATGTGTGTGGTATGCGTGTGGTGTGTGTAGGAGTGTGCATGTGTGTGGCGTGTGTGTGTACATGTGTGTGCTGTGTGAGTGTGTCTGTGTATATGTGTGAGGGTGTGTGTGAGTTGTGTGTGTATGTGAGGGTGTGTGTGGTGTGTGTGTGTGCGTGTGTGTGGCATGTGTGTGAATGGTGTGTGTATGGGGGGGTGTGCATGTAGTGTGTCCCTCCACGCAGCTGCGAGAGAGGAAAGACTATTTGAAATGAGGAAAGGCAACCCTGAGGCTCAGGACGACTCGTTGACTCACATGATAACGATGGAGAGAGCAGGAAAGGTGCTGGCCCCACGCAGAGCAGGGTGGCGACGCCAGAGTGCAGGCCTTGGCCACGTCATCGCGCGCCTTTTAATGAAATGGGCCTGGGCAGGGCAGCCCTGACCCCAGAAGCTCCTTGAATCTCACAGAGTGCACTGCGTGGCCTGAGCGAGAATGCATGGAGGACCTCCAGGCCACACTGGGGAAGGCGGCATTTGGGCTCCGACCGCAGCAGGGGTCGCCGAGGCGGGCCTCCCCAACACTGGACCGCGTGGAAGCCGCAGGCGGGGAGCGGGGAGGCCCTGCGGGACCGGCTGGCCTGTTCCTGCCCCTGCTCGCCTCGCCCCCAGGAAGGCTGTCTCCACCCTGCACTGGTCTGCTCCATGAACTTGCTGGTTCCTTAGTGCGTCCTCGGAGCGGACTGGGTCTAACCCGCCCCTCTGCCTCTCGCCCGGCCAGTGCAGCAACTCTTTCCCGAGAGCTGCGATGACCGGCCCTCCTGTTGCCGGGCATGGGACGCCGGTTTGCTCTCGTCCAGAAGGCCGGCCGGGCCCAACCTTGCAGCGGGTCAGTGGCGCTTCCTTGACCCCAGGTTCCGCCTCAGCCCTGCCGTGGGTCACAGGGCGTCTGTGCTGCCGGGTCTGACTCCGCGCTTTGCACATCGAGGCCAGACTGCACCCTTCGCACCCTCCTTCCGCCTGGGTCTTAACAGCCCGCTCAGCGGAGCCCCACCGTGACCACACACAGTGCCCCTGTGCTTTCTAAGTCCACACACGTAGACACACACTTCCTAGAAAGAGCACACAGTCGGCGTATGTCTTTCATCTTCCCACAATCGCCTGAGCCATCCCGTTATCTGGACTTTGTACCCCCTCCACCTGGATTTCTGCTGTCAACTGGAACCGGCGTAAACTGCAAACGTGCTTACACCCTCATCATCACCCACAGGCTCACTCCAGGCAGCAACTCCTCCCCCAACTCAGCGGCGCCTCCCACCCGGCCAGGCACAGCTCTGGGCCGCACACCTGGTCCCTCGCCTCCAGATACGCAGGCCAGGGGTCCGAGAGGCCTGCTTGTGCCCACGCCTCCCAGGGCAGGCTGGCTCCTCCTGCGGCCCCTCTACTGGTGGCTCTGCATGGCGGCCTGCCCCTTTGTCCTCACACGGTCTTTCCTCTGTATACACACAACTCTGCCTTCGCTCTGTGTGTGCAAATTCTCTCTTTATCTGAGGACCCAGGAAGGCTGGATTATTAGGACCCACTCGACCGGCTTCATTTTAACTTAACTGCCTTTTTAAAGGCCTGTCTCCACAGACAGCCACATTCTGAGATCCTGGGAGTTAGGCTTTGACAAAGGAATTTGGGGAGGACGCAGTTCAGCCCACCCCCACCCCACCCCCATGAGACTATCTAAACGGTGTGCACCAGCGAGGCAGGGAAAGCCCCGGGTCGCGTTCCTGGGGACGCCAGGTGCTCCGGGAGAGGGAAAGGAGGAGGTTGGGTCGCGAAGGCCACGGTTGGAGGGGATCAAGCCGCACAGGCTGAGCACCGACCAGCACTGTGCGACCGGCAGGCGTGTGAGCCCACAGGGGCAACTGGGGACCCAGCACCCAGGCTGGCCCTGCTCTTCGAACAACAGAGCTGGCAGCACTGGGCACACAAGCCGATTGCTGTGGTCTCAGCAACTGCTCGGAGGTAGACAGTCAGGGGCTCAGGGCCCACAGACGAGGCCCATGAGAAGCGGAGTAGTCAGAAAGAGGCCCGTGGACAGGTCCAGGCTGAGGATACTAAGAGCTGGGTCCAGGGAAGAGAACCAGGAGGAAACAAAGCAAGTGCCGCACCGACACTGTTCCTTCCGTCTGTGGGCACTGTGTCTAAAAACCCAAACCATCAGTGCAGAGGAAAAGAATTAGACGTTCTAACCGAGTTTATTATAGTGATCACTGTAATAATAGTAATCATTTATTTGTTTACCAGAGATTTGATGAACACATTACAATTATCATTTCATGAACGTACCATCTCTGGCAGGACTCATGCTGTAGCGGGGAAGACAGGAATGCTCCAAACACGTTTCTATTTCCTCACCGTCACTCCTAAATTCGGTGCAAGCACAGCTACTACGGAACTAAGTGGCTCAGCAGGACAAAGGACATGAAGCGGGTCCCCGCACATCCAATGTGCTCATGGATCGCCCCAAGGTTAAAGTGCTGTCTCTGTGCCCCCTTCCCGCCCATGAGCACGTGGCGCTGCCGGGGGGAAGGGAGGGAACACGCAGGGGAACGTTAACCCTGGTAGTTGCATTTGCATATGGATTCAGGTTTGTAGCATGTGAGCTGGCTTGCTAGGTGTCTGGAACAGGATACCAATTGCTAACAGGTAGAAGAAATTAAGTAGTCTTCCAGAAGAGGATAACTGCCGCCACATAAAAGATTTCGCCCCTGCAGGTCAGGGCAGAGATTTTGTGCCCCATTCACACAGGCAAGAAAACCCTTGTTAAAGGAGGAGGCTTGTGTGGGTGTTGTACATCCTTCCAGATGTAGCAAAGGGGTCCGCTCTGCCTCCGGGCATCCACCCTGTGGCAGACCCATCAACCCCACAGTGACGAGGCGGTCGGTAGGGCTTTGTTGGAGGTGAGGTCTGGACATGGCCCAAGTTTGGTGCTTTACCTGAGGGCACTGGCAACGTTCAAGCCTTGGCTCCCCCCCACCTCTTTGGAAAATCTAACACCTGCTCTGCTCTAGGTAAGAGAGGCGTTCCCTGAGGTCAGGGCCTGACCAGCTCCTCGCCTCAGGAAGACGATGTGCACGATTGTGCAGAAAAGCAAGGCACACGCTCTGGTTTGGCAAGGAGAGGGTGACTTACTCAAGGCAGGGTGATAAAGATCAATTGCCTTCGCTTGGAGTTATGACACCAACAAAGTTACAATGACATTAGCACAAAGAGAGAGACACAAATCCATTACAAAGATACAATCAAATATTCAAAAAAGCCTGGAATGCTCATTACTTATTCATGCTAATACAAGTATATTAAGAAATCTAAACAGTGTTAGCGCTCAATCACTCACAAAGCAAATGAGGTTTTGCATTTATCAGAGCCCAGTCATCAGGGCCCAGTGTAGCCGTACAAAGGTGGCAATGTGACATAACTGGAGATATTTGTATCAGCCTACATGGACGGAGAGATAGACTGAGATTTATTAAACTGAGTAAATGCCGTCACACAGCACAACAATAAAAGAAATAACTGTGCCAAGTCATTTCCCCAGACAATAAGACTTACCTCCTCCATCTCTTAGAGACATTGTATCTGTTTTCAAAGGGTCGCTGACAGCATTTCCAACCCTAATAAACTACTTACAGGTTAATTTTTTCAGCAAAGCACAGGGCACCCAAAAGTCGGCTCCATCCTGGCGAGCCCGCCACAGACGCCCTCTTCCCAGAGACTGTTGTCTGTATCAAGCGGCACGGCCTCAACGTCCAGTAAGGAGGAGTCCCCCACGGACAAGCGGCAGCCCGGCAGGGCTCAAGCACTTGGATTTGGGAACTCTGAGGACACTTAATGAGGCATGCGAGTTTTACAACAAGGAGTGCAGCGTGAAACCGCAGAATATTCTTGAGAATGGATCCAGCATGAGTGTTTCATCACAAGTGTGGCTCTCCTCCGCCTTCTACAAGATTTCTGCCACTAGCTTCTCATAGAATTCTCTCTCCCTCTCTCTCTCCCTGCTTTCGTCCTTCATGTGGGTGTCGCCTGCACTTCTGCTCTTGACTCCGTCTCCTCGCTCTCCCCAGGTGGCCTCACCCAACCCACAGCTTCCGGGGCACCTAAGCTCTGGTCATCCCCCAAAATCGTAGCCCTGGCCCAAACCTCTCTCGGGAGTCTCAGAGCCCCCTGCCCGACTGCCCACCACAGATCTTCTTCACCTACCAGACAATCAGTTCCCTGGGGGGCATGTCCAGCCCCTCCACCTGCCACCTCCCCTGAAATGCTCTGGTGTGGCTCATCCTCTCTGTCACCCGCTGCTACAATCCCCTCCCACCTCTCCTGCCCCCAGTGATCTTTCTGAAACCTGCCCTGGATCATGTCACTGTCCCTACAAGATTTCCTACAGGAAGTGCAAACACTTTCCACTGCACACAGACCTCCATGCTCTTGGTAAGCTGACATACACATTTGCATGAAACCTATACGATGGCTGCGCTAGGAGGCACACCACCCCCACTGGTCCATGCACCCTCATTCTTTTTGCTTGCTTGTGAATCCAATGTCTGACAGCCTCCTTTCTCCCTCCTTTGGGGTCTCAATGAAAAGTATCTCTTGGGGGCCAGCTGAGTGGCGCATTGGTTAAGAGCTGGCTTGGGATGCCAGCGGCTCCGGTTCCGATCCCACATATGAGGGCCAGTGACACTGCCCTCTACAGCTAAGATGGTGAACAACAGCTCCACCTGGAGCTGGGCTGCTGTGAATCTCCTGCAATAGTGTAGCTGCAGGTCCTGCTGCAGTGGGCTGCCAAAGGCTACAGTGAGTGGCCGGCAGCCGGTGTGAGTGGCCAAGAGCCGTGGTGAGCGGCCATCCAGAGGCCGACAACCGATCTGCCTCGCCTGGGAAGAGAGCGACGATGATACCAACATGGGCCAGTGAGGCAACGTCCTCCGCAACTAGACTGAAGAACAAAAGGACAGCAACTAGTCTGTTCCCCTTCCCCGATTCCCCAACACTGTTCCCCTCCCCCAATTCCCCAATAAAATCTTTAAAAAAATGTATCTCTTGGGGGAAGAGCCCAAGTCAGCCAACCACCCCGCCCACCCACCCCCTGCCCCTCAGGCCCTGCACCCTCCTCCTGATGACTCCCAGTAAGATATTTAGGTGGCGCCTGCTGAGTTTCAAAACCAGCTGCGAGAGGCCTGGCACCAACACTGGCTTCCCCCATTCCTGCAGCCCAGGCCTGGCCTGGCTCCTGCCACACCGGACACCGCCCTACTCATTGCAAAGGTGTCTCCTTTTCCTGTGTCTCATCAGTGTGCAATGGCCAGAACTGGGATCAGTCTAACAAAGCTCTACCAGGTAGAAGAGAGAGCTTTCCCAATAATCCTTGTCATAATCAATTCAGGTCACCTCCAGGAGCTACATAGTTCTGTGCTAATCACTCCAAAGGGCACAGGAAGAGCTCACCTCACTGCTGCCCCTGACAGTACAGAGTCTAACTGGGCAACCTGAAGAGTGACTTCAAGGGAGATAAAATCAGCAGGGCCAGCATGCCGGTTGAAGGCTGCCTGCTGGAATAAGGGCTTGGGAGCTGCGGGCCAGACGCTGGATCTGCCATGCCACCTGTGTGTCCTTGAGCTCCTGCTTGTGTGTCCTCACCTGAACACGTCTTCCAAGTGCTGTTAGAAGATAAACCCCATGTAGACTAGGGTCTTGTCTCTGCCATTCAGGGGCATATCCCCAGCGCTGGCACTTAGTGGGCACTCAGCAAATACAGAGGGTGCCAAAAAATGTATACACATTTTAAGAAAGAAAAATAACTGTATTAAAATTGTAATATTCAATATATACTGATAATAAAAGATGAATACAAGTCACATGTGACTTCTGCAATGACAAGAGGTGCTCAAGTAGTTCCCATCAGCGTCTAGACACTTCTGATGACAGCGAACTATTGCTCGAGCAATGTTGACCAAAGTGTCCACTTGTATACATTATTTTGGCACCCCCAATATTTAGGAAAAAAGGAACTAGTGAATGAGAGAATGGAGAACACTACAATATGAAAAACAGAAATTTCTAGGACAAGGTGAATCATAGGTGAACTTTAAAAGAAGTTCAAAATATAATGGGTTTTATATTTTCGTTTCCATGCTTACAGAAAAATATTTCAACCCTAGTCCCATGTTCCAGTTTGTATTTGGGGTACAGCCTATAGTAATTCAAGTTTTCCCTCCATCTCTTCATCTCGTGAGAGGGCATTCCTTTTGAATCCCCAAGGGGGAAGCTAGTACTTTTCTGTATTAAAGGTCATCAGTGGCCACATCTCCTTCCCCAACGAACCCACCAAGTTGCTTCTACATCCACACCTCTCCATGAAAGGATGCACCCTGTTCCCTATGACAGCAGCTTGGATGCCCAAGTCCAGGCTGATAGCAGCTAATTCAGACAAGTGGAGGTGAGAAAAGAATGGATCCTAGACAATCACCAACTGGAATAAGAAGCCACAAACTGGAAACCAACAGTATGATGTCTACCTGAGCTCTTTCTGGGCCTCTGATTTTCAACAAGCCCATTCACAAAACATTCACTGAATGTTATGAACAATACAGAAAGTGCCACCACTTAAGGAACGCATGACATTTGTAGGCAAAGAGTGTCATTCAAGCATTCTGATTAAAGAAAAGAAACGTGTCCCTGTAGAGCCTGGCTCAAATGTTCCCTCCTTAAAGAACCTCTTCTTCACAGCTCATGTGAAGAGAAGCTTCAGGCCATCCCAGGCCTCAGTTTTGTCAACTGAGGAATCAAAGGACAGGGTTAATGTGCTCTCCCGTTATTACCACTCCAGCACTGGCCACATGATGCATTCCTGGCTGATAAGGGGGACTCTGCTCAACGAATCTCCAGCACATTCTCCACTTTGAGGCCTTGCCTCTCCTTTCTGGCATCAATAAGCCTTTAAAAAATCGGGTGTTGTTTCCCAATATCTTAGATTTCATCAGATAATTCCAAATTGACAATTTGAGCACCATCTCAACTATAGAAGTTAAAGTGAAAACTTTTTTAAAAACTAGCATCATTATTTTTATTTACTTTGTTTTGTAAACCCAGTACCTCTTTTGGAAAAATGGGTGGAACATTTATTTAAAACAATATTGGCTGAACCTTCCAAACCAGGAGAAAGTTTCAGACTTCCAATTTTATGAATAGCCCACTCCAAAATTTCAAACCAAAATCTATTTTCCAAGACACATTATAACAAAGCTGTCAAAAATCAAACACAATGAGAGAATTTTAATAGCAGAAAAAGGGGGGAAAATCTCTCACAAGGGAACCTCCATTAGGTTATCAGTAGATTTCTCAGCAGAGACCTTGCAGACAAGGAGAGAATAAGATTATATATTGAAAGTGCTGAAAGAAAAAAACTGCCAACCATGAGTGCATTACCCAGCAAAGTAATCCCTCAGAAATGAGGGTGAGATAGACTTTCCCTAATATACAAAAGCTGAGGGAATACATCACCACTAAACCTGTTTTATAAGAAATGCTGAAAGGAGTTCTTCAAGCCGAAATTAAAGGACACTTATTAGTAAAATAAAAATAAATGTACGACACAGGTAACGGTAAGTACAGTCAGATTCAGAATACTCTAATACTGTAATATGATGGTGTGTTAATTACTTAAGAGTATTATAAAAGTTAAAGGCCAAAACAATTATAAATAGGAACAACAATATGTTAATGGACACACAATACAAAAACATGTGAATTATGAGATAAAAGTATAGTTCAGCATATGCAAATCAATTAATGTGATATACCACATTAACAGAATGAAAGAAAGATAAACATATAATCACCTCAGTAGATTCAGGGAAAAAATCTATTCATGATACCAACACTCAACAAATTGGTTACAGAAGGAATATAACACAATAAAGGCCATATATGACAAAGCCACAACCAACATCATATTCAATGGTGAAAGCTTGAAAGCTTTCCCTCTAAGATCAAGAACAAGACAAGAATGCCCACTCTCACCACTTTTGTTCAACATGTTGTTAGAAGTCCCAGCCACAGCAATCAAACAAGAAAAAGAAAAAGGCATACAAACAGAAAGGAAGAAGTAAAATTGTGTTTGTTTTGCAGATGACATTATCTTAATCAATTCCAAAGATTACACACACACACACACACACACACACACAACTGTTAGAACTAATGAACAAATTCAGTAAAGTTGGAGGACACAGACAACATACAGAAATCAGTTGTATTTCTATGCACTAACAACAAATACCTGAAAAAAAGAAATAAAGAAAATAATCCTATTCATAATATCTTCAAAAAACAATAAAATATTTAGGAATAAATTTAGCCAAGGTGGTGGGATGTCTGTACACTTAAAACCACAATATTTTAATAAAAAAATTTCAAGGAAACACAAACATTAGGAAAGATTTCTCATGTTCATAGATCAGAAAAATTAATATTGCGAAAATGTCCATACTACTCAAAGTTATCTATAGATTCAATACAATTCCTATCAAAATTCCAATGGAATTTCCCACAGAAATAGAAAAACAATCCTATAATTTGTACGGAACCACAAAAGACCCCAAATAGCCAAAGCAATACTGAGAAAGAAGAACAAAATGAAAGCATCACATTTCTTGATTTCAAAGTATACTATAAACCTATAGCAATCAAAGCAGTAAGGCTATGGCACAAAAAATAGACACATAAACCAACAGAACAGAACTGAAGGTCCAGATAAGCCCATACATGTAAATTTAAATAATATTTGACAAGGTAGCCAGCAATACTAACTGGGGGAAAGGCAGTTGAATAACACATGCAGAGAAATGAAACTGGACCTTTATCTTACATCACTCACAAAAATTAATTCAAAATGAATTAACGACTTAAACATAAGAACTGGAAACGTAAGTATCCTAGAAGAAAACATGGGGAAAAGCTCATTGACGTTGGTGTTGGCAATAATTTTTTGGCAATAACACCAAAAGTACAAGCAATAAAAACAAAAATTAATAAGTGGGACTACATCAAACTAAAAAAATGTCTGCAAAAAAGAAACGGTCAACAAAATGAAAAGGCAACTTATGGAATTGGAGAAAATATTTGCGAACATCTGATAAGGGGTTATATCCAAAATAAATAAATAAATCATACAGCTCACTGCAACAACAACAAAAAAAATCTAACGAAGAAGTGGGGAAAGGATTGGACATTTTTTCCAAAGAAGACATACAAGTGGCAAACAGTTACATGAAAAGGTGCTCAACTCACTCATGTGCAAATCAAAACCACAATGAGATATCAGCTCCTACCTGTCAGAATGGCTATCATAAAAAAAAAAGAGATATCAAGTATTGGCAAAGCTGTGGAGAAAAGGAAACCCTTGTGCACTGTTAGTGGAAATATAAATGTAATTTTTTTCCCAATAGTAAAACAACATGGAGGTTCTCCCCCAAAAAATAAAAATAGAACTACCATATAATCCACCAATCCCACTTCTGATATATATCCAAAGGATATGAAAGCAGGATTTCAAAGAGACACCCATATCCACATGTTCATTGCAGCATTATTCACAATAGTCAAGATATGAAAACAATCTAAATGTCTACCAACCAATAAATGAATAAAGAACATGTGGCAATTTTTCCAGTCAAGATGGTGGAACAAGTAAACACTGCACTTACCTCCTCCCAGGACCATCTCAAAATTACATCTAAAGTACAAAACAACCATCATTGAGAACAGTCTGAAGTCTAACTGAACAGAAGCCCTACAACTAAGGACATACAGAAGATGCCACGTTGAGACTGGTGTGGGGGGGGCGGGGCAGAGGGAGAGGGACAGAATGTGCTGGTCCCACACCCACGTGTGGCCGTTAAAAATCAGCAGGGATATCATGGCTGTCCCCCCCCCAGAGGAGAGTGGGGTCCCAGCCCCACACCAGCCTCCCCAGCCCAGGGTTCCAGTGCTGGGGAGAGAAGCCCGCACAACTTCTTGCTCTGAAAACCAGCAGAGATTGTGGCTGAGAGAGACAAGGGCTGCTGAGGTCCCAGGCGTTCCTCTTAAAGGGCCCGCACATGGACTTACTGATGGACTCACTGCTCTGAGCTCCAGCGCTGGGGCGGCAGCTCAAAGGCGCCAGGGATATAAGGGAAGGTGCTGAGTTGCCTGGCTTCAGGATGAGGGATGGAGAAAAGCTTTCTCCCAGTCAGAAGTGCTGGTAGAGGAGCATCTGGCCTCAGCCTGCCCCATACCTCTTGCTGAGCAGCCCCAAGCCCAGCACTAGCAGCAGCCATCTACAGATCACTTTGTAGCTTATAGTAGGTGGCCTTGGGTAGGGCACAGGCAGTGAGACCCCAGGACTGGCACACCTGGAGGCTGGATTTTGACCACACCAGAGAACCACCCAGTTGCCTCTGTGGACAAAACACTGAAAAGGAACACTGGTCAAGCACCAAATTCCCTCTAGAGTGAATCCTGCTCTGGAGGGTCAGCCCCTGCACCACAGCTCCTCCACTGTAGTCATAGCCAGTCCTCACAACCAATCAGCCTGCCAGTCAGTCTCTCCCAACTGCCATGCAAACTGCAATCAAGGCTCAACTGCAACAGAAGGACACAAACAACCCACACAAGGGACACACCTGGAGCACCCAGCTCAGGAGACCAGGCAGACTGTGCCACTGGGCTCCACAAATACCTACTACATAAGGCCACTCTACCAAGACTGGGAGACATAGCAGTTGTACCTAATACGTAGAAAGAAACCCAGAGAGGCAGCCAAAATGAGGAGAAAAAGAAACATGTCCCAAATGAAAGAATAGGAGAAAACACCTGGGGGTGGGGGGGACTAAACTAAATGGAGACCATCAATCTACCAGATGCAGAGTTCAAAACACTGGTTATAAGAATGCTCAATGATCTCAGGAGAACTTCAACAAAGAGATAGAAAACATAAAAACGGTGATAGGAAGCATGAAAAAGAAAACAGTCAGAAATAAACAATACAATAACTGACATGAAGAAGAATACATTAGAAGAATCAACAGTAATTAGATAAAACAGAGGATCAAATCAGTGATTTAGAAGATAAGGTAGCAGAAAACACTTGATCAGAACAGCAAAAACAGAAAAGAATTTTTAAAATGAGGACAGATTAAGGGGTCTCTGGGACATCAAGTGTACCAACATTTGCATCATAGGGGTACCAGAGGGAGAAAAGAAAGAACAAGGGATTGAAAACCTATTTGAAGAAATAATGATGGAAAACTTCCCTAACCTGGTGAAAGAAAGGGACATACAAGCCCTGGAAGCACAGAGTCCCAAACAAGATGAGCCCAAAAAGGCCTACACTAAGATACATCATAATTAAAATGCCAAAGATTAAAGACAAAGAGAGAATCTTAAAAGCAGCAAGAGAAAGGCAGTTAGTTACCCATAAGGGAACTCCCATAAGACTGTGAGCTGATTTCTCAACAGAAACTTTGCAGGCCAGAAGGGATTGGCAAGAAATAGTCAATGTGATGAAAAGCAAGGACTGGACTTCCGGTAAAATGGTGCAATAGACAGACGCTGTGCTAACTGCCTCCCAGGATCACACCAAAATTACAAGCAAATTATACAGCATTCAACCCTGGAGGTCCCCGGAACACTGGAGGAACAGAACCACTAAACGAAGAACTTAAAGAGGAGGCCGCGTCGGGTCTGGTGGGACGGGCGGAGACGAGAGAGGGCGAGCCCCGGGAGGGAGGCCCCAGCCGTGGGAAGCTTGTCTGGTTGGGGGAGAGACCCTCCGGCCGCACCCCAAGCTCACCAGCCCAGAGCTCCTTTGCCGGGAAGAGGAGTTCTAAGACAGCCGGCAGTAAATTAGTGAGGACTCTCTGCTCAGCTCGGTGAGGCTGAGAGCGGCTGGAGAATCAGTGGGGCCGGCGCCCGGGCTTGCTCGCCGGTGAGCACTCACCTGGTTCCTGGTGGAGGGAGTGGCTGTGTGAGCCGGGAGCCTGCGGGACGGACTGAGCTGAGCACCTTTGGTGCAAAGGCTGGAGGTGTTTGGACTGTGGTTCCCGTGGTGTGGGGCCCACACGCGAGTGGTGTGGGGAGGGCGCCATTTTGTCGGGCTTGGGCCCGCCCACGGAGGGTCAGGTCCGAGGCCTCATTGGTCTGGTGGAATCGGCGCAGAAGTGCGTGTGTGCGTGCACGTGTGCGGCGTTGGATCCCACCCTCCGCCTGGCTTATACTGCGTTGCCAGGGAAACGCTGGGCGGGTGCCCTCTGGCTCCAACAGGCTGCTCACTGAGACCCGGGAGTGCGCGAGCCACCTCAGGTCCCCGCTCTCTGCATGGCTTGTGCTGCATTGCCAGGGAAACGCCTGGTGGGCGTGCCCCAGCTCCAACAGGCTGCTCACTGAGACGCGAGAGTGCGCAAGCCGCCTCGGGTCCCCGCTCTCCGCACTGCGCTTGCAGAGTTGCCAGGCTGGTGATTGGTTGTCGGGCTGCTCGGCCTGATCTGCGAGCGGCTGATTGGGGACAGGCTGAGACTGGGAGTTCTCCTGGGAGTGTTGGGCCGTGAGCTGTGTGCCTGCGTGATCCAGCCAGGGCTCTCCTGGTGATCTATCTAATACATCAAAGCAATCCCAGAGTGACAGCCAGAATGGGGAAACAAAGAAACATGTCACAAGTAAAAGATCAGAAGAAACCTCCAGAAATGGAACCAAATGAAACAGAGGGATCCAAGCTTTCAGAGACAGAGTTTAGAACACTGATGATAAGAATGTTTAAGGAACTTAGCGAGGACATAAAGAAGGATAGGGAAACCATAAAAAACAACCTGTTAGAACTAAAGAATACAATAACTGAAATGAAGAACACACTCGAAGGAATCACCAGTAGAGTAGATGAAGCAGAGGAGCGGATCAGCGATTTGGAAGATAAAATAGCAGAACTCACCCAGTTGGCACAGCAAAAAGACCAAAGAATAAAAAACAATGAAAATAGTTTAAGAGCCCTATGGGACAAGGTGAAGCGCAACCACCTTGGAATCATAGGGATTCCAGAAGGAGAAGAGAAGAAGCAAGGGGTTGAAAAGGTATTTGAAAAAATAATGACTGAAAACTTCCCTACCCTGGTGAAGGAAATCAACATCCATGCCCAGGAAGTGCAGAGGGTTCCAAACAAGCTGAACCCAAACAGGTCCACACCAAGACACATCCTAGTTAAAATGGCAAAGGTTAAAGACAGAGACAGAATCCTAGAGGCTGCAAGAGAAAGACAGCAGGTTACATACAAAGGAACTCCTGTGAGACTAACAGCTGACTTGTCTACAGAAACTCTGCAGGCCAGAAGGGAGTGGCAGAAGATACTCAAAGTGACACAAAATAAAGGCCTACAACCAAGATTGCTCTACCCAGCACGGCTATCACTTAAAATTGAAGGAGAAATAAAGAGCTTCTCAGAAAAGAATAAGCTTAAGGAATTCATTACCACCAAGCCAGCATTGCAAGAAATGTTAAAAGGGCTTTTTTAAACAGAAGAAAGGGGTAAACAAGCTAACCCAGAGAGACAATCTAAGAAGATTGAAGTAGCTATAAAGGAAAAACTGATGGTTGCTGGCTGGGAGGGAGTGGGGAAGAGGGAGAGGGGGAAGGTTTTGGACAGTGTATGTGGGACTACAATGTTGCTGCAGGGAGATGGGGGCAGTTCTGGGAATGTAATTGACAATGTTGTGAAGAGACTATTATGTTGCGAGAAATACGTCAGTCGGAGAAGGACAGGTACCATGTGATCTCACTTGTGTGTGGAGTCTGAAGAGCTGAGTGAACGATCAAAGTAAACAGACTCGTAGATGTAGAGGAAAAACTGAGGGTGGCTAGTTGGGAAGGGGGTGGGGATGGGGGGAAGGGGAAGGGATTAGACAGCATAAATAGACAACTACAATATTGCCACAGGGATATGAAACACAGTTCAGGGAATATAATAATGTTGTAAAAATTTTGTGGCGTGTCAGATAGTCACATGTCTTGTTAGGGAGACCACTTCATGGATGGAGTAGAGGCTTGATCACTGCACTGTACACCTGAAGCTGATGTTGTATAGTATTGTATGCCAACTGTAACTGAATATGTGGATGGTCACGGGATGTGGAGTATACTGTGGAGGGGAGTCAGAGGAGTTGTGATGGATATGTATGATATGGGGGGGGAGTGGGGTGGCGAACTGGGGGAGGGGGATTTTCATTTTGGGTTGTAAAGAGTATAACTATTGCCTTGTGTTGTACACCTGAAACTAATAAATAAATAAATAAATAAATAAATAAATAAATAAAATGCTGACATTAAAAAAAAAAGAAAAGCAAGGACTTACAACCAAGATTGCTCACCAAAGGTATCATTTAGAATCCAAGGGCAGATAAAGAGCTTCCCAGACAAGAAAAAGCTAAAGGAGTTCATCATCACCAAACCAATATTACAAAGAATCTTAGGGGGACTTCTTTAAAAAGGAGAAGGAGAAGAAGAAGGAATTATGAATAATAAAATAGAAATAACTGCATATCTATGAACAAATAATTTCAATGTAAATGGATTAAATGCTCCAGTCAAAAGACATAGGGGGGAATGAATGGATAAGAAAACAAGACCCTTACAGATGCTGCCTACAAGAGACTCACTTCAGATTGAAAGACATACAGGAAGTGAAAGGATGGAAAAAGGTATTTCATGAAAATGAAAACAAACAAAAAAGCTGGGGTAGTCATACTTATACCAGACAAAACAGATTTTAAAACAAAAGCTGTAACAAGAGACGAAGGACCCAATAATCCCATTTCTGGGTATTTATCTGAAGAAACATAAAATGCTACTTCAAGGGGACGTGTGCATCCATATGTTCATTGCAGCATTGTTTACAATGGCCAAGATGTGGAGGCAGCCTGGGTGTCTGTCAGTGGAAGAATGGGTAAAGAGGAGGTGGTACATATATACAATGGAATATTGCTCGGCAATAAAATAAGAATGAAGTCTTGCCATCTGCAATAACATGGATGGACTTAGAGGACATTGTGCTGAGTGGAATATGTCAGACACAGAAAGACAAATATTACATGATCTCACTTATATGTGGAATCTAGAGAACAGGATAAACACATAAACAGAAACGAGCTCATAGATATAGAGACCAAACTGATCGTTGCCAGATGGGAGTGGGGTTGGGGTGTGGGTGAGAACGGTGAAGGGATTAAGAAGTACAAATTGGTAGTTATGAAATAGTCATGGGAATGTAAAGTACAGTATAGGGAATACAGTAAGTCCCCAATTTACGAACATTCGAGTGCCGAACTTTCACAGATACCAACGGACCTCGCATTATGAACATTCGTAGATGCTAACAAATCGCAGAAGTAGCTTGTGTAGCTGCGCACTGTCCCAGTTGTGCTGCCGTGTGCTTGCTGTGCAGTGTGATACTGTGCAGTCATACAGTGCTCAACCAGAGCCCAGGATGTCTGGAAGCAAGAGGAAAAGCAGCGGTGATGTAAAAGGGACTGCTAGGAAGCGCAAAGACACACTTTGTTGGACTTATGAATGACTCCGACTTATGAATGTTCTCCTGGAATAGAACTGATTCATAAGTCAGGGACTTCCTGTATAATCAATAATATGGTAATAACTATGGAAGATATCAGATGGGTACTAGACTTATTGGGGCAATCACTTTATAAGTCATATAAATGTCTAATCACTGTATTGTACACCTGAAACTGATATAATATTGTATCTCAACTGTAATTGAAAATATAGGGCCAGCTGAGTGGCATGTTGGTTAACAGCTGGCTTGGGATGCCAGTTCTGAGCAGCAGGGCCCCGGTTTGGATCCCACATATGAGGGCCAGTGACACTGCCCTCTACAGCTAAGATGGTGAACAACAGCTCCACCTGGAGCTGGGCTGAGTGAGTCCCTGAGTGAGTAGGCTGCAGCCCCTGCTGCAGTGGCTGCCATAGGCTACAGTGAGTGGCCGGCAGCCAGCGTGAGCAGCTGGCAGCCAGCGTGAGCTGCCAATAGCCACGGTGAGCGACATCCAGAGGCCAGCGACCGATCTGCCTCATCCGGGAAGAGCACAGTGACGATACCAACATGGGCCAGTGAAGCAACGTCCTCCACAACTAGACTGAAGAAAAGACAGCAACTTGTCTGTTCCCCTTCCCCGATTCCCCAACACTGCTCCCATCCCCCAATTCCCCAATAAAATCTTAAAAAAAGAGAAAATATAAAATTATTTTTAAAAGATGGCCTATGATATATAGTATACAATATATGATATATATATATATGATATATAAATTATATATATTCATCCATGAGAAGGAAGGAAATTCTGCATTTGCATCCGCATGAAAGAAACTCGAGGGCATTATATTCAATGACGTAAGTCAGACAGAGAAGCACAGAGACTCTCACTCCTATGTGGACTCTAAAGAGGCTAGCCTCAGAGAAACAGGAAGTGGTGGCTGCCACGGGCTGAGGGGCCGGGGAGACCGGAGGTGCTGGTCGCAGGCAACGAACACACAGTGAGAAGGGCAGGCTCCGGGGCCCAATGCACAGCATGCAGCTCACAGCCGGTAACACTGTCTTATGTACTTAAAGTTGCTAAGCAAGTAAATCTTACATGTTCTCACCACAAAAAAGATATAATAGACAAGGTGGAGGAGTTAGCTAACACCATGGTAACAATAGCTTACACTGTATGAGTGCGTCCAATCAACACCGTGCACCTTGAACTCACACAGTGTTGTATGTCAACTCCAGCTCAATAAAGCTGGGGAGACAAATAAACAAACAAACCTAGTACCTGTCCTTAGTGTTTTTTAAGGTTTTACATGCGTATATTAGGTTGGATCATACAAAATTGCTGATATTTTGATCATTTTTGATCAAGTTTATATGGTTTAATGCACTCGCTTAAAGAGTATAATAGTTTAAAAGAGTATAATAGTATAAAAGCATAGGTCTGTTTAGAAAGGGGTTGGCAAACTTTTGAGACAGAAGAGTCAAGCCTGTCCCTCACAACAATTTAAAAATTATTCGTTTTATATTTATATTTTATATTTAAATATAAATTATATTTTATGTTTTAATATAAATATAAATTTATATTTTATGTTTTATATTTCATAAAACAAATGAAATCACCATTATATGAATAATATCCTTTAAAAATTCTATAAATGAAACTATGACAGCTTTATTTTCATTTTCAATTTTACTTCAGAGCCACCTGTACGTCCACAAAGAGCCGCATGTGGCTCGCGATCCAGTTTGCAGACCCCTGACTTAGAAAGCAGAAGCCCCTTGCACACAAGCCCTCTTTCTTTCCCCCTCCACAGAGATAACCACTTTCACTTATTGTAGCCGATTATTCTGGCATTTACCTCCATGTCTCTAACTAGCAGGTCTGCCTCTCTGCTTGGTTTTGTTCAGTTAGGCATTACTTGTGCACTTTTCACTTAGGAAGGTGAGAATCCAGTCCTTTTTCCCTCCATATGTATGACAAGATGTGATCAAACATACAGTGAATGTTTAAATTTTTTTAAAACTTACAGTAAAAGACACATTGTCATTAATCCTCCTCATTTCAAACACACTTATCCCATTGTTCTTGCCACTTTCTGAAGCAGCTCTGGAAGTCCTCTTTCATGAGTGTCTTTAGTTGTGCTGTCATGGCTGCCTCGACGTCCTGAATCATTTTGATGTCAGGGAAGAGCCAGAAGTCGCATGGTGCCAGGTCTGGTGAATAAAGTGGATGAGGACATACCGTACTCTTTCTATTTGACAGAAATTGGCGTATACCAGAAGCGATGTGTGACACAGAGCATTGTCATGATGGAGGATGATTGACAGCACACTTTAAAACACATTTTCTCTCAACCGTAGCTCACACCCAGCTGACTGCACTGAACAAGTTGAAATTTGTCTCACACTGTGACTAAGGCTCGACACACCATTTCCCATATTGAAGATCCCTGCCTTTGTTTTGGATGGCACTCGGCATCAGCATTCACTGTGTGTTTTGATCACAATGGAAAGGCTCCGTGTCACATATCACTTCTGGTAGGCAATTTCTGTCAAATAAAAACATTACAGAGTGTCCTCATCCACCTCATTCACCACATCTGGCACCATGTGACTTCTGGCTCTTCCCCAAAGCCAAAATGACCGTGAAAAGTAAATGTTTTGAATGGAATCGGGACATTGGGGCAGCCACGACAGCGCAACTAAAAACACTCACGAAAGAGGACTTCCAGAACTGCCTCAGAAAGTGGCAAGAATGATGGGATAAGTGTGTTCAAAGTGAGGGGGAGTATTTTGAGGGGATTAATGGCACTGTGTCTTTTACTGTAATACTTTTGTTTTATTTGAAGATTCACCTTATTGTTTGATCACATATTGTATATCCTCCTTCCATTCCCTACCCCCTCCCAATAACATTGTTTCATGATTAGTTCAGTATGTGCTTATGTTATTATGACTATGTAAATGGTATTCAAAGCTGAGCTCCGTATAAACAATCATTACATTTCCTTTCTGGAAAAAACTTTTGTTTCCTTGAAAGTAGTACCTTCCTTTCTGTGTAGATCTTTGTTGCTTTCTTAGTTTTCCACATACTTTACACTAATTCAACCCTGTTTTTTCCCCAATTGTGTATAAATTATTTCTCAAGAAGTTCAAACGCATCTCAAATTCCATTTCCTGCAGAAATCCCTCCCCATACCTGGTGCACCGCGGCCGTGAGATCGCCTTCACTTCCATCCTCTGTTGGATCTCCTGCTCCCTGTATCTGTGTCATTCTATTTCTTGGTTCACACCCTCATTTTGGTGAAGCACAACTTCCTGTAGTTTTCTGATAAGCAGGAAGTAAATTATTTGAGACCCAGATGTCTGATCATATGTCATTATTCTGTTTTCACATTTGATTGATAGTTTGGCTGGGTAGAGAATTCCAAGATGGACATCATTTTTCCTTCAGAATTTCAAAGGTATTGCCCCATTTCCTTCTAGTTTCCAGTGTTGTTGCTGAGAAGACTGAAGTTCTGTCTGTGTGTCTCTCTCTCTCCTTGTATATATTTCTTCTCTGTTCTCATCACTCGTAAATTTCACAGTGATGGGCTGTAGTGTGGACTTATAGTCATCCATTGAACAGGGCTTTCAATCTGGAAAGTGTCATCCTGCAGTCATGGGGAATTTTCTTGAATTATTTCCTCAGGGACCTCCTCGGCTCCATCTTCTCTATTCTCCCTTTTTGGAGCTCCTATTATTCAGATCTGGATGCTTCCTAAAGCAGCCCTCTAACATTTTATCCTTCATCTCCCATTTTCCATCTCTTGATCTTTCTGCCCTACTTTCTGGATGATTCCCTCAAGTTCACCATCTCGCTGCACCTGGGGGTGGGGGGGGACAGATCAGGAGATCTGATCGCTCTGTAAACACACACAGCCACTTCCTAGAACCTTGGAGGGTCCCATGTGTAAATTTGTGGACTCAGCTTTCCCTCTTAGGAGTAGGTAGCCTCACTTTCCAAGTGTGTCACTACTCAGCCCTTTGGTTCCCACCTTCCAAAACTCTACTGCCACAATGTCTTCCACTGTTTCTCCTGTCCTTGTGCCTTTGAAATACCCTTTCATGTCTTTTCAGTAGGGGTACAGGAGGGGCAACAAAACTCTACTTTACCTCATTTACAAAAGGTTGTCTATAATATAGATACTGAAAAGATTTTCTTCCATCTGACACTTGCTTTGTTCTACTGTGTATGGCGCCCCCATAGATGGAGTTTTCTTTTTTATTTTTACGTAGATAAATATGTCCGTCTTTTGTATGTCGAATTTGAAATCTGTAAAAGATGCCCTTGGGATCATGCTTTCTAGTCACCACTCTTTTAGAGGTCCAAGGCATCCTCGGCCAAACACTCGTTCTTAATAAAGAAAGCCAAAACTCTGAAGATCCATCTAGTCCTTCCCTGAAAACCATCATTCCACCAGGCAGAAGCCCCTGGAAATTAATCTTGGGACTTAAATTGGCCTGTGGGCTTCCACCTCCCCAAGGAGAAATGCCCTTCCCTAGGCAGGGTGCCTGTTGAGTCCTCAATCACCGCATGTTTCTAACCCTCTGGGCAAATCCCCCTGTGCACCCCACCCTCCCAGCATGCTGCCATGGGCACCTAGTCAAAGCCTGGCTCCCACCCGGTCAGCTCTGTGCAGGAGCAGGGGAGCCCGACGCATCCAGACAGGGCCTGGCATGACACCATTTGTAAGCAGTGACTGATAAATGCAGGGCCTCGGATCAGATAAAACTTTGATAAATGGCTCCTTAGAGCTCTGGTAGCAGTGTCCACTCCTGTCTTGTCTCGCCACCTGCTGAAGTCAGCTTCATTTTGTTTAATCAACAGCACTGGTAACAATGCCCAAAAGCCATCAAGCTGCTGAGAGATGGCAGAGATATTCCCCGCTGACAGGACCGTGAAACAGAAAAGTACAAAAACTCTCAGCCCTGCTCAGAGCCTGGGTGCCTGGCTAGTGCAGCTCATCTTCCTGAAGCTTCGATGTTTGAATAGGAACGAAGGTGGCCACATATGGTGGGCCATCAGAGGTCCCTGGGCCTGGATACAAACGCTCAGTGTCGTCAGAGCAGTCCCTTAGCGGGGCACACTTCCTGGGCTCAGGTCCACTGTGCAGGGCACGAGTGGCCCAACATCCCTGGGTCCTCCCCAGACAGTGGGAAAGCCCTCCCCTCCCTCATGGGGCTGAAAAACCAGCTCTGCCTTTCTCTCCCCACAGAACTCCACGAATCAGAGTCACCCAAACAAAGAAGCTGTGTTGGCCTAGCAGAGAGACAAGCACTTTGTGCCTATTCATGACAGAAGAAGTGTTTGAAAAGCCAGAATTTCTCTAAAAATGCAGGTACACCCTTCAGTCTTGCTCAGGGCCCACAGCCCGAGTGAGGGCAGCTCCAGGAACTCGGCAGCCAGCTCATAACTCCAGAGCCCCCCGGCCCGCAGCCGTCACTCTCCACCGAAATGAAGAAAAGGACCGAGATTCCCGGGAGGGAGGTTGTGCGGAGAGAAGGGACCCAAACCCTGGCTCAGTCTCCGGTTGCTGGCCCCTGGAAGCAAGCGCACACAGACCCAGGACCGCTCCGGCTCGATGGCCTTGCACTTGGAAATACTCTGAATATGTTGCTTCCTCTACAAAATGAAAGCAGCGTGGCCCAGGGTTGAGAGAGGGCGGAATCTGATCCCAAAGCCCAGCTCTGCCATTGACTTGCTGTGCAACTCTGGGCAGGTTACTATACTTCTCTGACCTTCTTTCCTTATGAAAAAGATGGAGACTTACATCCTGAGGAGTGTTCATTCACTCAGTATTCAGGAAACACTTATTCAACTCTTACTGAGCTCTGCATGGCGTTCTAGGTGCTGACGATGGTGGTGAGCCAATGCATAAACTATGCAAGGCAAGCACACCAGAGGCTCTGAGCAAATAATGGCTGTTATTACTCTTCCTGTTGCTAATGAGTTTTGTCACAAGAAGCAACTGGAATGAAAGTATGCTCCTGTATTTTATAAGTATAACGCCCTCTGCAAACATCAACTGATATTATTTCTTTTCTGGGTCAGACTCTAAGAGAAGGCCAGTTGGTTACCCATCACCACTGTCAGAGTTCCAAGGTAGCTAGCTGACACCAGTTCTTGCTACAGCTCCTGCCTAGTGCCATACAGCCGTCTTAGAATCATACCCTGAAGACGCAGGGGAGAATTAGCCTTTCTCTCCCTCTAACTCTCAAGGGGCCTCTTTGCCTCATGTTTCTCTGCCCACTGAAGCTTTGGGCATAAATACCAGGAGATAGATAGATAGATGATAGATAGATAGATAGATAGATAGATAGATAGATAGATATGTGTGCATATGTGTAGCTAGATGATGAAAGATGGGTGATAGATACATACATAGATACATAGATGATAGACTGAGAGAAAGATACATTATAGATTGATAGAAAATAGATAGATAGATAGATAGATAGATAGATAGATAGATAGATAGATAGATAGATAGATTAAGATACAGGTCTATAATTGCCTATCTATAATAAAGGCTCTTTAAGGAAAGCCCCAGGCTCTCAATA